>JAHHUM010001189.1:0-381850 GCA_036173005.1 Crenichthys baileyi | reverse complement strand
GTTGTAAATGTGCCATACTCTTTCCCTTTTTAGATGATTGAACAATGCTCTGTGTGATGTTCAATGCTTAGGATAATTAATGTTCTGTGATCTATCCATGCTTCAAACTTATCCACAACATTACCCCTGACCTGTCTGCTGTGTTCCTTAGTCTCCATGATGTTTGTTCACTAATATTCTTTAACAAACATCTGAGGCCTTCACAGAATTGCTATGTTATACTGAGATTAAAACACATACTGACACACTGTTTATTAAATAAGAAACTTTCAAAGGTCTTTTTTTTTAGTTCAGGGTGTCAGAGTAGCGGAGGTTAAATATGCAAGAAACTGCTAGATGTGACCAATTTTAAAGAGTATCAATATTTTTGCAAGGCACTGTAAATGGCCACTTTGGCTTTTTTTAAAACATTTTTTAAATCATGTTTGAAGATTTCTGCAAGACTCTGACACAATGCAGTACTTTCAGTCTCTTAAATCAAGTATTTCCCTTGCATGAAGCTTACTTTTGTTGTCTGTTTATCATGAGGTTTATATAGTCTACATAACTCCCCAACAAAGAAAACACAGCTGCAACTTTGTGCAGCCCTGATCTGGACAGAGGGGGTCAGAGGACGGATGTTTGACAGTGAAGGGGGTGAATGGTGTCCCCTACTGGTCTCCGCTCCAAGATTCAAAGGCAAATCCCTGCTGAGTTTGAAAGACGCAAAGAGGTTATCAAACTCAGCAGGTGCAAATGCTTATTTTGATGTTATATAAATTCAGCAAAGCAGAAACCAGTAAAAAAGCTTGAATACATGCCAAGAATGTTTCAACACATCCTCTTATGTAAGAAGTGATCATGTTCAGGCACAGACATTTAACTAAATGTGAAATGGCATAACATGCAACCACAGATCTCATCTGAAAAACAAATGAGAGCATGCATGAGGCTAGAGCATTTGTTGATCTGAATGGCACAAACCTGTACAAGTGAAGATAAAGTCGGAACTGGTACGTCACTGTAAATGGCACAGCTTGTTCCCAAATACCTGCTGGGATCAAGAGAAAGGAATCTGGAAGCAGATCTGGACAAGTCTGGACTGGACACAAAACAGTGGGCTGAAGGATGCAGGAGTGGCACAAACAACAAGAAGAGAAGCATTCATTTTGGGGTTTTAGTCTTAAAATTTATGTTAAGGAAGCAATGCCTATCCTTTATCATTTCCTCCTGCATCGGGTGATGGGATGTCAGTTACTCTGAAATGAAACACTCACCCCGGGCCAAGTGCTTTGCATGATTGCGTTAAAGGTAATGTAATCATCCCAAACTGAGGAGATAACTATTTATCAGAAGTTGCTCTGTTTGATAATCTAGTGAAGATACTTAAAAAGTGAATGAGTCGTTATCAACCTAATGCACAATAGGAGTTTATTTGGTACCCCTCTGAAGTGAGAGTGTAACTGCATCTATGTAATCTTAAATCATACATCACTCTTGAATGTTTAATGAGAGAAAGAAGCAAGTGAAAACATATTTTCTGTATTCTTTATTCACTTAAACTTGGAGGTTACACTGACAGAGAGCAGCATTGGGGGCTTACATCATGTAAAAGAAAAAGGATTGCTTTGGTACAATGGTGGTGGAATAAGATTGTCAGCTATGCATGTAGTCAGAGTTAGACTTTGGTGGTTCATTACTGCCTGTTTGCAAAAGAAATTAGCAGACAACTTGCTGTGTGTGAATCCAACATTTATTCAGTGCACTTATTGAAATGAAAGACAGTTGTGTTTGTTGCATTCAAACCCAGCAGCAAAATGTAAAAAAAAAAAAAAATAGGAAAAATGCTTTGAATGCAAAACTAATGAAGATAAACAGTGGTAAAGTAGAAAAAGCAAAACATTAAAAAGTATTTGTCTCCTGTTTTCCGTAAGACATACTGTTTGTGACTCAGATGCTTGCATTCGGTGTAAAAGGAGTGGAGAAGAGAATAACGAAGGGAGATATCTTCCTTTAGTTAACCCCCTCTATCCTGAAGTGGAAATGTACCTAATAAGTAACTTCCATCATCCTCCTTTTCCTTCTTTATCAAAATATAAACAAATCATTCCTTCTTCTAATACCAGCAATCATTTACAACTTAAAAAAACACTTTTCTTTATGCAGTGGCGGTCTCCTTGACCTTCTGCATGACGTTCTCAAGGTGTTCGCGGACCTGGGTGGCGTATGGAGACAGCAGCTCCGTTAACTCCTCCAGCTTGCTGTCTAGAGAGGTGCTAAGCTCCTTCATGCTGCTTTCCAGCTGGGTCTTGATGGTCTCAGCCTGGGTCTCAAGCATAGTGGAGATGTCTTTCAGCTTCTGAGTGGCAGCGTCACTGGCCTGCTGGACGTAGGGCTCAACGTTCTCCTTCATGGCATCCAGGTTCTGGTTGGTGCGGGACTGGATCTCACCCATGTAGGTGGCCACAGTGCTTGGTGAGAAAAAAAAAGAGGGGTACATTTAGGTTTCATGTGAATAAAATGTGGACTCAGACACAGATATGCCTAAACCCAACTTACTCTTTGATCTCTTCAGTGTCTTTGGTCAGGCGCTTTCTCAGCTTGTTGGTGTAGGTGGTGATGCGACCACGGACGTCATCTGTGTTCTGCTCAACCATGGTTTTGAGCTCGTTCAAGTACTCAGCGCTGCGCTCCTTGGCATCTGTCATGTCCTTCTGCAGTTTGTTAGCCAGAAGCTGCAGGTCCTCAGAGATCTGGCCAGTGGAGCCTGAAGTGTAGGGGTTCAGCTTGCTCTGGATCTCATCTCTGTATGTTGCTAGCTCACCCATGGTGTCAGTGATCATAGTTCTAGAGGAATCAGACAAAACATCAGAACACAGTGGTCCCAGTCACTGAGTAGAACATGCAATGTGAAGACCTCAATAATTAAGCCATAAGTACACTCACTCTAACTCCCTACTGAGCTGAGGGATTCTGAGGTTCTCCAGGACTCCATCGGCTTGTTGGTTCATCTCTGTGATGTACTGCAGGAATCGGTCCACACTGCTCTCCAGGCGGGTCATGGTGGTATCAGCCTGGGGCACAGCACGGCCATTGCAGCCTATAGTGGATATAAGCAGAAGGCAATCATTATTAGAAAACTATTATGGTATCATGTTTTTATGTGGCAAAGCAGCACAAAACCTACCAGTGATGACTGCCAGAGCAAGGATCAGAGCTACTGCCTTCATGGTTGCTGAACAGACAGATACACCTGGAAAATAAAGAAGAAAGACTCAGAAACTGCAAAAAATGCAGCTGAATTCAGCAATATCACAGAATCAGAGCAAGGCAAACAGCCAAATGTTAAGATATTTCTTTTTTTTGCCTCTCCATTTCATCCCTCACCTGAGGTTGAGCTTCTTCGTGCTCCCAGGATTGTGGCAGCGGGTTTTTATAGTCCCAGCGCGCCGCGGCTGTTCCGCGTGGAACGGGTGGGGTGAGAGGTGGAGGACGGGGGTGGGGGGTTGATCACGCTCGAGCTGGCGCGCGTTCATGGCGTGATGGTGATTTGTCTGCACAGATCCTAGTGTCGTCGCACGCGGTGCCACCGGCGACACTGCGTCCGAAGTTCTCTGCGGTTTGCATGGATGGTTAGTGGCGCTGTCCTTGCTCCGTGGCTGTGACACGAAAATAACAAAGTGAAAGGTAAACCCAGCAGCGGAATGACTAATTCTTCGTCCAGCAGAATCTCCATCAAAGGATCTGAGTAGATCCAGAGATACTGTATTAACCCCAGGATGTAAAATGCTCGGTTAAAGTAACATATAACATTATTTTAAAATGTTTAAACTGTTTAAACAGTGTAGTTTAGACGTTTAGAAATCAGTGGCTCTACCAGAGGGGGGTAAAGCAGGTCAAATGCCTGAGCTACAGCATTTATTTATTTATTTCATTTTATTTATTTATTTGTTCATTTATTGATTTATTATCCTTTTTGCCATTTTCCCCTTCAGCATTTTTCTACTAAAGACCCATCCTCTTCTATTCATCTGTATGTCAGTAAGTAAGAATATCATGAAAAAGTTTACATACGTTATTAATTAAATCAAAAAAACAAAAACATGTAATATATAGTTTTTTCACACACAGAGTAAGTATTTAATACTGTAAAATGTGATGATCATGGCTTACAGCTAATGAAAACCGGCTTTCCCTAAAAATTTTAATTTTACATAACACAACTACAAATGTATTTTTTTTTTACAACAATGTAATGGCCTACACAGTTATGAGGAATCCTGACTTGACAGTTTTTCAGCAGAGAACCATTGACACCCTCCACAGTTATGGTAAACCACAAATAGGTCAGTGCTAAAGATGCTGGCTGTTCACAGAGTTCACAGAGAAATGCTTGAAAATATCACTCTTTGTGTCACGAATCCATGTAATGCCTGATTTTCCCTTTTCTGAAGTGAATTACTGAAATAAATGCATTTTATTTCAGTAATTCACAGTAATTATTTCAGTCCATTACTGAAATAAATGCATTTTGTATTGACATTATAATTTATTAAGATGCTCCTGTATAGGGCAAAGACATAAGAAAAAATTCCTGAATTTCTATAACGGGTTTTGGTTTTTGATGAATTGCCCCAAGCTTTGCTGGCACCCCTGATAAAAATTAAAATTAGAAAAAAATAAATAAACACAATTTAGACTAATGAAGTAAGCAGTTCAAATGCAGTGTCTAAGAGTTGTAATCACAACAGTAATCAGTAGTAAACATTGTGGATAGCACTGCATTCATATCATACGTCTAATTACTTTAAAGTACTTTTATTAATATATTAATATATTATTAAATTATATATTTATATATATATAATTTATATATAAATATATATATATATATACAGTACAGACCAAAATTTTTGGGAAACCACCTCATTCAAAGAGTTGTCCTTATTTTCATGACTAGAAATATGGTAGCTTCGCACTGAAGGGCATCAAAACTATGAATTAACACATGTGGAATTATATACTGAACAAAAAGGTTTTTAAAAATGAAAAATTTCTTATATTCTAGGTTCTTCAAAGTAGCCACCTTTTTTCTTTGATTAAGCCTACGCACACTCTTGGCATTCTGTTGATGAGCTTCAAGAGGTAGTCACCTGAAATGGTTTTCCAACAGTCGTGAAGGAGTTCCCAGAGATGCTTAGCACTTGTTGGCCCTTTTGCCTTCACTCTGCGGTCCAGCTCACCCCAAACCATCTCGATTGGGTTCAGGTCCGGTGACTGTGGAGGCCAGGTCATCTGGCGCAGCACCCCATCACTCTCCTTCTTGGTCAAATAGCCCTTACACAGCCTGGAGGTGTGTTTGGGGTCATTGTCCTGTTGAAAAATAAATGATGGTCCAACTAAAGGTAAACCGGATGGAATAGCGTGCCGCTGCAAGATGCTGTGGTAGCCATGCTGGTTCAGTATGCCTTCAATTTTGAATAAATCACCAACAGTGTCACCAGCAAAGCACCCCCACACCATCACACCTCCTCCTCCATGCTTCGCGGTGGGAACCAGGCATGTAGAGTCCATCCGTTCACCTCTTCTGCGCTGCACAAAGACACTGTGGTTAGAACCAAAGATCTCAAACTTGGACTCATCAGACCAAAGTACAGATTTCCACTGGCCTAATGTCCATTCCTTGTGTTCTTTAGCCCAAACAAGTCTCTTCTGCTTGTTGCCTGTCCTCAGCAGTGGTTTCCTAGCAGCTATTTTACCATGAAGGCCTGATTCACACAGTCTCCTCTTAACAGTTGTTCTATAGATGTGTCTGCTGGTAGAACTCTGTGTGGCATTGACCTGTTCTCTAATCTGAGCTGCTGTTAACCTGCGATTTCTGAGCCTGGTGACTCGGATGAATTAATCGTCGGCAGCAGAGGTGACTCTTGGTCTTCCTTTCCTGGGGCGGTCCTCATGTGAGCCTGTTTCTTTGTAGCGCTTGATGGTTTTTGCGACTGCACTTTCAAAAGTTTCAAAGTTTTCCCAATTGTTCGGACTGACTGACCTTCATTTCTTAAAGTAATGATGGCCACTCGTTTTTCTTTACTTAGCTGCTCTTTTCTTGCCATAATACAAATTCTAACAGTCTATTCAGTAGGACTATCAGTTGTGTACTGTATCCACCTCCTGCAAAACACAACTGATGGTCCCAACCCCGTTTATAAGGCTTAAAAATCCCACTTATTAAACCTGACAGGGCACACCTGTGAAGTGAAAACCATTTCAGGTGACTACCTCTTGAAGCTCATCAACAGAATGCCAAAAGTGTGCATAGCAGTAATCAAAGCAAAAGGTGGCTACTTTGAAGAACCTAGAATATAAAACATATTTTCAGTTGTTTCACACTTTTTTGTTCAGTATATAATTCCACATGTGTTAATTCATAGTTTTGATGCCTTCAGTGTGAAGCTACACTGAAAACAACTCTTTGAATGAGAAGATGTGTCCAAACGTTTGGTCTGTACTATATATATATAATATATAATATATATATTATATATTATATATATATATATATATATATATATGTATATATATATAGTATATATATATATATATATATAGCCAAAGTGGAACATAGTATGCTGCATTTATTATAAACAGAATAATTATGTAGATAAATCTAATGCAATTCTCCCTTTTTGTCATGTGAATTGCAAAACACAAAGAAAAATCTAAAAACCAAGTGATGAAAGTTAAATAATTTATTTAGTTTATTTTTCTCCTTTTGTTGCACTCATCATTATCATTTATCATGTTTACATTTTTTGTCTTTTTATTGAATTTCTACCCAAGGAGCCAGTTCGAACACTTTCTTCTGCTGCTGCTGTTAACTGAACTCAACTTGGGTTTTTTTTCTTTGATTGTTGTCAGATCAGTTCTCAACAAAAAAGGTCATTGGGCACAAGGATGTAAAACAGCTTTTTAATTCCACATTTTAATTCAAATGGTCCTTCAACAGTTGCATTTATCACCAAAGACAGGTTGCGCAACTGCCTCAAACACAAAGGCCCCCCGTTTTACAACAATCTCATTTTTCAAACAGTTAATGTGTGATTCTCAAACAAATAAGATGTCTGCATGACATGACGAGCATGCTTAGACTTGTGGGATGGTAATCCCACTGTACAAAAGAAGGATAAAAAATGGATACATCAGGAAAAATTAAGTATGGATACCAAACAAAAGAGTGAAATCTCACATAGAATAAAATAAATGCTACCTAATTGACTATACGTCAAAGGGTTTAACAGAAAAGTAATTTGCAACGTTTTTTACTGTTGTTGTAAAATAAATAATGAGAGGCTTGTGGTTTAAAGAAAGTACTTATCACAACCTGCTGAGAAGTAAATATTTGTGTTGCTGCATAAACGTGTCATGCACTGTGTTGCTACTTTGATTATACATTAGACATGCCTGGTCTTTTCAGCCTGGTTTTTCAGCTCTAATTAGTGTTAGAACATTGCTGTTGCTTTACTTGCAAAATACAAGTGGAAAAGAAAAGGCACAACATCCATAGACAAGAATTAAATCTTTGTAGGAGAAACATAATTTAGCTGTGGTCCTTTGCAGTTATAACCTATTTTTGGCGTTGATTGAATGTAAGAGTTTGCCAATCAGAGAAGCAGTAAATGGTTTGGTGCTACCTGCTGCAGGCGTTCTTTGGCCTGTGCAACTCTGACTGCCTCTGTGACCAGGCATACGTATCTTTACCCTTTAGAACTTGACTGCTTTGTTTTTAACTCTTGAAGTTTCGGTTTAGTGTTATTTTCACAGGAACCCAATTTACACAGGGACAAAGTTTAAAAGTGTTGGCTTGTTCAGGTAATTAGAATGAGATTGTGATAGCATGACTGTGTGATAACATAATGATGTCACTTTAACTTTGTGGTGATTGGTTGACTGTAAAACATTTTCCGACTGTATTCTAATGAGGAAACTGATTTGCTTTCCTTGAAATGTGAAAGCAAGAAAACAGAGCAAAAGCCCTTTGATCCCAATGTTCCAACACAATACAGTCAAATACTTCACGTAGTTAAAATCTGAGGTATTTGATAAAGTAAGACCTAAATAATTAGATGTCGAGAAAATAATTTAAAGTAGCAATTTTGTGACGGCACATAACACACAAGTAAGACTTTACAAGGGCGGATCTTTTAGGCTTGAATGCTCAGTCTTTCCTTTTGGGGGCCTTCAGGACATAAGGCAGAAGACAGACAAGGAAGTGAAAGAGACAGATGCAAGAAGATATATGAGGTAATACAGTGAAAATCTGACAGTCATCTAATTGCAGTTTCTTCTCCTTTTGCTCTACAAAGAAAAAACACATTTCTGATGTCAGGGGTCAGCATACAGAGCACTGAACAAAAGTAACCCCAAGAATGTGGTTTTTGGCTCACATGATCACACTCCCTGAACAGACGACAACTTGTTTGGATGTGTCAGTAAGGTTATAACAGGTTAATTATTAGCTATGAGAAGCATATATTAGCTTTAATTTGGATATCCATGTTTTCATTCCAACACAAAGCTTCGAAAAAGGTCAAAGCCTTCTTTATGCACACTTTGTTTGATCCTGCAAAAATGCCCTCAAACAACATCTAAACATCTAATTTTGAGTGAAAGAGGTATAAGCTGATGGGAGCAAAGGGTAATCAAACCTTAGGAGAACTGCTGAGTTTGTAATTGTTTATGAGAACAGTTAATGCCGGCAGGAATATGTAATCACCAAGATTAACATGGAAAAACACCACATAATGTTTGAACAGTTGCATTTATTTTGACATTTATCTTGGAGCAAGACAAGGCAGGCTGTTTCTGACTTTGTTACAGTCTTTAAGAAAAATCTATTCTTCCATCAGTCTTCTGGCACTTTTATCATGTATATTTTACTGAAACATATAGGATTAAAAAGTGGGAATGATTAACTTCTTTGTCCGCTGATCAACAAAGAAACATTAAAAGCAAGGGAGCACAGCTTCATGTGTTTTAGCAAATCCCATTCATACCTCTTGAACTTTGTAAGATTTTTTCACATTGCAGTCTCAAACGTCTATGTATTTTTGCTATTTTATTTGATAGACCAACACTAACTAATGCACAATTATGAAGAGAAGGGAAAATGACAATTTCTCAATACTTTTAGGAATAAAAGCCTGAACTGTGGCGTGCATTTGTATTTGGTCCCCCTGAATCGATACTTTGTATAACCACATTTTATTGCATTTATAGGAAGTCTTTTAGGGGACATCTATATTTGTTTTCTAGTAAATGTTTGTCCCATTCTTCCATGCAAAATTGGTCAACCTTAGTCAAATTGGATGGAGAGCATCTGTGAACATTAATTTATAAGCCTTGCTAAAGATTCTTGATTGGATCTGGTCCGGACTTTCATTGAGACATTCTAACACTTGAATATGCTTTGATCTGCTGGAGCCTTTTGCAGCCTCTGGTTTTCTTCCAGGATTTTAGCTACATCCTTCTTCCCATCCACTCTGACCAGCTTCCTTGTCCCTGCTAAAGAAAAGCATCCTCACAGCATGACGCTGTAACCACCATGTTAGACCATGGGGTTGGTGTTTTCACGGTGCTATACTAGTGTTAGTTTTCCACCAAACATAGTGTTTTGTATGTAAACCAAAGAATTCACACCCAACATATAGTACCGTGTAATTATTGTCTATAATGACTTTATAAGTAATTTTTTGGTCAAAGTGTAAACGAAGATGAACATAGCTAGCACTAGCATCTGCTAACTACCTAGCAGGGTATATGGTAATGTTATACTAAGTGAACAAACTTATTCTCTAGGTTAAGCTAAAGTCATTAACACAACCCAGTGACTTTAGCATCATAATTCCAGGATTTAACCAGTTACTTCATCCTGCAGAAGGGATTGTTGTAGTCCAAATTGGCAGTCTGTAAAGAATAAAGAGGCTTCTCCAAAAGTTGCTATTCTAACCTACCAAAATGTTTTGATTTTGGACTCAGGGTTTGCATAAAATTACCCAAGTCCTGCCCCCACAGCACAGGCCAATAATCTGAGTTAAACAAGTAATCCAGTAGTTTACGTGTGTCACAGCAGAACAAAACAATCAGAATAAAAATATGTCTCAGTAAAAGACGGCTATTAAAAAGTATGCAGAACTGAACTAGAGCTGTATTCATGCGCTTGTAAATGTTTGTGTGTGGTGGGTTAACAGTGTTCAGGTCCTGGGACAGCTGTGGGCAGAACAGAGGAATGTTGTTTGCCACTGGGTAAATCAGCGTGGGAGTAATCTTGCTGAAGGTTTGGAGGCACGAACAGAAATGTGATTTAGAACAAAAAACAGGGAAGGATCAGGATATGTTTAAGAACATCCAGACATGCGGGTAAAAACAAATTTGAACATGCCCTCCTCAGTACCCACCAAAGAATCGTACGAGGGTGTGGAAGTGGGAGGGGTTTGTGTGTGCGTGTGTGTGTGTGTGTGTGTGTGTGTGGGGGGTAGAACATAAAAAATTGTTTTACTCACTTCTTTTTCAGTATTCATCAGTATCATTATTTAAAACTTTTATTCTTGCTTCAATTTCCACACAGTGCACAAATATATTTATGTTTGTAATGTTTCAAAAAATCCTTCCCAATGATATGTGTTAAAAACAAACTAATGCGTTTCGACAGTTTTTTGGAGTTAAAGGAGATTTTCCCTCATGATGCAAGGTGTCTGTCACATACTTTAAACTAAACAGTTCAGTGTTTCATTTTATCTTGACAACTGGACTGGCGACCTGTCCAGGGTATGCTCTGCCTCTCGCCCATAGACTGCTGGAGATAGGCACCAGCTTCCCCGCGACCCTCTATGGAAGAAGTGGTAGAAAGTGACTGACTGACTCTCAGCTCATTTGCTAAATTTACTCAGATGCCCTGTTTTGAATATACCTAGCTGAAACTTGCAATTCTTTGCAACTACAGTACATGCAATGCCTTTCAAAAGTAAGGGCCAAGAGGCACATGGTAACTTTGGAGAAGCTACACAAATCTACAGCTCAGGTTGACCGAAAAACTATAGCGGTCCAATCCATAAATCTAGCCTTAATGGAAGAGTGGCCACTTTGCAGTTTGCTATAAGTCATGCAGGGGGCACAGCAAACACGTAGAAGAAGGTGTATTTGTCATATAAGACCAAACCTGAACTTTTCAGCATAAATTCTCCAGGGACAGAGTAGATGCTAAAGACAGGGCAGTCCTGGAAGAAAACATAAAGGTGGCAAAAGACTGGATACTAGGGTGAAAATTCTCCTTCTAGCACAACAACAAACTTAAAATATATAGCCAGGGCTACAATGGAATGGTTTAGATGAAAGCCTAGTCATGTGTTAAAATGTCTCAGTCACAGTCCAGACATTAATCCAAGTAAAACTCTATGGTAACACTTAAAATTAAGATGTAATCTAATCTATCTGGGTGATCTTGAGCTATTTCAAAAAGAACACTGGGTGTATGTTTGACTATCTAGATGTGCAAAACTGGTAGAGACATGCCCCAAAAGACATGCAGCTTTAATCGTGTTGTTCCACAGAGTATTGTTTTAAGGGGCAGAATTTAAATGCACGCCACAATTTACAGATCTTTCTTCTTTGTAAAAAACATTAAGAAAATTCCTTCTATTTACTAATTATGCTTTAATTTACATTGATTTATCAACCAACATCCCCACAAAATACAATAGTTTGTGGTTGAAACTTGCCAAATAAAAATAAAAAGTTTGAGGGGTATGAACACTTTTGCAATGCACTGTTAATTTAAATTTATTTAAATGACCTCCTTAAACAGCCATGAGAATTTTGACCAGACACCAGAATTTTGACCAGAAAGCATCTATGTTCATCCAAAATGGCTTGAAGGTCTCATTGGATTTGAACTTAATGGGACTGCACAACTCAGCAAGAAATAAATATAAAGGTGTTTTTTTTAATCTTTCATTTCTTTAAGATATTCCAACCATTAGCAGCTCATCTTGAATTACTGACTGTAATATTGAACATGCGATTGCCTGCAAAATGTCAACTTTATGTATTATTTTTACAGCATGTCCATTCTTTGCTTGTTTATAAATGAAAGAGGAAACAGGTTCCGTTGTTTGCACTATCACATCCTTGATGTGTGTAATTTATATATTTGACTTTTAATTTTGTTGGTTTCTTAATTTTTTTTTTATTTTATCTGTCTCTCTTGTCCAAAGGCTGAAAAATAAAATATTACAAAGAACATTAAAACTTCAACAAATTTCATTGAAAAAAATACAAAGGGTTCACAAGGTTCTTTTGCTTTTGTTTTTTATTTTCATAAATTAGGAAGTGGACACTGTGTGGTCACAGACCAACATATATTTGTTACATATCACCTTTTTTGAGAATGTAAATATATGGAATAATAACTACAGTTTTTTTCAGACAGGTAAATTAAAGTTGTTGTACTGCCATGTTTCTGGCACCAGGGAGAAAAGAATTCTGTTTTATTTAATGTCGTTTCTTTGTGTTAAAAGTCAGCTGGAGTTTGACTTATTTGGCTTTGATGTAGGATTCATAGAGGGAGGTAAGACGGGCCTGGAGGTCCTGGGCATAGGGGTCCAGCCTTTCCCTCAGGTCGTCCACATATGGGGCAGCCATTTCCTTTACCTGCTGGGCTCTCTGCGTGAGCTCACCCTGGACTCTCTCAGTCAGGGGAGTGACTTTCTGTTTGAATTCCTCCAGGTGCTGGTCTACCTTCTGCTTCAGGTCATCAGTGTAGGGCCCCAGCTGAGTCTGCAGGTCCTGCATGCTCTGCTCCAGCTGAGCCTTCAGCTCTTCGCTTTTCTGGATCACAGTGGTCCTCAGGGTCTCAGTGTCCAAACTGTCGGTGTAGGGCGCCAGCTCCTGCTTGAGCTGCTCTACTCTCTGCTGGATCTGTGCCTTCAGGTTCTCAGTGTAGGGCTCCAGCTTCTCCCGAGCGTTGTTCAGGTCGGTATTCAAGCGATCTCTCAGGATTTCAGCCTCTGTGGTGACTTTGTTGATTAGTTCCTGGGCTCTAGGTGGGAGCTGCTCCTGCAGGGTGACTGCATACTGGCTGGCTGCTTCAGTGCTCTCTGTTAGACGGGCACTGAACAAAGTGACCAAAAATGCAAGGCAGTGAGTTTACAGTCTAGTCTCTACATACTACTGAAGAAAATCTATGACACGTGATATTGTATGACGTACCTGATATCCTGGCCAAACTGGGACTTTTTGATCATCTGAAGGGTGTCATCGGCTGTTTGGGTGGCTTTGCCAACATAGTCCCAGAAAGCATCAGTCATCACTTCTAGCTGTGGCTTGGGAGCATCAGCATAGAAGAGGTTGGCATTGCAGCCTGTTGGACGGAGAAAAGAATAAATTTAAATTATGGCATTTATTTAAAGGATATATGTAAGGTTTGTGATTGCAAATGTGCATAGGAGATATTCAGTTACTAACAAGACTTTAAGTTTTTTTAATGTGTGCCCAGCTTACTCACCGGTGAAAACGGCCAGGACGAGCACAGCAAGGACCTTCATGGCTCTTAGAACAACAAGGAAACAAGGAAAAACCATTAAGTCACCAAAGCATTTTCTTTTAGTAAGCTAAGAATAAGAGCCTTCCCTCTGTTTCATCTTCTCACCTGAGTGTACAAGAGTGTCTGTAAATCCACTTGGTTGTGCTTGTGCTCAACTGGTGAGGCTCTCCAGCTTATATAGCGACGCTGGACAGTAATGATCCCAAAGTCCAAGAGGTAGTGCTTTGCTGTCACCTTGTCTCACCCTTCTTTCCCTGCTGACATTTTATGCCAGACAATCTATGCAACAGGCATGGACAAGCCCCTCCTGCAAAATAAATACAATATACATGCTGGTTTTATACTCCAGTTACCACTTTAAAGATAAATATTTATCTGTTATTTTATAACCTAAAATATGTCTGCATTTCATGACTATAGCAGTGAAGTGAAATCCACATTGTTAATCCTAATTAACCTTATGCGCATCTGAAAACATTCAGCTCTTTACTACAGACAGAATACATCACTTTATTGTCATTACATTCCAACTTTAAGTAGAGATACATATTTTTCTTTTATCTAATTATTATGCCCGCAACTTTTAAGCTAATTAATAGTCCTTGTTTCTGAGTCATGCCAATGTTCAGCATTCGTACATATCTGTCTGGCCAAAGGTTAATACATTCAGGCACCGTCAGCCTCTGGGGGACAAAGTAGCTTCTGCCTCAATCAGATGCGTCATAGGTCAGTTCTCACAAACACATTTTAGAGTTTTCCTTGATTTATGATCCCTTTTCACTCTCACACATTAAGGATAATTTTCCATATACAGTGCCAAAAGTTGCAAAAGTACACACACCCCTTGAACATTTTAACATGTTGACAGTTTGCAACAAGAAACTTCAATGCATTTTATATGTAATTAGAATTTTATGCAACAGACCGACACAAAGTAGCATATTATTGTGAAGTAAAAGGAAAAAGATACATGATTTTTTTTTTTTACAAAAATAGACTGTTATGCACATAAAGCTCCCTGTACTCAGATTATACTTATTCATCTTTGTAGCCATCCTTGTAGATTGGTTCACTGTTAAATCTAGTCTACAATCCAGGTGAACAGCAAGGAATTTATACTCCTTCACCACCTCCATTTTTTCTCCCATGATAGGAATAGTTTTGACTGAATCCCAAAAACAGTACCCCAAGCTTTTAACATTTCACAGAGCACTGTTCAAGCTATCATCCAAAAATGGAAAGAGTAAGGCACCGCTGTAAACGTACCAAGATTCGGTCATCCACCTAAACTGACAGGCTGGAAACACAGACCATTAATCAGATAAACAGCCAAGAAGCCCATGGTAACTGAATCTCTACAGAGATTCAACGCACAGGGGGGAGAATCAAAAGTTGTGCACTCCTCAAAGCTGGCCCCCATGAAAGTATGGCAAAAATAGAGCCATTATTGAAAGAAAGCCAAAAGAAGTCGTTGAAATCCAGTTTGCAGTTTGCCACAAGATATGTAGGATACATGGCCAACATGTTGAAGAATGTGCTCTGGTCAGATGCGACCAAAAATTAGCTTTTTGTTCAGCATTGAAAACGCTATATGTGAATTAAAACTAACTTGTGGGGATGGTTTTCTTCATTATGGACGAAGAAGCTGATTAGAGTTGATGAAAAGATAGATTAAGTTAAATACAGGCCAGTCCTGGAAGGAAACCTGTTAGATGCTACAAAAGACATGAGACTAGGGCAGAGGTTCATGTTCCAGCAGGACAGGGAACTAAATATACAGTCAGAGATACAATGGAATGGTTAAGAGCAAAGCATAGTCACATGTTAGAATGGCCCAGCCAAAGTCCAGACCTAAAACCTGACTGAACTTGAGACTTTTTGTAAAGGATATTGGGCAAAATTTTCACTCACCAGAAGTGTAGCTGATAGAGAAGGTGCAAAAGATGTAATTTCAACAAAGCTGTAATTACAACAAAAGTTGAGCCTACAAACAGTAAGGATCTGCTTAACAGTTGTAAACCAACATTATGAGGAAAAGCTGAATTGAATTACAAAACTTGAAAACTTAATTGAAATTGTTTTATTTTTGGGATAATGCTGTCATAGACAGCTTCATATTGGCCTCTCACTCATTTATTAATGTCCCCTTTAAAAGTCAACTCATAAAACCATTCTAAATAGAAACATGTCCTACATGTATCTCCCGGTATAAGAACAAGAAATCCTTAAATATACCAAGACAGTTAAACCATGTTGTTTGTTTAAAATCAAATACTGTTTAGAAAATATAAGTTGAAGTGGTTTAAATAAAGAAATAATTGTAAATAAATCCATCTTGATGCTGCTTAATTTGTGTTGCTTGACCTGAAGACAAAGTCCACTAGTGTAAGTTTACAGGGTTATCTTGAGTTATCTAGCCTGGTCTTGCTGGACTACGTTGACACATTTGAAGCTGTACACTTTTAAAGCTTTCTGCAAACGGCTCAAGGAAGTGATTCTATTAAAAACAAAGACAAATTTTTCTGTATATATTCCAGCATTCAGCTACTCAGTGAAAACATCTCGGAAGAAATAGCAGGTATAGGAAAGAGAGCTGTTGTGACAGCATGGCAGGGACTCTTGGACTTTGGGCTCTTGACTACAACAGTCATCTGACTTCAGTATATATACACGGAAGCAACACTGAGACACAGACACTAACACGGTAAACCCTGAAAGATACACAAGCCCCACAACAGGTGAGAAAAGCACTGCTCTTCAGGCTACCTAATTAGAGCGAAATCTAGAATTGTTGATGTTGTTAGTAGCACTTACGAGTTGCTCATTACATATTAATGTCTTTCAGCAGGTCTTAGTCATGAAGGTGTTTGTGTTGCTGGTCGCTTCAGTTCTCTCTGGTAAGTTGCTCCTATTTAAATGCAGATTCGAGAGTAATAAAATAAACAAGGACTGAAAATAACTCTTACTGAAATGTTTATTCTGAAGGCTGCAATGCCAGCTTCTTCTATGCTGATGCTCCAAAGCCACAGCTAGAAGTGTTGACTGATGCTTTCTGGGACTACATTGCCAAGGCCACACAGACAGCTGATGATACTCTGGAGATGATTAGGAAATCACCAATTGGACAGGAAATTAAGTAAGTTGCGTGACTCCTGATCAGACCCAGAGGGGGAGGTGGAGGAGGGGCTCATATTCTGTTACATGTTACACAATCTTAGATGTTCTGACAGTCACTTTCTTTTGGTCATCCAGTGCCCGCTTGACAGAGAGTGCTGACTTAGCTAGCAAGTATGCTGTGACCCTGCAGGAGCAGCTTTCCCCCGCAGCCCAGGACCTGATGAACAAGATCACCACAGAGGCTGACATGCTGAAAAGTCTGCTGACCCAGGAGCTTAGCTCTGTCAGAGACAAATTGGAGCCCTACACCGATAACATGAAGGCCCAGATCCAGCAGAGGGTTGACCAACTGAAGCAGGAGCTGTCCCCTTACGCCGACTCCTTGGACTCCGAAGCCTTGAGGTCCACCCTGATTCAAAAGAGCGAAGAGCTGAAGACCAGCCTGGAACAGAGCGTGAAGGACCTGCAGGCTCAACTGGGGCCCTACACAGAAGACCTGAAGCAGAAGGTTGACCGACACCTGGAAGAGTTCCAGAAAAGTGTAGCCCTCATGACCGAGAAGGTCCAGGTAGAGCTGAGCCAGAGAGCCAGTCTGGTGAAGCAAATTGTGGCTCCCTATGCTGAGGACCTGAGGGAGAAACTAGACCCTTACGCCCAAGACCTCCAGTCCCAGCTCATGTCCCTTTACGAGTCATTCGTCAAATCCAACTAAGCCATCTTCAAGTACAGCAGACAAAATAAAACACAATCCTGAAAAATGGGTTCCACCTCCATATGAAGGATGAAAAATGAGACAACAATCTTGTACTGTAAATGAGATCTAACTGTCTGAATATCCATATCCAAGTTATATTTATTGCTGAGTACTAAAACAACAAGCAAACCCTGCACTTGTCAACATGTATATATATATGCTGTTTATACTGTGTTGTGAAATGAAACTGTGAGCATTTTTTTAATTTCTCTAAGTTATCTAAAATAAAAAAATGCATTAATAAAATATAAACTACTTTTTCACTCTTTGTGTATCTATGACTCTTTAAGAGATAAGCAATAAGAAGACATTTACCCACCCATAAATCACACAGCCCTGATTAGCTACCACAAAGACCTGATGTGTTTTTCCCAAGAGGCAACAAGTACTTTTGACTTCATACCCCATGCCTAAACATGTCTTCAGTTTCGCCTTGAAGTTTCTCCACAGCAACACTATTGTTCTTGCTGATGCTTGCCACGAAAACTTCAGTGTGTTATCACAAAAAAATCTAACTTAAGTACACAACAGTGGGAGAATCTGAGATGAGCAGATTTCTTTTCATATAAAGCATGTTGGTAAAAAATTGTACATATTACATGTACTGTGTGTATGTTTTGATGCTGTTTTGAAAAAGAAACAATTCATCAACAATCATAGAAAGCAAAAATTGTGCAATCTCTCTCTTTTTTTCTGGTACACCCCCTCACCTCCCTGCAGATGATGCCAACATCCAACGTGGAGGGTTAGAGTCCAGTAATGACAGTGCAAACACGGATTCACACCCAACACGTTTGTTCTCTGATAGCATCAAAACACATATTCCAAAATGCTTTTCACAACAATATCGTTGTGATTTATTTCTTTTTGACAGTGTTGACAGACAAGCTTCATATTCATATTTTCATGTATCTTCCTATTACACAAAAAGCCATAATAGTTCATTTTAGGCAGAGTTCATGAACATTTCAACCAAACACACTAATTTGTATGAGGTAAAGATGACATGTTTGCTTTTGGTATCTCTTCAAACTGTGCAATAATCTGAAAATGTTAGCTCCAGGAAAACTAACAAGCAAGTCTAAATGAAAAACTGCAAGGCTCTGCAATGGAAAATCTTATCATTTTCATGTTCCAGCCTGTTTTATAACTGATTAGAGCTGTTCATGCTGCCTTATCAGTCAATGTGAGGCATTAAGAGCTTGGTTTAAACAACCTGACATTATGTGAGTTTTCTTGAACATGACACTGCTCGCATACTTGACAGTAATGACAGAGATTTGTTTTTGTTATATGGTGCTAATAAGTCATTACTTGTGTATTAGTACTAGTTTTAAAAGCAACCCAGTGCCAATTTAAGACAAGATGAGGTTTTAGATCAGTTGTTTGTAACAGCACTCTCAACTATTTAGCTTGTGTCTCTTTACCTCTGGTTTTACAAGACTTCAAAGGAAACAACAAAACCTGACAAAACAGCTCCAGTTGGAGAGGGGCATAACCAGACCCAATTGTGCAGCATAGTGGCAGTAAAATATGTTGCTGTTTAACATTTATGAAACCAAAATGACAATTTACAAGAGATTACACAAACAAAGGAGAACTTGAGCAAGGTCATTTGTGAGAAAAGTGAGAACTGCATAAATACAGTCTTTGAGACTAAAGCATGTTGTGTGTCCTAATATACTATTTTTCATACCTTAATCATTTGGTTAATCTTTTAACATGAAACAAAACAGTAAAACAAAGAAGTAAAATAAGGGAGAGATGACACTCTTCCATATGCAGTGACTGCTTCACTGTGGATCTGATAAAAAAGGAAAAGGCACATTTCAAATAGCCCATAAAGACATTTGTAAAGATGCTCACTTAGGATGTCAATATTTTAGGCTTAAATGACATATATCATTATTTTTACAACTTTTCCTTTTCACCTGTGTCCAAGCTTGTGTCACACAATAGTGTGCTATAAACCAAAGCATTAAAGAAGAGGTGAGCACATGAGGATGGAGGTAAAAGTTGCCAAAAGGAAAGGATGTTATGTCTGGATTTCTAAACTTGGGTACCAGTGCCACAGTGTGGAATTACTGCTTATTACAGAAAACTGCAATTCTACAGAGTAACATTCAGGCATCATTCAGATTAGATGATGTAATTTCCATTATTTCCATGACACTTCTATTTATCTAAACAGCTGTGTAACAAGAGTATTTTAGATTAGGGAGCTTTGTTGTGGTCCTGCAAGTCTCACGTTTCTCCACTTAATCAGTCTGTGTGATGTAAAGTAGCTGTGAAAATGTTTTCTTGATTATTCAACATTCATCACACCACTCAAACTCTTTTTTAACTCTCAAAAGCCTGTATGTGTACAAAGCTCCACTGATTAAAATGTTACAATAAAATAAAATAATTTCTATAAAATATATATTTCGGCAGTATTTGATTGTTAATGTCATTAGTCATGGAAAAGGTCGATGAATGTCGCAAAACATTGGCTTTAAAGCAATATTATGTATGTATGTACAGTATGTATCATTCATGCATTTTCATATTTGAAAAAGTCAAGGTTCAATGACAAAAAAAATCTCCTTCTAAAATCTGTTGTAAAATGCTGTACAAACATAATAGAATTTTTTTCACTTTTAATGGGTCAGTGTTTTAAATCTACTCCAGCCTGAAGTATATAACTATAACAGCAATTGAAAAACCAACATTTTTTTTAAATAAATTATGTCTGATTGTTTTAGATGCATTAACTTAAAGTGAGCTCTACTTTAAACAAAGGCCTTAAAGTTGTATTTCTCATCTTATTTATGAACCAGCACTATGAGTACTTATTTGCAAAAACTTTGTTCTTTGAGGCACATTTTTGTGTTTTGGAAGATATTGGACCTTGTTCAACTATTGAGTCTAAATCAAAAATAGTAACTTAACAATTGACTGAAGAACTACTTTCCATGTAAGGATGGCCTTTCCTGATCAATAAAGGTGTTACACTACCATCCAGTGTTGAAATGGTAACAGAGCAGCAATCTTATAGTTTAACCATCCCACAACAGATTAAGTTATTACACTAAGATTGTTTATAGCTAACTTGTTAGAAAGCCATGTTTGTCAAAATAGTTTTAGTGCACCTTCAAACTGATTTAAACACGTCCACTAATCAGGTGTGACTCCAAAGCAGGGAATTAAAAGACTCTCAAACCCAAGGCCTGGTGTGCCCTATGGATGTGGATCTTGTTGTCTAGGAGAGTCGTACCATCAGGACAGAAGTCACAGGGCTAGTGGTTATCGCCTAAGTCCCGCATACAGTGCTGTAACTTCCTAAGACCTAGACATAAAAAGTATGCCTCATAGCAGAACAGAGAACTCCTCTCTGGTAAATATTTCCAGGTAAATATTTAAATTTTTAAATCTTGTTTAGTTTTCAACCTATGTATTTTCTGACTGAGAATTCTATGACAAGAGGAAAACTGCATCCCATTAAGATTGTTTCTTATCTTATTAATTTATTTACTTTAAGTATTCAGATTAGTTGTAGAAATTTGCAAAAGTATTTATAATACCGTATACTGCAATGCTACCCAATAAAGAGAAACAACCACGTAAATGCTATTTATCACACTACAGAACTGATCTATCTTTAGGGTGTTTTCTCATAAAATTGGAGCCTGATAAAGTAAGACGAGTGTTTAATTGTGTTTTTCTGTTAGGTGAGGTTTTTATTGAAATGACTGAGTTTAGCAGAGATAAGAAGTCATAAAAATAAAATCAATAATAAAAACTGTAAAATATCATATGAATCTGTGCTTCTTTATGTTTATTTGGTGCTGTAAATGTGATTTCTGTAATCAAGTAATTATTACTTTTAAAATCTTAAGTACTCAATATCTGTAGGGGAAAAAACTGTAGGTAACTGTAGGTAAACAGCTTGAGGCAAGATGTGCACTGCCTCTACTGGCCTATTTAATGCATGTTTAAACTGGAATTTCCATCTAGATCTTAAGTGAAAATAGGGGTGCCAAGATGTTTGCTTCACCCTTAGTGGCCTTTTTCCAACAGAGTGGAAAAGCCAAGCTTCCAGGGTGGTCATCTTTGTAATTGTATGGTCCCTCTATGGAAGCAGTACTGCGTGTCCACCCGTTGTTAACCATAGTGCTTCAAAGTAAAACATTTTTTAAATGAATACACAGTGAATATAAAGTGTACAAACCTTGTTTTAAAAACCAGGTAATTGTGCCGTGAAAAAAAAAAAGAAAGTGATAAATAATTTCAAGACGTTTTACACCTTCAATTTACCTCTAATTTAATTTATCCTGTACACTTTACATGAAAAATAAACTAATCTTTAAGATGGAAAATATTTTAAAAGCAGGAACAACCAATTCCAACTGCAACAGTTGCAGAAATGTGGACTCCTTTAAACTAAGACTTTGCTGAACCACCTTTTTATCAGTATCCAAGACCAAAATCTGCCCACTCTATGAATTTTATTATTAAAAGTCTTCCTTTAACTTCAGTCAGCCTCTGCACTTAGGTCCATCAAAACCACAAAGATGACAATTACATTCTTACTCTTATTTGATTCTATTTTTTTTATTTAGGATAGTGTTAAGCTTTACTAAAAACTATCAAATAAAGCTGATTGTACCTTTTGTCTGTACATCCCTAAACAGAAAGTTAATCTTACCCTAAAGTGTCATGTTGCTCCCAAACAGGATTTTTCTGTTGTCTGGTGATACAAGGAAGTCACTGATAATGGATCATCTCATAGGAATTTTGCCATTCTTTTTTTAAATATGAAAAAGGAACACTTTTCTTGTTTGTGTTGTCACGTAGTCAAAGAGAAGAGGCACAACCTGTTTAGTGTGTGTAAAATAAATGTTTATTAAAAGTAGCAGAATTGGTCCATAACTGCAAACAGTCGCGTATATATAGTTCAATCTCCCTTATACCTTCTGCTTAGCTTCTCAGTAAAGTAGTATATTGTTGAAAAGTTTATTTATTTATTTATTTTATTTATTTACTTAAACTGAATCTCATAAATTCATTACACACAGTAGTATATCTCAAGTGTTAATTTTTGAGTTTCTTTTTCTTCTTTTTGTTTCTTTTTTTCTTTAGGATACTATTTTACAACTCTGCTTTAAACTTTCTCCTGTGTTCCTTGGTCTTCATGGTGCTGTTTGTCACTCATGTTCTCTAACGGACGTCTGGGCCCTTCACAGTTGATATTTCATTCACTGATAAGGTAACTTTGCAAGGCAATCGGCTGAACTGGATTTTATTTGGTGGTACCAGAGAAAAGGGGACTGAGTACATGTTTTTTAAGTTATTATTTGTAGAAAATCTTGAAAACCATGTATGTTTCTCCTTCCACTTTATTGCTATGCCCTACCTTAGGTTGATCTGTCACAAAAAATACAATAAAGTTGGAGGTTGTGACTTGACAAATTGTGAAAAAGTCTAAGGGACTATTAGCAGTCAGTGTGAAATCAGTGCACCACCAGATCTTTTCGCAGAATGAATACAACCTAAACAAATTCAGTATTGTTCAGCACTTACATTTTCTTTAGACATTCTTAAGAATGTGTGTGGGACATCGATTGAGTCATTCAAAACTGTTCATAACAAAGAAAAAGCATCCCGAGAATCATCCTCTGCTTTTCTGCCCATCAGTGTGCAAATCATACAAATTGCAGGGAAGGGTGGGTATGAGTGCTGTAATTTGAGTGGGATAGGTGCACTTTATTAGAGTGTGGGCTCATATGAGCGTTATATGCCTTCATGAAAACATTTTAAACAGTTATTTTCTAACTGGTGTCATGAAACCAAATGGCTGCCTCACTGCTGGTAAAGAATTCCATCATTCCATGGTTACTGTCAAATCATTTTATCACAACTAATCTTTATCTGTTGAGCTACTGAACAATGATGAAGCATACTCTGTGATTGAGCTGATTAGGCTAAAGTTATGGAAGTTTAAAATTTCTTTCAGGTCGAATAAAATCCCACTTTAAAGTAAAGTGCACAGTCCCTGTCATGGTATGTATCTTTTTATATGTCTTCTTAAAACAAGTTGTTGTTTTTAAACAGGGTGTCATTGTGGGTTTTCCAAGAGACTAAATCAGTCAAATGAGAAAATAATTGAAACCCAAAATAGGCTGAAAAAGGGTTCAAATAAAGAAAGAACCCACCATGTCTACTATGCCACTAACTAGTTATTTTGTTCTGAGTCTGTCATTTGACCAGCTGAGGCTGCACACTGTTCAGTCAGTAGTATATGCTTTGTTTTTAGTAGTGGTCTGGTAATTTACAGTAAAATCCACCAGGTGAATGTAGTATGCCTTGAAAAAGTATTTATATACCATTAACCTTTCTCACATTTTGTCATGTTGGTATTAAGAATTAAGTGGGTTTTATTAGGATTTAATGTGTTAGACCAATACAGTAGTGCATAAATGTGAAGAGGAGGGAAAAGGGATTAAAGGAGTTAGGTTACAATATCCCCAGCTTTAAATATCTCATGGCTGAGACGTACCCTGAAAGATTTTAAGCTGTGACTGAAAGGTGATTCTACAAATTGCTCAGAAGAATGCAAAGATTTGCATCACAAATATTTGTTTTTATTTATTAAAAAATAAAAAATTGCAGAACTTCTGCAACAGCTTCTTTTCTGGTAACAACAAATATGCCAGTGATGTGCTGTAAAATAATTATTGGGATTTTATAATGCATTTAAATTCTAACTTTTAATTTTTTTTTTAATTGATTTATTATGACTAGTTCTGGACTTATGTGGAAAAAACTAAATAACTAAGTTTAGAAACGAAAGAAATATATATATATATGTGTGTGTGTGTGTGTGTGTGTGTGTGTGTGTGGTGTGTGTGTGTGTGTATACATATATACATCAAACAAACTTCAATCAGCATACTAAACTAAGTCAAACACATTTTTAACATCTGTGCTATTTTTGTGTTATAGTATTTGCCTTGCATGTATCCCCCCTGTTTTCAGTTGCCAGTTACAAAAGAGTGCAAAGCTTTCATGATAAAAGTTTGTGGAAGGGAGAAATTGGAAACTTGAGGCACACAAAAAATTCAGATGTACGAAACAGCGCGTAGACATTACGCCGCACACGTAGCCTTCATACATCCCAATTTGCTGTGAATTCTGCGCAGCTGCAAGTAGCACCGCCCAGTCCCTGCTCCTCAATACATATGCAAAGTAGTATAAATAGCCAGAAGGCGCCCATCATGTGTCTGAAACCATGGCAATGGTGCAGTGACAGTTCGAACTGGTTCCTTTTAGTAGAAAAACGCTAAGAGAGATGTGTCTACACACCATGAGGGCTATTTGTAGTCAGTTACAGCAAACCAACAACTTCTTGAATGACATCAGCGACTCAAACCTGGCAGAAATAAAACGTTTGTCGGCTTTGGCCTGCTTAGTTCTGCAATGCATTGAGCTCAATCATACCTCATTGCTGATCATTATAATGACTTGAATATGCCTCCCATATTTCTATTAGGAAAACTGTAACCACACACACAATGTGAAGAAATTTAAATCTTGACAACCGTTCAGGACGTTGCATAAAATTTTGAGAATTACCTAGAATTCAGCCAGCACACACAGAGGTTTGTTCCCAACACAACTATTATTATTAGATTAATTCTAATTATTCATGAATCATGAGCTGAGACTATCATGTCAACTTCTTCCATTGGCAATGTCCTTGTCGCATCCCTTTTGGCTGGCGGTGCAACACCTAGTTCTTTATTCAGGTGAGACCAGACCGTCCGCATTGCTGGACCTTAGCTTAGTTCACCTTTAAGAGATGTAACCAAGGAGGCTCAGATGAACTGCAGTATAGATCTACTAAGCTACACCCACTCTAGGGGTGTTCCCCTGTGTGTATCAGTGTGTCTTTGGGTGACCAAAACTAGTTTTAACTGATTTACAACGGTTATAAGTGTGTAAGGTGTAGCCATGTGCATGCATGCTGAGCAACTACATTAGTTCCAGATGTCATTACAAAAAACAACACTTCCTCTGGATACATCCTGCATCTATTTATCCGTTGACCATACACCCTGTGACCTTTCACCCTGTGACCATTCAACCCAAAGCAAAATGTGAGCTACATGCATCTGCAAGATTCAACAATTTACATCCTCCAGCTGTGCCAAAGCTGCCATCGTTCCACAATAAAGTGCAGCTTTACGCAGCTATTTATGGTTATGTGTGATTGTCTCCAGCTTGTCCACTTTATGAGTCATCCCACTTGACTTGTCTGGAATTAATCTGCTGATCCAACACGTTTTCTTTTTCAGTGAGAATGAAAGTGCCCCCTCACATGCATTTTAGGCTCCTCAGCACACATAACGATGAGCATTTCCATCTACAGGTAACAAAAACATAGGAAGTTTTACAGTTTACATCCAACCGAGGTTGTTTCCATAATTTTCTGAGGTGTGTTACGTTATTGCATGAGGCTAAATGTGATTTAGTTTCATCGCTCGGGTTTAAACCATAAAAGCTCAAACTCATGAAAAAACATCAGGTTCATGAAATAAATAAAACCGAATGGAGCCATATTTCAGTGTATTAAGGAGAGTTTTCACACTAGGTCAAAAGTCTGCGTGGATTTACACACGCTTTCACGCAAAATTCATTTTTCTAGATGCCGAAATGTATATAAAACACTGCGCCGCAAGGTTTTTGTGCGTAAGCATGCTTCGTACATGAGGCCCCAGGAATGCAAGGCAACTGATGGAGGGAAGTTGATTAACACAGATGAGCAAGGACTTCCCAGAATGTAATCTAAACACAAGAATAAATCCAATAAACCTCAGTGAACAGAAACAAAGCAAGAGAGAACATGGCAGTGCAGAGAAAGTAAACAGAACTCAAACTCAAAACCCCAAACACAGGCATATTATGACAGCATTTAGCTCCAGTCAACTTCAATTCTGACCAGATTCCCCTGTCCCTCATGAAGAAAATCATCCCTAAAGCATTATGTGCAGCCAAAATGTTGCAACATGGGGATGACTCATTAGGTGATTTATGAATGGCCAGAGGCAGTTTAAAGAGGAAACCATTTTTGCTGGTGACAGAAATGTGTGAAAGACTCTCCAGAAAGTGCGCTTTGAGGAGCACATAAGCAGACAAGTTGTACACATCTAAGTACATTGCAAAGGAGCTAAGTTTCTACATAGGCTGCCTTAATAGTTGAGGCTCAAACAATGAATTCTGTTGGTTACAGAAACTTTGTTTCAGGTTGGACAGATAGAATGGATGACTGGCTATCCTGGTTGATCTGTAGTCACAGCTGTGTGACAATGCTGATAAACACGCAACCCTGGAATAATTAACATGTACTTGCACATACTGTTCTAATTAGTATTTGCAAGTCTTAAACTGTGAACTGTCTGTGTTCCTCTGTTCATTTGGAATAAAGTCACTGTCATTTCATGTAAACAGTGAACATTCTACAGTCAAAGACAGATATTTTTAGAATATGTTTATTGAAGCAAAACCTGTCTTGGTAATCTTTTTCTTCATAATTATGTTGAAATAATTGGTCTAAAAGAATACATTGAGTTAATTTTATGTGAAACATATAAAATATTTGTTCAGATTTAACAGGTATAAATAATTTTAGACTTTTATGGAACAATTGTTTTTCTGCTAAATTACATACTTAAACTAGGAGAAAACAAGGCAACTGATTGACTTACACAAATGTTCTAAATTCAAACCATGTTCTTTCTGTTCCCAGGATATCATGTTTGAAACAGAGCAAACAAAAGGTTGACAAGCAACTTCTAAAGATAGCAGACTGTAAAGATCAGTCTGAGACACAGCTCTTACAAAGAATGAGGAAAAAAATGCAACAAATGAGGAAGCAGTGTTCATTACTAAACACAGCTGGCAAACTGGAAAATATTATTTCGCTGTGTCATTCTGATGTCGCAGATTACAGTCAGATGTTATGTTACCTTTGCTACGGTGTATTGCTGTGTTGCCAGGTAAGCACCTGTTACCAAAACAATATTTTTTGGTATCAGCTGATATGTTTCTCCTAAAATATTAAAACTTAATGAGATCAGATACATTTTTTCTGAAAGACTGCATCACAAACTGTAAAAAGCAGCTTAGCCTAACACTCAGGAAACAGAGATGTGTGATATTCTCCATGACAACCATAAGGCAAGGTAAGTTTATAACAGACCTTTCATATCTTCACTTTTCCCCCATTTTGTTATGTTACAGCCTTTTTCTAAATACGTACATTATTTTCCCTCCATGATCTATACAATACCTCATCACAATGTGAAAAAAGATTTTTGAGGAGGTTTTTGCAAATATATATAAAAAATAAAATCAAAAGCTAAGGCATCATATATAAGTATTAACAGCTATTGCTCAATGATTTGTTGATGCACATTCGGCACCAATTAAAGACTAAGGTTTTCTTGAATATGATGCCACGACCTGGGGACACATTATTTTTTGGTAGTTTTACCCATTCCTCTTTGAAGACCTTCTCAACATCGGTGCACAACCAGTTTGAGAGCTGTCAAAAGATGTTCAATCAGATTCAAATCTGGGCTCTGGCTGGGTTTGTTCTTTCCATTCAGAATATTTTATATCTCCACATGGACCTTTACATTTAGGCAACTAAGGGGTGCCAGGATGTGCACATGTCATGATTGCAATTATATTCCTGGGATGTCAGAGCCATGCTCAAACCTAGCGTTAATGTTACTTTTTCTTGTTTCTTTCTGTAGGCAAGGAGGCTAAAGAGCAGCAAAGTAAAACAAGAAGCCTCCAGCTTTAATTTAAATAGAAAGGGTAAAATAAAACCACTAAAAACACCTTGATCAAGGTTGCAAAAATGCTCAAATGAAGCTATGACCTAATTAAAAGTCCTCAATAACCAAAAAAGCCAGTTAGGCTGGATCTAAGGAAGAGTGGGGGTGAAAAATTGTCTAAAAGGGTTGTAAACCTCGTTGCAGTCGCTAACCCTAACCCTCACCCTAGCCCTAACCCTAAGTTCCAAGGTCAGCTGGTGTCTCCTAGCATAAAGCAGAGATCATCAATTCAACTTTGGTAGGAGAATTTTTTGAGATTTTTTTATTTACTTTAAGGACAGAGTTTAAGGCTCTGCCCACTATCCAAACTGGATCTTTCCCCCTCCTGAAACATCTGCTGTAGCTTCTGCTGGACAGCAAATACAAAACGCCAGCTTTGGTTGGGGTGATCCGTCCTTGGGATGAACCACTATGTTTTTCAGAGTGTTGTTAGGTTTGAAATTCATACAAACATACAGGTGAATTTCAAACCTAACAACACTCTCAGAAAAACAATGAAAAAGATTGCACTTAGCTCTCCCAGCCAGATGACAGACCCACCTCTGGGATCTGGATAAGTGAGGCCTATTTAGCACAGCATTTGCTTGGAGGGAAAGGAGAACTGCTTCTGCACACTGTTTAGTGTAACTTACAGAAAGCACATTAGGCTACATGACATATGGCATGGTTGTTTGGATATCGTTGATAGAGGCAGCCATGTAAGCTGCGAACAGCACCCACCTGAGGCCAAGCTAACAAACATTTAACTACTCTCTGGGCTCTCCTCTTTCATCCTCTTCATCATTTACAGGGGTTGGACAATGAAACTGAAACACCTGGTTTTGGACCACAATAATTTATTAGTATGGTGTTGGGCCTCCTTTTGCGGCCAATACAGCGTCAATTCCACTTTGGGAATGACATATACAAGTCCTGCACAGTGGTCAGAGGGATTTTAAGCCATTCTTCTTGTAGGATAGTGGCCAGGTCACTACGTGAAACGTTTCCTGACTCGCTCCTCCAAAACACCCCAAAGTGGCTCAATAATATTTAGATCTGGTGACTCTGCAGGCCATGGGAGATGTTCAACTTCACTTTCATGTTCATCAAA
Source organism: Crenichthys baileyi (assembly GCA_036173005.1). Lineage (NCBI taxonomy): Eukaryota > Metazoa > Chordata > Actinopteri > Cyprinodontiformes > Goodeidae > Crenichthys > Crenichthys baileyi. Next base: position 352,433 of record JAHHUM010001189.1, on the reverse strand, counting down.
CAAATCTTACACCAGTCTTGCTGTGTGTACTGGTGCATTGTCATCCTGATACACAGCACCGCCTTCAGGATACAATGTTTGAACCATTGGACGCACACGGTCCTCAAGAATGGTTCGGTAGTCCTTGGCAGTGACGCGCCCATCTAGCACAAGTATTGGGCCAAGGGAATGCCATGATATGGCAGCCCAAACCATCACTGATCCACCTCCATGCTTCACTCTGGGCATGCAACAGTCTGTGTGGTACGCGTCTTTGGGGCTTCTCCACACCGTAACTCTCCCGGATGTGAGGAAAACAGTAAAGGTGGACTCATCAGATTACAATACATGTTTCACATTGTCCACAGCCCAAGATTTGCGCTCCTTGCACCATTGAAACCGACGTTTGGCATTGGCATGAGTGACCAAAGGTTTGGCTATAGCAGCCCGGCCGTGTATATTGACCCTGTGGACCTCCCGACGGACAGTTCTGGTGGAAACAGGAGAGTTGAGGTGCACATTTAATTGTGCCGCGATTTGGGTAGCCGTGGTTTTATGTTTTTTGGATACAATCCGGGTTAGAACCCGAACATCCCTTTCAGACAGCTTCCTCTTGCGTCCACAGTTAATCCTGTTGGATGTGGTTCGTCCTTCTTGGTGGTATGCTGACATTACCCTGGATACCGTGGCTCTTGATACATCACAAAGACTTTCACAAAGGCTCACAAAGGCTCACAAAGGCTCACAAAGGCTGTCTTGGTCACAGATGCGCCAGCAAGACGTGAACCAACAATTTGTCCTCTTTTGAACTCTGGTATGTCACCCACAATGTTGTGTGCATTTCAATATTTTGAGCAAAACTGTGCTCTTACCCTGCTAATTGAACCTTCACACTCTGCTCTTACTGGTGCAATGTGCAATCAATGAAGACTGGCTTCCAGGTTGGTCCAATTTAGCCATGAATCCTCCCACACTAAAATGACAGGTGTTTCAGTTTCATTGTCCAACCCCTGTATCTGATCCCCTCTTCACCCTCTCCCTCCAAGGTGATCCACATTTGACTAATTAGGCAAATGCAGCATGTCAGACACTTCACAAATAAGCAGGAAATCTCCCTCTCTTCGTCATCTTAATACATTGGTGTTTGTGGTTCTACCATAACAAGAAGAAAAAAAAATCAAGGCCGGTGAATACTTTTGGAAGGCACTGTATGAAAACATACTGAAAATAAAAAAATATGACATCAAACATATCTGGTGTCTCAACTTTGTTATTTTTGTTTGGTATAAAGAGGGATCACTTAATGGGATCTCAGTTTCACAGAGATTTTACAAGGTTGTAAAAAGTAAAATCTAGAGACTTTCTGATATATATCATTTTTCTTTTGTGTTACAGTAGAAAATGCACAATCTATTTATTTAGGTTACAAAATAATATATTTTCCAATACACTGGCCTGACCATTGGATGCAGTAGTGTTGTAAGCCTTCCCAGTTTGTTATAAGAAGGAAAAATATAATCAGAAACATGCTTGACAGAACGGTCAGTTTCTTACATGGCAAGCAGACACAAACTTTGAATGTTGCCAGATTGTTCCTTTCTAGCTATGAACCCTGACAATACTTCAGTCCTCATCTGTTCCATCTCTTATCACTGTGAACAGCGCAAATGAGCATGTAAACTTTATAGTCAATGATAGGCAAAACTGTGTTTTGTTATTAGTTTAAAACTGAATTTTTCTAAATGTTTTATGGCACTAAAGGCAACCAATGTTTTGTCTTTCATCACGGGACAGGAAAGATTTGTGGTTAATTCTTGAAGCACCACTGAATAGATTTAGTTTTCCTTTTTGCTGTTACTTTATTTTAATCAACAAGGAACTACCCATCCTCCATCGTTTGACGTTCTATCAATTTGTTGATGATTTAGGTGTAAGAACATTTGGAAAATATGCAATTTAGCACTCAAAATGGATTTCCCTGTGAAATGAAGCTGTGATCTTTACAGGATTTCAGCCGCCATCAATAAACTTTGACAACTAATGTTAGCAATGAGCACCATTAATCACACAACTTACACTTGCAAAAAAACCCAGTTTGCTAAAAAACTTATAAAGTGGATATACAAAGTAAAAAACAAACAAATTTTCTAAAGGAAACGGTTCACGTAGTAAAAAAGTCGCAATGGCCTGGTTGCATGAGAGTGTACACCCTTATACCAGCCCTGGTAAAGTTTCAGCAATCACTCTTATTTATTAAGAATCTATTGCAAACTTTTAATTTGCTTCAAGTGAAATCTTTTTTTTTGTTGATTTGTATGTATGGTTGGAAAAATAAACTATGTTCTGATCTTCAGCTTTTAAGAAGATCCCAGAAGACTTTATGTGGAAACTGACTGGAATTTGGACTTCACATGATTTCATCCAGCTGAAAAAGTTCAGTCCATCTAAAGAAACTTAATGCCAGAGCATGATGCTGCCAATACCATGTTTCACTGAGGGTATGGTGCTGTGTTGTTTTTGTGCAACATCTACCTGTTGGAATTCATGTCAAAAGTTCAACTTTGGTTCTTGCAGCCTATAAGGTTTTGAGGGATTGGAGCCAGGATTAGACATTCTGGTAGGAAGAATTTGATCTTATTTCCTTTGAAGTAGTATTAACGTATCATACATCGTTTGATGACAAAATGTGTAAAATTTAAAGCACAATTAAAAATATACAACCTTGTGTTGGCATGGAGGAAGAGACTGCCGGCTGTGGCTGATACACGTTTAATACATTTTTTTTTCTGTGCTGCAGCTGATTATTTTGCATTAAACTATGAATATCAATACTGTATCGTCCCTGGTCTAGTTAGCTGAATGTATTGAATGACAAGCAACATTTATGATTATTCTCTGTGTTTAATACTTTATTTATTACCTTTATCAGCACTCAACAAAAAAGGCTTAGTGTTTTGGGTGAAACTCTCAGCACTCACTGCAAAAAAACTGATAATAAAATAAAAACCTTAACCAAGTGATCTCGTACAATGAATTTGTATAATAGCTTTTGCAGTCCAACAGAAAAGAAAAAAACAGGTGCGAAGACAAGGCAAGATTACTTATCATGAAAGAACAGGATATTCTCAAGTATCTGACATACTTCAAAACAATATTACTCAGGATGACTAAGATGCTCTAGAATGATGTAGTTTGAACATAATACACCCTCTTCAGCTTGTTTCTACCATGAACAGTCTAGATTCGACAGAGATGATTATGTTCAGATTGTATCCACAAACATTGTAACTGGTAACGTTTTTTAAATAATATGTATAAATGTCAGTCAGTCATTTTCTACTGCTTCTTCCATAGTGGGTCACGGGGAAGCTGGTGCCTATCTCCAGCAGTCTATGGGCGGGAGGCGGGGTACAACCTGGACAGGTCGCCAGTCCATCGCAGGGCAACACAGACACACACAGGACAAACAAATACGCACATACTCACTCACACCTAAGGGGAATGTAGCGAAACCAAGTAACCTAACAGTCATGTTTTTTTGTACTGTGGGAGGAAGCCGGAGTATCCGGAGAGAACACACGCATGCACGAGGAAAACATGCAAACTCCATGCAGAAAGACCCCCGGTTGAACCTGATCTACAGCTGCAGGAAGTATTTACAGACTAAATTGTTAAAATCTATTTATTTAGAATCTGTATTCTGTATTATTTTATTAACAAAGTTATACTTTCTAATACATTGCATGTTCAGCATAACGTTAGTGATAACTGTAATTAGTTTTTGTGTATTTCAGTGACACTTTTACCGCTCAGCAGCTATACTTAAATCTTTAGAACTTTTTGATGTAATTCCTAATCCTAGCAGGTTGTTGTCTCAAGTTTTAATAACGTTTCACTACATTATCCATGTCAGCAGTGCTGACACTAAAATTATTTTTTTAAGCTTGTGATAAAAATGACTGTTGATAATGTGTTGATGAGTTACATTTCACCTCAGCCTCCTAAAACATAAATATTTTAACCTATTTACGGCATTACTGTATATAATGATGTGATTTAAATTGTTTCTTTTCAAGTCAAGTCACATTTTGGAAAGCTCTTAAACATTACTATATACATTTTAAATCTTAATAAAATTGTCATAATAAAGAAAGATTTACTCATAAATATCTCAAAACAAAATTACATTCCATTCCTTTCAACTCTTTTAGATTCAACCATTACCTTTATGTTTTACTGTGACTTTTCCAATGGGACCTTGAGCCAAATGAGTAATTGTTCACAGAGGGAGAATGGCTGGGAAGTGGTCACACAGACAGGGACCTGGTGGATATGAGAGATCTTGAGCTCCACCACCTTCTGTTTGAGGATGCCCTACAGATGCTCAGTAGGGTTTAGGTCTGTAGACATGCTTGACCAGTCCAGCACCTGTACCCTCCGTTTCTTCAGCAAGGCAGAGGTCAACTTGGAGGTGTGTTTAGGTCGTTATTATGTTGGTGCCAGCAGCACTCATGTAACTTTAAATCATGAAACTCCTACCACCATCCTTGACTGTAGGCAAGACACACTTGTCTATGTGTACCTCACCTGGTTGCCGCCACACAGGCATGACACCATCTGAACCAAATAAGTTTATTTTGATATCATCAGACCACAGGGCATAGTTCCAGTAAGACACGTCCTAAGTGTCCTCTTGTGCGTCATCTGTAGAAGCAGGTTCCTTCCGGGACAACAGCCATGCAGGCCAGTGTGATGCAGTGTGCTGCATGTGGTCTGAGCACTGACAGGCTGACACCCCTAACCTCTGCAGCAATGCTGGCAGCTCTTATACATCTATCCTCAAAAGACAACCTCATTGGATATTTTCACTTCACTACAAGCTGTACATAGACTACTTTACATTGTATTAAAATGTCATATCTTCAGTGTTGTCCCATTAAAAGATATAAGAAAATATGTACAAAGAAGTTAGGACTGTACTAACTTTTGTAAGATATGTATGTCTTTAGCTGTCATCTTGCGAATGAGGTTCACCAGTTGCTCTGCACGTCAGATGAGAATGCTAGTCATTGACTGCTGGTGTAAGGACCAAGTGAAAAGAATCCAATTGCTGGCCAAATGTCAGACCCCACTATTGCAATTACCTTTTCCTTTTATGCATTTGCTGAAATATTTGCTCTCACATTACAATTATTGAACTTTTTTTTTAGCATATTTATATATTATCATATACATTTTTATATACAAAAGCATAGTAGAGCACTAACAGGCACAAATGTATATTGGGAAGTTTAAAGTTTAAATGGAGTTTCAATTATTCTATGTTGTTGGAGTTAGGACAACTTATTCATTTGTGGATATGAAACCCCCAAACTCTTAATTTAATGTAATAAATCATATTATTTAGCAAAATTCTTCCAAGACATAATGATGGCCTTTGTCAACTTAATGTTAACATTTCTTTCCATAAAAAAAAGGATGAAAATTATAATTCTTTCAAATTATTGATTTCATTTGTTTCACTGCAATACTCAGTGGGTTAAATTAGTTATTAAATTAAATTTAACTTGCCTTTTTGCTTGAAGATCAATCCATTCCATATTTAACCCAACTGGAAAGAGACATAATGAGGCCTAACATGAAATGCAATGTCCAGTGTCTACAGTTCTACTATTTTCATAGTGGAAATGAGTCAGATGCACTTAACATCAGGATCAGAGAGTTTCAAGATGAAAAGGACACAACAGGAACTCTCCGCCTCATAGGACAGATTACTGGTAATTTTAGATAATTAAAAAAGCTATCAATTTGTTTAGTGTTGTGGCAATAGTAATTTTCCATTTCTGCATATTGTGATATTGGAGCATTGTAACATAGTAAAGCAGAATTTATCCCTCCAGGTCCACTAACACCTCACTGGAAGATCCACCATGTTTCTCTGGAATTCATCAAGCTGTTCCAGGTGGTGTTTGAGGTTCAGAAAGGAGCAGGAACCTCTACAGGTGGCATCCCAATTAATGATATCAATCTCTCAGTGACTGAGGGCCCACATATAACGTGGCAGATTAATAAGTTTGAGAAACTTTTCAACACTAGTGACTTTGGAACCAGGATATACAGTCTACGCCAGTACTCCAGAGAGGGTTATGCGTACTGGGTAGCTGTTGTACTCTACCACACACGTATTGGGATGTTCGTGCGGCTCCTGTCTGATGACAATGATGACTGGCTGGAGTGGCCTTGCCTACAGAAGCAAATTACTTTCCAATTGCTAGATCAAAGCCTCAACATGCAAATGTCAAAGCAAATTAGTTTCACCACTAGTGAAAATGATCTGACCTCAAATGGTAGGTTACAAGAAAAGACAAAAATGGCAATTTTCAGGTAAAAAATAAAATTCATATCATAAAGTTTCACAAATGCTCAATATAAACAGGTACCCTTGTCTAGAGCAATCCTCGTGAGAATGGAACTGTACTTTTTAATGCGAGTTGTTGGGACCACAGCCATGGATTACAACATCAAGATGCGGTACAACCTTTTCTGGAACTTTCAAAATAAATTGCATTAACCTACTTCCGCTACAGCCAGGGAAAGGGGAACAGAGCAAGGAACCGATCTCTTCCACCCAGAACCAGCTGCGGAGCTGGCAGGAGTGACAGAGTGCGCTAATGTCTTGTTCCTGGCAAACAGACATAAAATCTTCAACTGGATCCAAGAGTGTCATACGATCACCAATCACATGCACTGACTTAAGTACGAATGAATTACTGGCTGTGTATCCGGTATTTTCATTCATGAACGGGGGTGATTTAGGTACTAGCGTTGCTTGACTTTCTCTCTGAGATCTACAGAAAGCAAACTGTTACCAGAGAATTCCCTGCAGAGACCCTGTCTTTACGACGCAGAGTGGAGCGGTTTTCCAGTCTGAAGGAAGGACAGAGCAAGCCGCATCACCGTGGTTACGGCAGTAACTGTGCAGTTGGCCGGCCGACAGAACGAGCCACCCCCCCACAGCTACGGAGGTTAGCTGTAGCTAACCATTTTGTTCACAGAGCTTTCTTCAAACTTCGTTGTCGCCGGGACAAACTTCCTCAGCACGGTTCACATATGAGGTTAGGGTTTGGGCAGAGTGATAGAAGTGATTTATAATGAAATAATCTGAACGTTTTTCATTTTATGAAGTTTGGTTTTGTTTGTGTTGAAGCTCAGCTATCTTGGTGCTAGCAGGCTATCTGCTCAGCACGTGCTCAGTTTTGTGTTCTGTTTGTGTGTTCTTAAAGTTAAGACAAACTTTATTTAAAGGGTGATTTTAAACACAGAAGATTGATCATAACGCGCCGCGCTTATGCATTTTAACCCTTTTATTAACGATATTTTAAAGGTGTGTGTTTGATTCTGGTGCTAAGCTATCAGCTTCTTTTGTTAGGTTTAACTGCTAACAGCTAAGAACACGTGCTTGCCTGCTAAAGAATATTTACCCAGAAAGGTTTAGTTTTCAATCCAGTAAATAATAGTTCCCTAAACATTATTTTACTAAACTTGATGACTCAGTAAACACCATTAAGCCCCATTTCTCCAGAAAGAGTTGGCTCTTTTCCAAAATATTTCCTTAAATATTTTACCATTTTCTTAATAATATTTCTTTAAATATTATTTTAATAAATAAAGGCAGCTAATGAGACACCGTTGAGAATTAGTCATCCAGAAGATTGGTTTTATTCAGCAGATCATTCTTTAAAACATTATTTTATTGAAATAATATTTTATCTGATCTTGCATTGTGAATGGTTGTCTAAGTTGGTTCCAAGACTAACTTAACTTCATTTTCAGATTCTTCAAGAGAATACTTGGTTCTCAAACATAAAGATTGCATGGTAATGTTGCATCACTTTTTTGGTCATGGTTTCAACCATCTTTAAGCCACTTGTTTATATTGTACATAGCCCATTTGTCTTCCCTATTCTTGAATTCTGCTTGGTAGTTTTAGTTGGATTGTTTTAGCATAGTTAAGAGTTTGTTGATTGAAATATGGTTGACTTTGAGTTGACTTATTTTTGTTAATAAATTCTTGTATTTTAAGAAATTGTGTGAATTCATTCCATGTGTGTGCAGAGAATGTCAGAGCTTGGCTCACCCTTTTCGATTTTGTCCTAATACTACCGCCCTACTGGGCTGGTATTCACAGGACAACAGACCGAAATATTATTTGATAAAATATTAAGGTATTAATATTAAATATTAAATAATATTTTTAGATTCATAGTCACAACAGAGTGCTGAGTTAGTCTATGGTAGATCTATGTGGGGGTTCTTAAATTTTGAAACTTTGGAAGATCCAGAACTGTGATCCAGAGAGTTCCTCAAAGAAGCGAGTGCCATTTTCATGTTCAGCTTTGAAGGTGAGTCATCTTTTCCTAACTTTAAAAGCAGATCTTCTCTTACTGTTGGTACTGGGTTTCGGTCATTCTGTCACTTCACTATTTCATTCTTTTTCAGCTTTAATTTTTTGCCACTGAATTTTTCTGGTGGTAAAACTCAAGATTTAAAGAATTTTCTTTTCTAATAAAAAGAATCTACTAACATGAGGTTACTTAAATTATTTTGGTGTGATCAGAGGTCATAATCATAAGCTTAAGCCAATCATTAAAATTGGAAAGAAAAAAATATTTAGGTGACTTTAAATGTGGCATGGTTGTTGTGTTTGTTTTTTATTGCTTGCCACTGGATCCTACTGTTTGTCATACCAAGTCTGTTCCTGGTTCGCTATTCTGTTCAATGCCTCATAATGCATGTCATTGTCTGTTTCTCTGCCTGTACTCAGTATCTGGACTCCCTGTAAGTTCCTTAATTTTTTAAACACTCCACTTTCTCTCTGAATTCGGGTCCTTTCTTTACCTCACCATGACACTTTGACACTTCAGTCTGAGGAAAGTTTCCCCTAATCCCTACTTTCAGCTGTTAGAAGATTTCTTAAATTGTACAGCCTGTTTCAATGTGAACAACATCTGAGCTTTCACTTGAAATAGGATTTCAATCCTGTAGAGAATCACAATAAGCAACACAAAATGTAATTAGAGAAGTTACACAACGGATGTTTATTTGTTTGGCGCTCAGACCCCAGAGAAAGACATGAATGCTGTTAATTCATGAACTTGATTGAACGTCTCAGAATTAGAATAAGAATTGTCTTCCCCCCGGGATCTGATACTGATGATGGAGAGGAGGCCTGATGGTAAGGGAACTGAGAATCCGATGGAGGCGATGGGGAGGAGGAGGGTCGAAGCTTGGCTGACAGCTGGGAGATCCATGAATGGGAGAGTTTAAATGCGGAGGCTTGAAGGATCATTGGCTGAGGTTTACTACTGACTTTACTGACTTGATGCTGATTGGATGGAGCAGAGACGCACAGAGGAACCATTGGATGAAGCTGGAGGAGTGGGTGAGTCTCCCAGATTGAATTTTCGTCATTACTCCATTTTCCTTTTCTTAGTTTTCAGCCAATCATATAGCATTATGAGTTTGGTTTCAGAGTATTTGGTTGGTCAACCAGGCCTGGGCATGTTGCCAGTTATTTAGAATGTCCTGCCCTCGTCAGGAGCACACCAAACTAAATGTCTGAAATTTGAACAGGGCAGAACGTCTTCATAATGGTGGGTAACAATGTTCTCATCATGTGCACCTGATGTGATCCACATGTGTGATTTTTAGTTACCTTGGGTGGGAACAAATGTGTGGATGTCCTAATTTTTTTCCTAACCAGAAATGCCGTTTTTTTATTTATTACATTTTACAGAACATATTAATAAGTCCTTTCTTCAATTTTAATTGTTTTATTTTATTACTTGAATTTTACAAATAATAAAAAAAATCATATAAAAATCATATGTCCAAATAAAAACAAACAGGGTGTATTCTGGTTTAGTCCCCGCTAACATAAATAATTTCTGTGCAGCACTTTCTGGTCTCTGGAATGTCTGTTTTGCATTTCAAAAGAAAGTCAGGTTGGAGTGTTGGACATTATTAGTTGAATGAGCCAAGGTTTTATTTACTTATCTGTATTATGTTAAGCTTGCAAAACTTCCTTTAATAATCAAAAGAATGCTGTAGCATAAATGTGTGTAAAACCATTGATAAAAGTAACATGCTGAACCAACACAAGTACATATAGTACATCCAAATATTACAGGCAAGCCCAAATCAGTTACATGTAATGGTACAAGGCACTTTGGTGTAACATTTAAGATAAATTCCTTTTTTGTATACTACATCTTAAAACCAGGAATAGAGACACAAAGAGCTGTTTTCAGATTTCATGCTTTTTACATAAAACAATACATTAATTTCAAAGAGTTGAGATCCTGACCAAATTGGTCACAAAGAAAATTGAAAAAGAGGTGCTTCTTCAGCGCTATTCCTAATAAAAATCTTTCAATTCAATTCAATTCAATTCAGTTTATTTATATAGCGCCAATTCACAACACATGTCGTCTCAGGGCACTTCACAAAAGTCAGGTACATACATTCCAATTAATCTTAATCAATGAACAGTGCAGTCAGATTCAGTTATTTATTCAAATTGGATAAAAAGTTTTTCTATCTAAGGAAACCCAGCAGATTGCATCCAGTCAGTGACTTGCAGCATTCACTTCTCCCGGATGAGCATGTAGAGACAGTGGACAGTCACTGGCGTTGACTTTGCAGCAATCCCTCATACTGAGCATGCATGTAGCGACAGTGGAGAGGAAAAACTCCCTTTTAACAGGAAGAAACCTCCAGCAGAACCAGGCTCAGTGTGAGCGGCCATCTGCCACGACCGATTGGGGGTTAGAGAGAACAGAGCAGAGACACGAGAACAAAGAAGCACTGATCCAGGAGTACTTTCTATGGGAAGGAAAAGTAAATGTTAATGGATGTAGCTCCTTTAGTCGTTTCACCTAGAAAGAAGGAACAGATAAACTCTGAGCCAGTTTTCCAGTTTAGAGTCTGAAGAGAGCACATAGAGTTATTTACAGTAAAAGCTCAGTCAGTAGCCATGTATAGGAGAGAGAAAGGGTTACAGGCCTTACAACACAACACCAATCTATAAAGTGCAGTACTAGTACAGCTGGGAGTGTACCTGTCCTTGAAGAAGCGCCGGAAGCCAAAGGCAACAAGCTTGAGAGAAGTCTCAATCACAAAGGTGGAAGTGAAGAAGTAGTTGCAATACTTCAGGGCAGTCTCAAGGGACCAAACGTGGATGTTTTCTTTCTGGTCTATAGTAATTGTTTTCTCTGTTTAGCATTTTTGGGGTTTCTTCTGGTATGGTGGCCTTTCCTGTCCTGATCCTCATCTCAGTGTGGATACTTCTGATGCCTTGATGAGTCTCCCATTGACATGTTCCGTGTTTACATTATATGTACCAATGATATCCCTCATTTTATTTTAGATATTGCAGTTGTTCAGTTTTTGTTTTTAAATATGATAATGTGATATGGCCCTGGCAGTACAGAATCTGGAGTTTAGATTTGAGTTTATTCTATGATAAAATTCAGAGTGCTCCTTTAAACTAATACAATAACATAAAATGCTTTAAGATGTTGTAGCTTGTCTATGTGTTCAAATTTCTTTTTGAATATTATTACAAATGAACACTTGTTTGAAGCGAGGTTTCTAATTGCGGTTCTAAACTTAATTCTACCTTTTGAATTATGCCCTGTCCACCAGATCGTTATTTTTTTTTTCTGATGATGCAAATTGTCAGCGTGCATGCTGGTTCAAATATATATATATATATAATCTTTATAAAATGATCATATGCAAATATGTGAAGTCTTTGGCTTAAGACACACACTTTTTATAAAGTAGTGCAATGTTTCCACATCAACTGTCTTAGATGTTATGTTGACAAGGCACAAAATATGATGGTTTCCATGCATGAAATACGTAACAATAATGGTCTTTTATTTTGTTTAGGGCACAACTTGGTCTGTCACAATAAACTTTTATTTATGTAACCACAGTTGTTTTACAAAATTGTGGTCAAATGTGCAGCTGTTGTTCCATAAAACATTTATGATATATTTACGTAATAGATGTAATTAAGTACCCAGAGTTTTATTTCCTTTTCAACAACTTTATAATTGTTTATAAAAAGCTAAGGAAAAAAATAAACAAAAAAAAGTAGCATAGTGACTGTTCACACCACCTGATCCCAGAAACTCTTGTTTGGACTGAGAATAAATGGCAATAATAGCAAACAAGCACTCACAATGTCATGATTTGTGAGTATCTGAGGGGGTTCTTTGTTAAGCTGTTCTTACTTCATCTAACCGGAGGTTGGGGCTAAGCAGTATGCACCTGCAGCACCTGCAGCTCAATAGGAGAACCTGGAAAAAAGGCCAAACAGCTTATAAAAAAGTTGTATTATTAAAAGTGTTGATTTTCATTGTAGGACTCCTGCACATGACATATCCGCTGTTCAAGACATTTACCCTCTATATCATCAAAATGTACAATTGTGCACAGCAAAAAATAAATATAATGAAAACAAAACAAACTAAATTGTACCCTTTTATCTGCAACTGGAGGAATTTTATTGACAAAAAAAAAGAATTAGCAGTGAAAAGCTATATAAACAGATGTGCAAATAACAACCATCAATTAAAGTTGCAAGTAGCCTTGAAGGCCCTCGCACCTCCGCGCAACTCGGCCTGTGCAGCGACCGCGGGAGCCTGGGATCGCCTACTCCACGCCACCGACGATCGCGCCCCTCAGTTGTGCACATCAACAGTAGGCGGCAGTGTAAGCAGGCTGTCATACAATCTTTGGTGAAGTTGAGTACTGTTCTGGTGAGAAGCATTAAAAATGGAGCTGAAATCTCACCCTCCTCATGAAAGCTGCACTCACTTGTTTATTAGTGGGCGGCCCTGAAATGATGTCTTAAACTGACTGTGGCAACATGTTCAGCATTGATCCCTGATCATGTATACTACATTTGAAGTGGATCCGATGATGTATGAGGCAGATAGAGCACTTCAAATGTCATAGGGGGCGCTGTTGATCCAAATTCCAATATAATCCAATAGAGCTGTTTGTGGGCTTACAAAGATCAACCATATTCAGTTTGGAGTAAATCGGACCTTCCTGATGGAAGCTACACTCATTTATTTCTTTGTGGTCGGGGCTAACATGATGCCATCAGTTGACTGTGTCAACATGTCCACCATTGATCCATGATGATGTACACTAAGTTTCAAATGGATCCGTTGATGTATGAGGGAGATATAGCCCTTAAAGTGTCCTAGGGGGCGCTGTTGATCCAAATTTCAATGTAATCCAATAGAGCTGTTTGGGGGCTGACAGAGATCAACCATATTAAGCTTGGAGTCAATTGGACCTTTCATATGGAAGTTACAGTCATTTATTTATTAGTGGACGGAGCTAAAGTGATGTCATCACTTGACTGTGTCAACATGTCCATCATTAACTCACGATCATGTATACTACTTTCAAGTGGATCTGATGATGTATGAGGGAGATAGAGCAGTTGAAATATCCTAGGGGGTGCCGTTGATCCAAATTCCGATGTAATCCAATAGAGTTGTTTAGGGGCTGACAAAGATCAACCATATTCAGTTTGGAGCAAATCGGACGATGCATGTGTAATTTAGAGGCAAACGTATGGCCATTGCGTGACATCAGACTTCGCCATGCCGTCATAGCCACACCCTCCAGCCAAACCAGTCAGTACTAGACACAAACTTAGACCATCATGTTATCTGTTATCTTGGGACAGTTTCATGTTGATTAGGTGGAGGGGATCAAACATGGACCACACTAAGTGAAACATTACACTTCCTGTTCTCAGGGGGCGTGGCTTCGATGATGTCAGCATGTGATCAGTGAATATTGTTCAGGGCCAGAGGCAGATCAATCACAGAAGGTTTCATGTGTCTGTGACTTTCCTTGTAGGAGCTACAGGGTTGGACAATGAAACTGAAACACCTGTCATTGTAGTCTGGGAAGTTTCATGGCTAAATTGGACCAGTCTGGTTGGCAGTCTTCATTGATTGCACCTTGCACCAGTAAGAGCAGAGTGTGAAGGTTCAATTAGCAGGGTAAGAGCACAGTTTTGCTCAAAATATTGAAATGCACACAACATTATGGGTGACATACCAGAGTTCAAAAGAGGACAAATTGTTGGTGCGCGTCTTGCTGGCGCATCTGTGACCAGGACAGCAAGTCTTTGTGATACATCAAGAGCCACGGTATCCAGGGTAATGTCAGCATACCACCAAGAAGGACGAACCACATCCAACAGGATTAACTGTGGACGCAAGAGGAAGCTGTCTGAAAGGGATGTTCGGGTGCTAACCCGGATTGTATCCAAAAACATAAAACCACGGCTACCCAAATCGCGGCACAATTAAATGTGCACCTCAACTCTCCTGTTTCCACCAGAACTGTCCGTCGGGAGCTCCACAGGGTCAATATACACGCCGGCTGCTATAGCCAACCTTTGGTCACTCATGCCAATGCCAAACGTCGGTTTAAATGGTGTGCAAGGAGCGCAAATCTTTGGGCTGTGGAACAATGTGAAACATGTATTGTTCTCTGATGAGTCCACTTTTACTGTTTTTTCCCCACATCCGGGAGAGTTAAAGGGTGTGGAGAAAAGCCCCAAAGAAGCGTAACCACCCAGACTGTTTGCATGCCCAGAGTGAAGCAGGGGTGGATCAGTGGATGGTTTGGGCTGCCATATCATGGCATTCCCTTGGCCCAATACTTGTGCTAGATGGGCGCGTCACTGCCAAGGACTACCGAACCATTCTTGAGGACCGTGGTGCGTCCAATGGTTTCAAACATTGTATCCTGAAGGCCGGTGCTGTGGTATCAGGATGACAATGCACCAATACACAAAAGCAAGACTGGTGGAAAGATTGATTTGATCAACATGGAAGTGAAGTTGAACATCTCCCATGGCCTGCACAATCACCAGATCTTAATATTATTGAGCCACTTTCGGGTGTTTTGGAGGAGCGAGTCAGGAAACGTTTTTCTCCACCAGTATCACGTAGTGACCTGGCCACTATCCTGCAAGAAGAATGGCTTAAAATCCCTCTGACCACTGTGCAGGACTTGTATATGTCATTCCCAAGACGAATTGATCCTGTATTGGCCGCAAAAGGAGGCCCTACACCATACTAATAAATTATTGTGGTCTAAAACCAGGTGCTTCAGTTTCATTGTCCAACCCCTGTATATCAATTTCGTGTTTTATGGCGAGAAGTCATTTTTTGAGGCGTGGCCACGCCCACACGCTTTCATGTATCAAAAAGCTTTTGATAACTTTTGATCCCCAATGCATTAAGAGTATACTGATGGCAACTTCAATCCAAAATGGCCGACTTCCTGTTGGGTTTGGAACAACACTCCAAGAGACTTTTCTGTAGGTCTTGACAAGTTACATATGTGTACCAAATTTCACAATCCTAGGTCAAAGCATGGCTTGGGGCTGATTTTTTAAAATTTTCTAGGGGGCGCTGTGGACGAATTGGGCCACGCCCACCAAATATGTCATCAGATCTCTGTGGGGGACTGGACTAGGTTCAATCACATTGAATTTGGTACAGATCAGATGATGTATGTGGAAATTAAAGCCAAACGTATGGCCATGGCGTGACGTCCGACTTCGCCGCGACACCACGGCCACGCCCTTTTATGAAAAGTCACTGTGCTTCAAAGGAAGTTAGACCCACTAGTTATCTGTCTTCTAACACATGTTTGAGAAAGAAATCTCAGGGCTCTCAACAGTCCTTAAAGGTCTCTGGCTTCCTCCCAATTGTCATTAGGTGTGAATGAGTGTGTGCATGGTTGTTTGTCCTGTATCTCTCTGTGTTGCCCTGCAATGGATTGGCAACCTTTCCAGGGTGTACCCTGCCTCTTGCCCGTAGACTGCTGGAGATAGGCACCAGCTCCCCCGTGACCTACTATGGAATAAGCGGTATAGAAGATGACTGAATGCATGAATGAAATTGTGAACTTACAAAACCAAAACACGGAAGTCAAACGTGGAGCCAGGAAATAAGAACAGGTTACAAACAGGGTAGTTGGCAGAAGAAGTCAGGAGGAACTAGTAGGGAACCTTTAAAACCAGAAAGCTTATAAACTGAGGGAAGGTGGAGTATGGACCAATGAACAGGGAGGCAGGTAATCAGCGGAAACATGGCAAAGGAGTGGAACTGGGCTGCAGTGAGAATGAGGGGAATGTGTCTAATTACAACTAATCAGCAGGAACACGAGGAATTGAGCAGAAAAGTAAAGAATCTAAATTAAACCCAACTCAGAAAAAACAGATCTATAGGACAAAATAAACAGACACATTAATCTAGGGACTGAAAACTAAACCGAAGAAATCTAATAACCTGGATAAACAGAAAAACACCTGACAGAGAAAAGTAAACAAAAACACAAAACTCCACTAACTGGCAGGACATGACAGTTATCTGTCAAACAAGAATTACAACTAATCTGTCTGTTCAGTGCTAAATGTATTACACCTTGTTTGGTGCTAGACCAAAAAGATGCACGTTTTAAATCAAACTGTCAATCAAACTCAGCAACATTGGCTCATGCTGAGGGTTCTCACACATTTGTAAAACAAGTATATCAAGGAACATGACAATGACAAACAGATTTCTTTCTGGTTATCCAAGAATTCATACCAGACATACCTCAAACCCGCAATGACTGATGGTCTAAAACTGATCCTAATCTTTTTGTTGTAGTTGGAGCTTAAAAACGTTCCTCATTTTTTTAGGATTTTATTCAGACTGAAGGTGGTGATTAGAGTGATTGACTCCTCTAGGACAGGTAGAAAATGAATGACTTTAAATTTAAATCCATAGACTTTGTTGACTTTTTGGACATTTAAATTAAGTTGGTATTTCTTCACTAAATCCATGATTTAATATCTATTCCAGGACCTACCATGAGACTGAAAGGCTACTTTTTAGTTATGGTGAACTTGGCAGTTTCATCAGCACTTTCCCTACCTACAGTAAGTAATTTTGTTCATGACTGTTGTCTTTTAAATTACTATGCAAATACATTTTTTTAACATAAGAAAACCGCTGTATTACGTGAAGTCAGGTAAAAGTAAATGGATGGTATGGTCATGTTACATATCAGCCACTGCTGATCAGTAACTGGGTCACAGAACTAAACCAAATCCATTAGAAATTCAGTGTAAACAAACTATCAAAGCACTGGATAAACTATTACGGTTTTACCACTTAACAAAACTACCAAAGCATAACTTATTAAGTTGGGAGAACATTTTAAAATATTCAAATGTAAGTTATTCAAAATTATTATTATTATTATAATTGCCAGTTTGTACACAGTAGAACCAATTCATATTGACTAACCAGAAATACAGTATGGGGAGACTTAATTGTGTCTCTCAGAAAGAGTACTGTCAGTCAGCATGGATTTTTGGTTTACATCTGCACGAGTGGAACTTTGTTCCAGTGAACAGTGAACGTAGTTCAAGTTTACAGAAGCACGTACCAATTTTCTCATATCCTTAGTCAAGATGAAAAAAGTGAACAAAAAACTATTACCTAATACCTTCATGATACATAAACCTCTCATATAGGAAGGGAGAATACTTTTTTTTTTTTTTTTTACCATGACTGTATGTTAAAACTTTTTATTTTATGTGTTTTTTCTAATGTTTTCATCCAGGTAGAGGTAGAGATAGTTGGTAAGTTCTGTACATTTTTGTTCATTTTTTTCTGTAAATTTTTTTTATCATTTTTGTGAGGTAATGTGAACTTAGCAGGAAGATTGTTGTGTCATTTCTAGATGTTGGAAAAAGCAACACCAAAGAGGGTAAAGTTTCTTTAACATTTCTTTATTCTTTTAAATAGGCCTTTGATAAAATAATTTTTCTAAAACCACTGACTTTATGCCCTAATCTTAGATTTAACGCTTGATGATATTCGTGAGGTAAGTTTAGTACTACAAGCAATTACTCAAGGGGAAATTATTAGTACAACATTTACGTATGCATTTTTCGCATTATATGGGTATGTCTCATGCACATTTTGTTCAGCCTCTAAACATTCAAAGGAGCAGCATTCTACCTGGAAATGCACTGTGGACATCCCCTGTTCCCTACTTCTTGGATAAAAGCCTGGGTATTTGTTTAATAAAAGAAATTAACATTTATTCAAGCCACAGTTTTGGGTTGTGGTATTTTAGTGGTTGTATTGCTTAAGGAAGTAGTTGTTTAGTAAATGTTTACTTCTCAAAAAGGGGTGTGAAACTCAGTCAATATCAATATTAAAGAACATGTTGACAAAAGATTTATGTAATGTAAAAAGCCAACAGCAAGTTATTGAGTTTAAAACCTTTTTTTTACCATAAAAAAAAATATGATTTGACTCAGAAAATAATGATACTATATGTCATGTGTTCTCTGTTTCACTGCTTTGAAATATATTTTGAAATTAAAGACCTGAATGCTAAAGGGGTCATCATGAGAGCTTTTGACCAGTTCAGAGTGAAGTCATGCATCGATTTCAAACCCTTGGACTCTGAGGATTATTACATCAACATTCAAAAGTTAAACGGGTAGGTTCTTTATGTTTTCTTCTGTTTCTTACGTTAAACAAAATGTACTGATCAGATCAACCAACCAATGCTGTTAAATACATTGTGAGGACTCACCAATGCAAGTTATGCAGGATTATTAAAATATTTCAACTCAACTCTTCATAGCAACATGAGGCTCTGAACTATTGTTGGTACTAAAACATTTTAATAGTTTGGATTTTACAGAAACATTTTTCAGACTCTCAAATCAAATTTTCTCTCAAATCTTTCATTCCATGAATAAGACCCAGATGCATTGTGCATCTATCAGATCATGAAGACATTTACTTTTGAAAGCAGAAAAAAATTATTATTGTGTGCAGTTTCTACATGAAATATTGTCCTGCTTTGTATATTGTTGCATTGCTCTTTTCCATTAGTTTTTTGTCAAATATTTCCATAGACCTGTAATTCAGTTATTGTTTGTTGTGAAAAGACAAATGAAAATGTTTTTTGCTATTCAGGCATAGTTTCTTTTAAAGCATTTTAAGGCTAATATTCTGCTATAGTAGAATATTTGATTTTGACAGTTTAGGATCAGATATGTCCATAGATCATGAATGTTTTTATTGACTCAGATGATTCAGGAAGAAATAGGGTGGTCTTATTATTTTGAATTGTTAGTGTATATACACTGTTTGAATGTAACTTTCAAAACTATACACAGTTTATATATACTGAAAGGTTTTGATGCACAAATTTCTGATTGGTATTTTTTTATTCTAGGTGTTGGTCATATATTGGCCGAGTATTCGGCAAAGGACAGGATCTCTCTATTGGAGAACGCTGTGATGGCCTTGCCACTGTTGAACATGAGCTTCTTCATGCTCTTGGTTTCTACCATGAACAGTCTAGATATGACAGAGACGATTATGTGCAGATTGTCCTTCCCAACATCATAACAGGTAGAACAGAAATCATTAAGTTTTCTTCATATTAATAAAACATATTTATTATACTTTTGTTTCCAAACTTTATGAGGTACACAAGTATATCAACCACTTAGTCAAACTGGGACAAAAGTTTGGTTTCTGTTAAACATGTGCAGTGTACAACAAATCAAGAGAACCTCCAGGCCTATTCAAGAATTAAAAATTCTGATCACCTTCAGAAAGGGACCACTAACAGATTTCCGAATGTGTCATATTCTCAGACATTTTATATCTGGTAATTTTCTGCTACATTGTTATGGGGTTTAAAAGCAACCTGAAATGACAGTTGGTATATTTCTGATTTATTTTTACATTATGAATTACACTGAAATTGGAGATAAAATGTAATGATTTGAAGGACTTTGAGTTTTATTTTGGGTTTTTCCTGTTAACACGATTGTATTCGAGGTGGTGCTTTAGTTCATTCCTCAGATTTAGTTCCTTAATAATTTCTGTATTCTGTTCATGATGGATTTTATTTTATGCTCTGTAAGATTTTTCTTTGGTTAAAATGGAGTTTTGACGAAAATTCAATCTGGAAGACTCACCCCCTCCTCTGCTCCATCCAATGACTCCACAATGCGTCCCCGCTCCAGCCAATCAGCATCGAGTCTGCATCTCCTCTTCAGCCAATCACCATCCAAGGCTGCGCTGTAAAGATCTTAACGCACAGACTTCCTCGATCTTCAAGCTAAGCTGCGATCTGACGAAAATGTCCGACTATGAGTCTGACGACTTGATCCACGCCATACGTTGTGGCGGATCCTTGTCCTTCTTCTTCTGCTAACTGCAGGAGTGCTCGCTTAGCTTCCTGCCGTAGCAACCCTTCTCCCTCATCTCAACTCAGGGCAAGTGGCATATCTCCGGGTTCCGATCTGGAACCTTCTCACTTAGCTCAACTGACCGAGCTACTGGCTCACCACGGATCTTCCCCCTCTCCACCTCCTTCACCCTCCGCCTCCTCCGGGAAACGCCTGTGGAAATCAGCTAATCCTCCAGCCAAACGCCGTCAAGGTCACCTAGCTTCAACACCAGTTTCTGCCCCCGCTCCTGCCCCGTCTTCTGCTCCTGTTTCTCCTCCCATAGATCCTTCTACAGCCCAGGCTTCTTCGTCGAACCTAGTCATTCCAGCATTGTTCATCACATCCATGGTCTCCAACGTTCTATAACTTCACTTACCCACCATCTCCAGGATTTCGCTGCCAACTCTGCCACGTCAGCTTTTCCGTCTCCCTCTGCTCCATGAGATGCTCAGGCCACTCCCCGGCCACTCCCACCTCGCTAACACCCTGCCAGGCTCGTCTCTAGGTGAGATGTATTTCTCCATTCCTTTCCACCCTCTTTTACATTCAGGCAGAGCATACACACGCATTCATGCTAACATTTCACCCAGACCACGCACCAAGATTCTCCATGGTCAGCTCGTCAACTTGGTCTCACTTATTCTTCCATCTTTAGAATTCGATCACCGTGTGGCTTCTTCAGAAGATTTTACAGCTGTTTTCAAATCATCAGATCCCTGCCTTATCAAAACTTTATCTTTTGCTGAGTTTGTCGCAGCTTTCAGCATCTTCAGATACATCATATGTTCAGTTTATCCGGAACGCAGAGTAGAATTAGACATTTGTCTCTCCCTCATAACGGAACTTCATCTTAAATGCGGCCGCTCCCTTTCGTTCCACAATCACAAACATTTTTCCGTCAAAGCTGCTTCCATTCTCACCCAAACGGGCGTCCGTATAGTTTGGTCTGTCCACGACATGGAAATATTAATTATGCTCACTCAAGCCACTGCTTGTTTCACTCAGTCGGCCACCAGAGTCCCCTTTGCCTTTCTATCCCCTTTTCATCTCGCTTTTCCACCCGCCCTCAACCTCCCCTCCCTGCAAGTGCCCAGTCTCACGACCGCCGAGAGAGGAAAGTCGAGGTGGATAATTATAAACCGATCTGTAACAATTTCAATAAAGGTATGTGCTACTTTCCTACCTGTTCTTTGCAGCTTTTGCAGGGATGCCCATCCGAAGTCCGTCTATCCCCACCGCTCATCCCTCTTCAAAACCCCTCACGGTTCAAAAAACTAATTTTCCACTTTCTAGCAACCCCAATAAACATCCCAGAAATGGCACTCCTCCTTCAATTTCACCCAGACTGATCATTTACAGATTTTCTCATCACTGGTCTTTCCCAAGGGTTTTTCATAGGCGTGCCTCCTTCTCCAACTCAATCTCATTTGTGCTAACCTCCAATCGAGCTTAACGTTCCTGAGATCGTGGCCCAGTTTCTTCTTAAAGAAGCTTCAAAGGGCTACATGGCAGGACCATTTGAAGCTCCCCCCTTCCCTTCTTTCCGAGTTAGCCCCCTGGGAATCGCCACTAGAAATTTATTCAGGCAAAAACGGCTTATTATTGATCTCTCCACTCCTCACTCAGGTTCCCAACTGAGTGTCAATTCCATCATTCCCAAACCCCCCTTTTCCTTTTGTTATGCTACAGTGGATCACATCATCAAACTTATAAAAACAGCAGGCGTAGTGTCTGGCTCGCCAAGGCAGTTATTACCGATGTCTTTAAGGTCATGCCAGTCCACCCCTCTCAGTGGCACCTCCTAGCCGTCAAATGGGACAGTCATTTTTATTTCGCAGTTAGGCTCACTTTTGGCTGCAGAAGTAGCCCCTGCCTTTTCAACAAACTATCCGAAGCTCTTTGCTGGATCCTCCTTAATGTTGTTAAGCTACCTTCTGTCCCCCACCTCCTCGATGACCTTCTCCTTATCGATCGGAACGGAATCTCTTTTTTTTATGACCAGATTGTTCACTCAGCCAAATCTCTCCAATTCTTCATGGATGCAGCCCCGTCCGTAGGTTGTTTTTTTTTGGGGGGGGGTTCAGGGCAAATGGTTCGCCTGTGTGTGGCCCCCCTCCTTTCCTCAGTCTGAATCTTCTGCATCGCCTTAGCCTGTTGTGTTTGGGGCCGCTATTGGAAGAGGATACACATTCTAGTTCTAGCCATGGCTGTAAAAACGTATTTGCTCACTAAACTTGACTCAGTCTAGTTTACTTGTTGCTTTGACTCAGTTATGTCAATTATAACTGTCAAGTTCATAACACTTCATCAAGGATTTAGTTACAACTTTAAACTGTCTTTAGCAATATGTTTAACTAAAAATGGTCAGTTAAGAGACATAAATTAAATAGTTGCCGCAACTTATTTAATAAAGTTCTTACATTATTACATTAAGTTGATGGAACACAAAATTTTACATTGATATAATAGCAGTGACAATCACGTGGACTCATTTTTACAAGTTTTAACAAATGCTTAGCTAGTTGGATCAAAATGGAATTCTCACTTTTTAACTCATATTTCTAAGTGAACTATAAAATGTTTATTTTTTTACTGTGTACGACTTTTTACAACTTTAAATGTTCAATCTTTTTAACAAATGATGTAATGAGTCTAAATAAGAAACAAAGTTTTATGAACAAGATTTTATTCAAATGTGGGAATTTTTCAAAATAAATGCAAAAATATTGTTTTACAAGTTTCCACTAAAAACAGAAAATACTTTTCTTTCTAACTTCTTTTGAAAATTGTTTTTCCAATATACTTTTTAATTTTTCTCAAGGACAATGATGAGAAAAAAAAACAAACCTTCTAACAAGAAGACATAGTTGTATAAACTAACTACTGAAAAGCAAAATCAAATTTGTTCTGAGGTTTTTCTAAGACACAAAACCTGTTAAACATTTTTATAGGTTTTAAATATTTTCATACTTGTTTAAACATTTTAAGCAAGTAACAACAAACAAAAAATACACTTGCCATTGACATTGAAATATGTGCATTTCTGTAACAATGCCTGAGTAAACTAGTGCACTTAATTTCTGTATGACTATCGGGTTTAAAAACATCATATTCTACCCAAACCTCTAAGAAATCCTCAAAAGTTAAATGTTTTATATGAATAACAAATTTAACTGAACTTTTTATGCATACTGGTTTGTTTCATTTCGGATGTTTTAGCAAACAGATGCAAACAGACACTACAATAAACAGAGCATCTGAGTTCAATGTTATGGATTTATGAGCATCATTCAATAATGCCTTATGGGAAACTCCAAGAAACAAGTTACAATAATATTCCTAAGTTGTACAACTTGCCATGCTTACATTTGTATCTTAACTTTAACTCAACCTGAAAGGAAAAGAATGGTTTACTTCAAAGGACAAAAACACAAAAGTCCTTGGTTCATATGAACAGAGTCACTTCATTTGAAAAGGGTATTTTTTAAGGAATGGACCCTAGCAGAGCACGAGTCGATTCCAATTCCCAAGAAAAGACACTGGATTACTTCAAAAGTGTATTTTAGGTCCTTGGGATAGTTCAAGTTCAGGACATACATCAGTCCCATCAGTGTCATAAAAGCGCTGGGTAGATCACATAGGTGACGAATCACAATGTTTGCCTCAAGCACAATGGCAACATCCTGGTAGGAGGACGGAAGTGGTTCACTCACATCTTCCAAGACAAGAAGGATTCCTACCAGCATTCCGTTGATGAGATCATCTTCACAGTCTGTTGGCTTCATGGAAAAAAAACAACAACAAAAGACTACTTTAAGGAAGCACAGCTAAGAATAAAGTTAGTTCATTAAAATAAATTTTAAGCAGAGTTAAATGATATCTCCAACTCTGAACTGAATGGGAATAAGTGATACAATTATCCAGGGAAACTTTGAAACCAAATGTATTAAAAAATAACTTGGAAAGTTCTAAAAAAAAACTGTACCATTACACTTCATATTCTTATGTGAAGATATTTTGGGTAAATACACAATTCAGGTAATCTACAATTATGATCTTAAAAGACTGACATTCTTTTCTAATAAACTACATATGTTTGAATTTGAAACGTTTCTTACCTCACACATCTTTAAGAGCGGGAAAGGTTGCTCTTTCATGTACCATGGTAGACCCAGCAACACAGCTGAGATCACATGAGAGATCCAGCGAGAAAGAAGATGGCAGCGAATCATTCTGAAAATTTTCTGACGAGTGTACCATGTGGCAGTTGACGTTACGTAGTGGCGCATGCGTGTTCAGTGGATCACAGCTGGAACTACTTTTCATAAGTGTGCAGAATGGATTATTTGTAGTTTCTCTCTCTCTTTTTAAGTTGATGTTCTTATAACAGATTTTAATCAGTTCAATGAAGTAATGTGTACAGACAACTTGATTAAATAAGCTCAGCTGGCAAAAACTCATAATTGTTTATTACAGTGGAGGGTGGAAGCTATAAATAAAGGCCGTTCCTTTTCAAAGTCTATCATGCCCTTCCTCTGATGCATTACTTGGCAAGCTGTCTTGGCAAGCTGTCACTATCATTTCCGCTTGTCACGTTCCAGGTTATTCTAACTCGATCACCAATGCTGTCTCTGGCTTCAAATTTTAGGTTTTTCACAGTATCTGTCCAACTGCCAACGTTCAACCCACTCCTATTCCACCCCTCGAAGACCTGAAGCTGGATTAACACTAGAACTCCCAGGGCCGTCAATTTGATGGTTTTGAAAGTTTGACATGCTATAATTCTGGTTTATTAAAACTCTTGTCTTCCTGGCATCCTGACTTTTTCTAAACCTGTGTCTTTTGTATTCCTATGTCTCTATTTTAGAAAAATAACAAAGTAAATAAAAGATCTAAGTATTTCTACCTCTAACTACCACAGCCGCTATTTTGACGGCCCTATTATTTACATTGATTTTTTTTTTTTTTTGCGGCTGAGTATACGCGCGAGTGTTGCTTAGCAACCGCCACTCTAGAACGCAGTCAGATTGTTGGTATCCTACAAATGGCTTCTAGAAAGATATTTTCTACTCAAGAGGCATTGGAAATGCTTCAAAAATTACATGATCGTGATTCTGGGTCGAGAGGGATTCTGACGGCTCTTGGTCAGCATTCAGTTCCAGTGACAGCGGGTCAGAGAGTGAGCCTCATCCGGCTAAAAAAACACGAGTCGTCCCATTAGCTCATTGGTCATATATAGAGTAGCCCAGTAACAACAACCTATTCTGCGCTTTACAGCGTTTTCATCACAAGACGAGCGCACACCTGGGAAGGAGGAGGAGATGGGAAAGGGTGGCACTGTGTGGACAGTGGTAGGGGAGGAAGAAAGTAGAGGGAGGCGTCAGAGCTAGATCCAAGATGCCCAGACCGCGTTCCTCTGCTTGGTGGACGGCGAAATGCTTATCCGCATTCACGGCTTCAGTGTGGCTGAGGCCCGCAGAGTTTTAGGAGATGATTCCTCCTCAGACATGAATGTGGATGAGCTGAATGCATTTTTAGCGCTAGTTTATGTCCGTGAAGTGAAAGGGGGGCGTAACATGGAGCTGTCCAGCTTTTGGTCAGGTTAGTAAAGCTTTTTTTAAAATGTACCCGCTACTCTGTATTATTTTTCAGTACCTTTTATAAATAATAATAAAACTTAATAAGTTTTGATCAAATACTATTATTAATTCTTGTCAAAACCATAATTTTATAGCGTTAATGCGATGACGTCATCACCGCCCTCGCATCCAGAATGCTCACCGTCAAATTGACGGGCTTGGGAGTTCTAGTAGTGTTAGAATTCTGGGAGTTCTAGTGTTAAACCCTACTCTCCATTCTCTGCTCCAATCAGCAAAATATTATTGTAATTCAGGTCTAGCTCCCTCCATGTTCAGATCATATTCTTTCGCCTGGCATACTTTCTCTAAATTCTGTCTCTCCTATCATACCCCTCTGTATACAGTTCATATTCAAACAGTCTTGGCCTTCATAACCTTTTGCTTTGAATACCGCTGTTTTAAACTCCCATATATCCGGAGCTTACTAGGGCAACACCTGCCCTGTTACGCTCCCTATCCTCAAGAATCTCATCACAGCCCTTCTTTCCGGCCCTCTTTCCCCTTATTTAAAATCTCTCCTTTCGAGTGCTTTCTTTCTAGACTCCTACGGCTTCCTCAAGTTAAGTGAATTTACTTCCCCTAACAATTCACTCGATCCATCCAGAGACTTAGCCTTCTCAAACCTTAAGTTTCATCCCAATCACTTCAAACTTTTCCTCAAACATACTAAAGGGAAAGGCCAGTTTCATTTCCATCGTTCACCTGGATGACCCATTCTGCCCTTTCCAATCTATGTTCAAGTTTGCACTCAAACGTCACAAACTCGGCCCTCCTAATATGCCCCTCTTTCTCTCTCCAGAAGGGGCCCCAATGACAGCCTCTTGGTTCCTCAAACATTTCAGACAAACTCTAGTTCAATGCAATCTGCCCCCCAGTCACTTTTCAGGACTTTCATTTAGAATAGGAGCAGCGACTACTGCAGCCACTCAAGGAGTTTCAACAGCTTCTATTCAACAACTCGGCCGCTGGTCATCTTCAGCTTTCTCATCCTATGCTCGCCTAGACTTCCACTCAGTGTTAAATGTTCAACAATCTCTCAGTTCTTAGGTAAGAACTTCTCACATTGTCTGGTGGTGGATGGCCTCTAATTAAATTCATTTATCCTCTTAAAAAAAGATCACCCTATCTAACTTTATCTCATTTCTCTAAGGTCCGCTATCTCCAGTATTCGTCAGTCACCATTCAAACATTTCTCTCTCCCTCGTCAGCTCCTCATTCTTCCTTTCAACAGGTACATTTATCTTATCACTTTCTCTCTCTTTATCTTTCTAATGCTTCTGAAGTCTCATTTATCTCTCCCATGCCTTCACGGCATAACGCATTCGTCATCTCGATGCCTCCGCGGCTCGAGTCATCATTCTCATGCTTTCACAAACTTTCAAGCCTGTCCAGCTCTCTATTTCCCTTTCTTCTTGTAAGCCTGTTCTTCTCCCTATTAGTCTATTCATTCATTATTGCCTGATATTATTTACGTCTAACAGTTCATTTATATCAGCCTCGGCGTGGCCTCGCCTTTTGGGGGGAAGACATCTCTAATTCTATTCAAAAGTTGTTCATTCAAGCTCATGTCATTCTCAGCGTTCGTGTCTTCCTCTGGGGTCCGAGCGCCAAAGAAATAAATATTTGTAAATAAACTTCTGTAATTGCCACCTATGTGTCTTTTCATCGTGAGTGTTACAGGACTGAAATGGAGTTTTGATGAAAATTTAATCTGGAAGACTCACCCATTCCTCTGCTCCATCCAGTGACTCCACCAAGCGTCCCCACTCCAGCCAATCAGCATTGAGTCCGCATTTCCTCTTCAGCCAATCACCGTCCAAGGCTCCGCTTTAAAGATCTTCACTTACGGACTTCCTCACTCTTCAAGCTGAGCTGCGACCCTCCTCCTCCCCATCTCCACCATCTGGCTTCCTAGCTCCTCCTGATTTCCCTACCTCCTCAGGCCTCCACTCCACCACCAGTCGGATCCCAAAAAGGAAGACATCTCTAATTCTATTCATAAGTTGCTCATTCAAGCTCACGTCATTCTCAGCGTTTGTGTCTTCCTCCGGTGTCCGAGTGCCAAAGAAATAAATATATAAAATAAACTTGAATTGCTACCTATGTGTGTTTTTACTGTGAGTCTTACAGGATTGAACTGTGTTCTTGGACTTCTTTTTTGTTCCAGCCATATTTTGTCCTACTTTTAACAAACTCTTTTCAGTCCATTTTTTAAAGTGAAATATTATTTGTGTCAACTAGTTCACCAGCATAATTTCAGAAAGGTTGCCAGTAATGAGAGCACTACCCATGGAGTCCCATATGACTACATGTCAGTGATGCACTATGGCAAGGATGCATTCAGCAATGGCAACGGCTCAACAATTATTACCTTAGACCCTAAATTCCAGGATGTTATTGGTCAAAGGCTTGAAATGAGTCCTAGTGATGCTCAGGAGCTGAACCTCCTCTACAACTGCAGTGAGTTCTTACAAATTGTTGAACAATTTCAAAGCAATTGTTAAAGTTACCAAAACTAGTGCATTTACAATCTATCACTGTCCAAAGGAAATTATTATTTTTTACCATGAAAATTAAACTTTTCCACATCTAACTGTTGATTAATAACTAATTAGTTTTCTTTTGTTTAGAGCATATTTAGTCACTCAGGATTCACTTAAATGCTTGTTGATGTCCTAAATTTTTTTTTTTACTTTTTAGACTATTGGTTTAAATTTACAGTTTACACTTATGAAGCAAAAGGTGACCAATTTAAACATTTTAACCCCTGTATCTGATCCTATATTTGCTGTGATGCTATCCAGAATTGTTCGTTTCAAATTACTATTTGAACAACCCTTAAAATGACTTTATGTCTGTCTTCATAATCTTTACCTAACTGCAAAAACATTTCCAGAATTACATGAAAATGAACATGAAAATATTGCATTAAAACATGTTGAATTAAGATACATGACCTTTTGCTTTTACAGATGCATCTATTGCCTTTAAGTTTTACTGCGGCTTTTCTGGTGGAACAATGTGCCAGATGAGCCGCTGTTCACGGGGTGAGACTGACTGGGAAGTGGTTACAGAAGTACGTGGGGGTCCAAGCTCTGACCACACCAATCTACCAAGTGGAAGTGGAGATAATGGTAAAATTACTTTATTTACTCTTATGGCATAATGATTAATACAATCCTACGATTTGCAAATTTAAGCGATATTTTTCCCTGACCTTTTTTAGTCAGTCCCTACAAAAAGGTAATCAGTTTCATTGTAATTTTATGGATTTAAATAAATAAATAAAATAAAATGCCTCTGACGTCACAGCAAAAGTAACTTACTTTGTTCTGATGTAGCTGCATCAGAACAATTACCTTCACACACATGCTGTACAAAACAAATCAAAAGGGACACACAGAATATATATAGACATGATAGGATATAATGTTTTAAGAACACATTTAATTATTCATGTTTAGACTAATGTAAAGTTGTTTTTTTTAGCTATGGCAACATGATAAACATAGTGACAGCAGCTCTACATCCTAAAAACATATGCTGACATGATTCAAGCTAATACAATTCAATGATAATATATCAAATAAAAGGCGAGAACAAATGAATATAAATTTAGAGCATTAATTTTGATAAAGGCTAATCTTAGAAGTATCTGGGATTTTTCCTGGAAAAATTTTTCCAATTGAGAATAAAATAATAAATGCCAGTGTTGAAATCCTGCTTAAGAATTTGTGACCTGTGGAAGTTTTAGCAAATTCTATCAAGCTTCAGAAATTGAAACTGTTGCTGCCAGAAATTTGATGGAGAGCATTTCCTGTTGCTGTCATCTTATAATGATGTCTATGTTGCTCTGCATATCACTAATCAAATGTTTTTAACAAAATAACTGTTATGTATACTATGATTGTATGCATGTCACGGATCGTATAGTGTATGAGAGAACATTAAAAATGAAAAAAACTTTGGGAAATACTTTCGCAAAAGAAAATCTCTAACATACATGTATTACCCATGTCATCTCAAGTGAGACTTTTAAAGTACCTTAAAAAATGTTAAATGTGTGTTAGTTTCAGTTTTTTTTTCTTTCACTGCAAACCTCTGTGTTTTCCAATAGCTATAAAATTTTATATTTTTGATTATCAAATGCAAATATTACTGAAGTTATGCAAATAACTTAAGTTTTATGTATGTAATTTGTAAATTGAGGTAAAACTCCACCAAAAAAATGTATTTTGGACAACATTCATGCAGGTCAACAAACGGGGTACTTCATCCATGCGAGCACAGCATCAGGTCAAGAGGGAGATTCAATCCAACTTGAAACTGAGGTGGTAAAGCCTAACAGGGCATGTAATGTCCAGTGTCTCCAGTTCTACTATTTCCACAGTGGAAATGAGTCCGATGAACTTAATATCTGGATCAGAGAGTTTCAAGATGAACGGGACACAACAGGAACTCTCCGCCTCATGACACAGATTACTGGTAATGCTTTATTATTAAAAAAAAACAGAACTTTTTGTTTTATCTTTTCCATGCCTGTTTCGTGACTACATTCATTTTCCCTTTTGCATATTATAATATTCAAAATTGTGCAATGTAGTAAATCAAAATCCCTTACTCCAGGTCCACCAACGTCTCATTGGAAGCTCCACCATGTTTCATTAAATGCCACCAAGCACTTTCAGGTGGTGTTTGAAGTTCGGAAGGGAGCAGGAAGCTCTACAGGAGGCTACTCAGTTGATGACATCAATCTCTCAGAGACAGAGTGTCCACATGTTGTCTTGCAGATTGATGACTTGGAGAATCTTTTAAACACAAGCAGCCCTGGAACTGTAATATACAGTCCACGACAGTACTCAAAAGATGGCTATGCGTACCGCGTAGCTGCTATCCTTGGAAAAACATATATAGGAATGTTTGTGCAGCTCTTGTCTGGTGAATTTGACAACCAACTGCAGTGGCCTTGCCTACAAAGACAAATGATTTTCCAGTTGCTGGATCAAACCCCTAACAAGCAACTGCAAATGTCAAAGCAAAATACTTTCACTACTGAAGAATCCCAAGTGACCTCAAGTGGTACATTTAGAAGAAAATATCAACATTTTAAATGACATTTCTGGGTAAAAGAAATAGAATGTTTAATCTCACTTTGTTTTTGTATCATATAAACAGGTACCTCTGTCTGGAGCAATCCTAGGGAGACTGGAACTAGACTTGATGAGTTACTCTATGGTGGACCTCTCTGGGGGTTTTCTGTGTTTGCAAACTTAAAAGAATTGCAATCCAGACAGTTCCTTAAGGGAGGTAGTGCCATTTTCATATTTAACTTTGAAGGTATGTTAAATGTTTTAGCAAAAATAATATTAAATTACTTTCTCAGTTCTTGGGGATACAAAGAATGAAAAAAATGTCACATTCTCTGATATATAATTAATGTTTTTTACTCTCACAAGAAAATTTTTGCCAACTTCATTAGCGGTTTTAAAAGGAAGGGAAATTACTATGTAAAGTTAATGATCAAATTGCCTGATCAGATTATCCAGGGACAACTAAATGACCACTCACATGTTAACATGCAACTCTGACATGCAACTCTTTGCTTTTTGGCTCTCTGCTTTTTTCGTTTACAAGGTGGGAGTATAGGGAAAGTGGGAATTAGCTGAAAAGATTAAAAAATTCCACAGACATCGATTTGTTTTTTTTTCTTTCCGACCTTTATGTCCTTTGATAGATCTCAACCCACTAATAAATGGATCCAGTCTACCATGTCCTAAATTAAGACCAGCGAGCATAACAAATCCTCGCCCAAATCTGGATGAAAGTCCATGCTCAGCACGGTAATACACACTGTCAAAATAATGATAACTTAAGTCTGACAAATTTGCATTTCCAGAAAAACCTCTTAAAGCAGTTGATTTAGGAATGCCACCAGAATTCAGATTTTTTTGTCGAATAATGCTGTGACTTTCACAGTGTCCCCAACCAGCACTCCACCTTCTACAACACCAGATAACAGCTATTCACACATCTGATTGCACTTTATTTTGTCAAGCTATATACATTGTAAACATATGATGTATCCTGATTCCCCACTTTTTGGTGGTGATAAGATACTACATGCCCAATATGTTAGTTTAAATCAATTCAGCTCAGTTTATTTATATAACACAGATTTTTACAGAATCTCATCTACCATAGATCAACCTCCTCAGACAACAAACTGTTACCATGACATTTATTCATACATTTCATAAAAACAAAGTGTCTGTTATTTTTTCGTAACATCCAAACAATGCTGTAATGTTGAGCAGTATCTTGTGAAAAACACATAACTAACCAAATGTGTAGTTTACCAATGCAAAGTTTTCTTACTCCACCATGAATTGTTTTCTTTCTTGTATCATATTATTTACATACAGCTGAAACAACATATTGACCTACATTGTAGATACAGGCTGATTAGTTTTTTCTCTCTCTGTCTAAAACTGTTTTAGATCAGTTACAATTATTTCTATTTGCTTGGTTTTTGTTTTTTTACTTTCTTAAAACTTTAAAGTTAACACACATTTTCTTTGAATTCAGTAGACTTGTCTTTCAAACTCTATGTCTGGGGGTCAAACATTGTGGGTTTTCTTCCTCAAGCTTTTCACCATGGTTTCCTGGAACGGCCCATTCCTCAGACCTTGCATAACTGAATCAGATTTGTCACTCCAACTTGGTCCCACACACATCACTTCAGCTCTGCCAACAAATCCTGCATAGGAATGAGATCAGAGTGTTGGGATTCCAAAACTTTTTTGTCCTCAAGTCGCTTTGTTACTGATTTGAAGGTATGCTTAGGCTCATCGTTCACTTCTGCTGGTGTTTCTTTGGGACGACGTCTGAAACCCTGTCTGTTTTTACAACTATATACATGGTTCAATACAAACACAAAGGGAATTATTCCTAAATATTTGATGTACTTGGAAAAACTGCTACAAAGTTACACTGAGGCCAAGTTTTGTAGTTAGAGTGGTATTAGGAGTGCACTTCCTCTCTAGAGACTCTTCTGCTACCATATAATGATATCTGCAGTGCCGATATAACGACAGCACCTCAACTGCGCCTTAAGCAAATGTATAAACGCTAAGAGGATGTTCGTTCACTGGTCAACTGTTCAGCAAAGTCATAAGCTGTGAGGGAAAAAATGGAACAATCTGCAGGCAGATGCTGCCAAACGTGCATTGGATGCAAAAATAATATGTATATTGTGAACTAGAGAAAGAGGAGAAACATAGTGAAGGCAGAATGAAGAGAGAGTTGTTGAAATGACTTTGTAACTACTAATATTTGCAAATAGTGAGGGAGACGTGACTATGTGACAACTATGAGGTCTTATGGTGCGTTCCATTAACCTTGGAAGTCGGAACTGGGAAGTCAGCGTTTACGTCACCGCCGAGTTGTAGCGTTTCAATTTCCTGCTTGTTTTCGTTTGTATTGCTAGCAATTGTAACAGCAGTCTCACAACAATAATAACGACAATAAACACTGTTTAACGCTGTATTTCATGCACACAAACTTCATTGAATTATCATGTCTAATAAACAGCGAAAAGTAGTTCATGTATGACTGACTACATGTAACAAAACACAGAACTGCTAAAAACAGTCACAGTAGAAAGTTTTACACAGTTGATCCGAGTAGCAGCCATCTTGAATGCAGAGGTAGGGAATGGTCCTGTTGCTCTGACTTTCTGACTCATAATTCTGACTTAGGGGGCGTTCCAATTAGAATTTCCAACTCAGAAGTTGGACATTTCTACTTCTGAGTACAAACAACCTTGTTGTTAAAAAGTTTAACGTCCTTTCAGCCAGTATGTCATTGTCATTTAGGACTTTACCTCTTTCTGATGGGTGCAGCCTTCATGGCAAACCCAGTTATTAATTAAAAGTAATTTTGTACCTTTTTGTTATATCTTGGATGCCATCTGATGGATTGGCTGCTGTTTGGTTGAATTACCATATTTAGTTCCACCCAGATATATACATCTACTAATCGGAATGACTGTCATTTATGAATACCACGTTCCTTCCAACCAGGAAGGAGCATGGTAAGTTGTATTGCATTACTTACTGTTTTCACTGTTGCACTTGGCAGATTGTTTGGTGCGTGAAGGCTGTCTGGATTTGATCTGATTTCTCTTTACTGTGACATTACTAACTTATTCTATCACATGTCCCTGTTGGCGGTTAGAAGCCTCAGAGCTCCTCCGGATCATCCCCAGAAGCGTCATCTCTGCTTACAATCACTTTCTCTTAAAAGGAATGACTCTCAAACTGTTCTATACTCTCAACACTTTTATTCTAAATAAGGCAGAGGAATGGTTACACAGATCAGCACTGAAGGCTACCGTCCTTAACCCGCTCGGTGATTGAAGTGACAAAATAGCCCCGAAAGAAGGTCACACATGGTACTCCCTACAATTAGATGATAAAATCTATTTAGGAACATTGTGATCAACTGTAACCAAAGAATAAGATTTGTACAGTTTTATGAGGTCAGCCAAAGATTACAGCTCTAATAATAAGAACTTTACAGACATGACAATTTATGTTATAGATATAAGTATTGGCTATAGATATTAATATTAGGTTGCAAAAAATTAGGTTTTACAATAAAGCTTTTACTTTTGCAGAATCTCATCCACCATCGTTCCACCACCTCCTACAACGACCGACCACAGGTATCTCCACATTTAATAATCATCTTATTTTCAAAGCCTTTTGGGTAATCATGTGTCATATATTTATTTCTGTTTGTCACTCAATTGTTGGTTAGGATTTTACAGGAATTTATCTACCGTCCATCCACCTCCTACTACTGTAAAAACATATTACCATATTAGATGACTAGTTGTTTGCCAATTTCTCAAATTTCAGATGTATCTATATGCAGAGCATAATGAAAGCACTGCTACTGTTAGTATACATCATCAAGAGCCCAGAGTTATTTTTAATATAGAGATTTGGAGTTACTTTGAATTTTATTACCATCGTGGAAACTAAAAATCAGAATCAGAATCAGAATCAGCTTTATTGCCAAGTTTGTACATACAAACAAGGAATTTGACTCCGGTACACTTTGCTCTTTGGTTTTTGTTTTTGCACTACAGAATATACATATTTACAATGTACAATATACACATATATAAATAAAAAGGTGCATTTGCAACATCTGTATGTTGTTGTTTTGTATTTTATTGAATGTTCAACAGAGAAACAGCCTGGGGGAAGAAACTGTCTCTATGGCGGCTGGTTTTTGTGAACAGCGCTCTGTAGCGTCGGCCTGAAGGCAGAACTCTAAACAGTTTATGTGCAGGGTGTGTGGGGTCTGCAGAGATTTTAGCAGCTCTTTTCCTGACCCTAGACCTGTATAAGTCTTGGATGGAGGGAAGGTCAGCCCTGATGATTCTCTCTGCAGTCCTGATTGTTCGTTGCAGTCTGGACCTGTCCTGTTTTTGTGGATGAACCGAACCACACGGAGATGGATGAAGACAGGACAGACTGAATGATGGCAGTGTAGAAGATGACCAGCAGCTCCTGTGGAAGGTTGTACTTCTTGAGTTGCCTCAGGAAGTACAGTCTCTGCTGGGCCTTCTTCCGAACAGTGTCTATGTGTGAAGACCATCTCAGGTCCTCAGAGATGGTGGTTCCTAAGAACCTGAAGTGATCCACAGCCGACACGGTGTTGTTGAGGATGGTGAGGGGGGTGTATGGAGGTGGTGTTTTCCGAAAGTCCACCACCATCTCCACAGTCTTGAGTGGGTTTAGTTCCAGGTAGTTCTGACTACACCAGTGTACCAGCCGATCCACCTCCTGTCTGTACGCAGACTCATCACCGTCCTGGATCAGTCCAATGACAGTGGTGTCATCTGCAAACTTCAGGAGTTTCACGGACGAGTCTGCTGAGGTGCAGTCATTTGTGTACAGGGAGAAAAGGAGTGGGGATAGAACACACCCCTGGGGGGCACCAGTACTTATTGATCTGGTTCGGGAGAAGATGCTCCCCAGTCTCACCTGCTGCTGTCGGTCCGTCAGGAAGCTGTTGATCCACTGACAGGTGGAGGCTGGGACGTTGAGCTGGGTGAGCTTCTGGTGGAGGATGTCTGGTATGATGGTGTTGAAGGCCGAGCTGAAGTCTACAAACAGGATCCTGGCGTAGGTCCCTGGGTGGTCGAGGTGTTGCAGGATGAAGTGTAGACCCAAGTTAACAGCAAAAATGCAGCACAGTGATTCATATGATCTGCATCTCAAAAACTGATTTGGTAAAACTGCAGATTTTTTTATTTATTGAGTTAATTTTATAAAGACAGATACACAGTAACATTAACAAATAAAAAAATAAAAAAACAGCAGTCCCATTCATGCATTATGGTGCTTATAGCATAAACCAATTTGGAGCACTTGTCCCTAGAAGGGCTGATATGAACAGAATATCTATAATCCTACAGGTATTAGGAATTAAAAAGTACAACAGTAATAAAAACAACATATTCATATACAAACAAATATAGCAGAGACTAAAACATGGCAATAAAATATTCTAAACAGGATTACAGTGCTGTTTTTGACACAACCAGGATTTGGTTTGTTTTTTAAAAATTTTATAGTTAAAGTTTCATAGACTTTTAGTTGACATGGATTGAGTTCCAGAGTCTGGTACCTCTCACAGAGAAGGTATGGTCTGGTGAGTCTGCTACATCCCTGCAGTTGATTTATACAGTCATTTAGTGGTGTGGATGCAAGTCCATTGAGACGTTTAAGGGTCAGTTTTAAATGGTTGAAATTAATGAAATTAGCTGAATCCAAGATACTGAACCTAGATAAAATATTACAATGATGAAATCTGGCAGGTTTTTGGTGTAAAACCTTCAAGGTTCAATTGTAAAGGCTTTCCAGTGGTTTGAGAGTAGTTTGGTGAGGCTGTGACCAGACAGTACCTCCATAAGACAGGTGTAACAGAATCATTGAGTTTAAAAACATCTCTGCAAAGTCAAAGGTCAGGCCCTTTCTTATTATTTTAAAGCAATTAATATTTGATCTAAACATTTTGCGAATTTTCTTTAAAATGCTTTTATAATTTTATATATTATTTATTTAAATTGAAAACTAAAATTGTTCCTAAATATTTTTCTCCTCATACTTGTTCAGTAGAGTACCTGGTAATCTGAACTTGCAAGGACTCTGATAAGGTTTTCCTAATTGAAAAGCAGATGCACGTTGTTTTCTTTGTATTCAAGGTTAGGCAAGAGTCAGTAAGCCAATCAGATATTTTCTGTCGGATGCTATTAGGTTTTTCACTGGCAGCAGCACAGCATTTTCCAGACTCATGAACAACAGTAGCATCAGGATACATCCAAGCGAGGTATTTTCTCTACAGCCTGCCCATGAGATGGCATGTAAGACGGCAAGTTTGGCATCTTTCAGAGCTAAGGATGCTGGGGTTGTTTTGGTTGTGGAAAACTTTCAGAAACTTTATATAAGAATTTAGCAGCAATCTGGAACCAAAATAAAACCCTGAACAGGACTGGATGATTACAGGTTTATTTTAGTAAAGCTGCTAAATTGGGTGTTATTTAAATTTTTCCTCATCTATTTTTATTTGTTTTTCTCAAGCAATCGCTCTCAGAAATGAAATTACTAAATTATCCATTGTATTTAGAATTACACTTTTTTTTACAGAAAAAATATATCACATGTGTAATTAGATGATAAAGTCATAATTTATGTTTTAGCTAAACCTATTTTGCTATAGTTAATAATTATAAGCTGCAAAAAGTTATGCTCTACATTAATGCTTTTACTTTTGCAGAATGTCATCCACCATCAATTCACCGCCTCCTACGACAGACAACAGGTATTCCAACATTAATTCATCTTATTTGTTTTACCCATTTGAAATTGTAGTTGTTGAAATTAAGTCTAAAAACTCAATTGTAAGATGATAATCGAACTAAAATATTATACACTTTAACCATAATATAAAACAATTCGTGCTGTTCTATTTCTGTCTAGTAGAGCTATTCTAAATTCCTGCTGAATATGCAAAGATTGAGTTTAACGCTGAACCTTGGTGCCACCAAGCTAAAAATCATCTAATACTATTCTTTTAGATTTTTTTGCAGCACTATGGCCTTTTTTCTCCCCAGTATTTTTTTAAAGTTGGTAGATAGGAAATGGGGGGGGAGAGAGAGGGAAGACATGCAGCAAATGTCACTGCAAATGTCACTCGAACCCGGGACGGCTGCGTTGAGGACCAAAGCCTCTGTACATGCGTCACTCGCTTGGTGGTGACAACATAGACAATGTTTTACAGGATGACAGTTCAAGTAAAACACAACTAGCTTTATTTCTTGTTTCTACAGATAACTCTGACTGAACACACACAGCTTTAGTCTTCAATAAACTAAAGTCATGATCCTGCCTTTTCATGATTTTAGTGGTTTGCTTTAGTGCTAGTCAAATGTTAGCATTTTGTTCCCATTTTAAAATAACGTCTGCATAGTTCAGATCATTCTAAAACTTAAAGTGGTCATAGTTAATTGAGTGCAGACATTTACAGAAAAGGTCATACTTCATAAACTTACTGCTTTATTTAGAACATGTTTGAATGTGATATGTATGTGTTGTGCATAGCTTTGTATTTTACCCAGGGAGCTGTTTCTGGATCAGTGTTGCCAGATATCAAACACTGAAGTAGTATACCTGTTTTTTGAGACATACTCAGTTTATGCATTCTAAATAAACATAAACAGATGTACTCTTACTGAAGAGCTTGCTGTAGAAACAATCCACCTATGTTTTTGCAGACATTTAAAAGTCCAAACAGTGAGAGGAGCTATTGTAACATCAAGTCATCATGATCCATATGCCCCTTTAAATCCTCTGCCCAGCATTCAAATTGCTACATCCTGAGCTAAAAGCCTAGATGTAAAGTAGGTTTCCTTTCACTTTCACGGCTGCTTCGACTGGCATGTGGACAAAAGTGATATAGTCATATAATACCAAAACTGCATGTGGCAAGAAAAACCATTAAGCATTGAAGGATTAAAGGATTGAAGGATTTTTATTGTTATACCTGCTCACATTTACATGTTAAAGTATGCAATTCGGACTCAGGTCCCAGTTGAGAAGCCTAATACTACTAATACATCTCCATGATGACACATGTTCTTTGCAAAATATCAGAACTTACTTACACTCCAAATTGAATGGCTTAATTACATTCATTGCTTTATTTATTAATTAAATAAGCTTGATAAGTAATGACTGAATTAATACACATTCTGAGCCTGTTTTTTTTTTCTCTTGTAGCATTTTTTGCTTCTGTCCTGGTATGGTGGCCTCTCCCATCCTCACTGTCCTGCTGGCATTAATCCTCCTGTTGCCATGATGTCTCCCTCCTATATAAATATTCTGTCTCTGTGAAGGCAGCAAAACAATTAGAAATTTATCTCAGGTATGCATAAATTGGTTGTAATGACAGTGGAAGACTGCAGTTGATAATTTGTTCTGATGTGATTTCATTGTGTAACAACAAACTGGAAAGCTGTTTATTTTTTTTAAGAAATCAGCATATAATACCTGAACTAGTAGCTCTTATTAAACATTACTTGGTGATGGGACATTATTTTTATTCAACATGTGTCTGCAGGTTATTGTAGGATATTGCAAAAACCTGTCTGAAGCATGGTTTGGTTTCCACAATTATAGATACGTATATTCAATGCTCCTGCATTTCTGAGTCATACCCATAATATTCTGTTTGAAGATTAAACATTTTCTCTTTCGCACATACTTTTAACTGTACGCTAAAATATTTAAACATGGGTGCTTGGTGGCTTAATAGTAAAGAACATTTTTAAATCAGATATGTGTGATCTTTCAATTTACACAAAGTTGTATCAAATGAATATAAATTAATGAAAGAATAAAATTTCTTGAAATGTCTTTTTTCAAATTTGAGATTTTACTCTTTCACTGGCCGTAATAAGACCTAATATTTTATGCATTTTTTGTTGTTTTGTTTGTTTGACAGGGACAAATGCAGGGAACTTTGTCTAATACAAATTAGATGTTATGCTTACAGGTTTCTAGCTGAAACTAATTTGCAAGCTCCGATCTGGACCTGGTTATTCCTGAAAGGCTTCTTTATTCTGATAAAACAGCAGCTAGGCCTACTACAATTAACAAATACTTTTGTAACATCAGTTATTGTAGATTGA
The DNA here is from genome assembly GCA_036173005.1 of Crenichthys baileyi. Taxonomy (NCBI): domain Eukaryota; kingdom Metazoa; phylum Chordata; class Actinopteri; order Cyprinodontiformes; family Goodeidae; genus Crenichthys; species Crenichthys baileyi. The sequence continues at coordinate 312,172 of JAHHUM010001189.1, read as the reverse complement.
CTTGCAATGCTGTGAAAAATTATTTGCTTCCTTACAAATTTTATGTTTGTTTTTGCCCAAATGTTTCAGTTCATCAAACAAACTTTCATACCAGACAAGGAAAACCAGAGAGGATAACAAAAACACTTCTCAAATGATTTCATTTATTATCTCTTTTTATTTTTAGCACTAGGTTTCGCCCTTGAAACTCTCTCATTGATGCTATTTTTGCCTGGTCACTTATTCTTATCGTTCAACCATGAATACTAAAAATTAAATCTGATCTTAGCTGGGGCACATTAGGAGTGCAGTGCTTTAGACTTAGCTGATTTCATTCTCTTATCAATTATTTCATCATATTTTTTTATTTTTTATATTTTGCGGTGGCGGAGTTGGTAGCACTGTTGCCTTGCAGCAAGAAGGTCCTGGGTTCGACTCCTGGGCAGGGGTCTTTCTGCATGGAGTTTGCATGTTCTCCCCGTGCGTGCGTGGGTTCTCACCGGGTTCCTCCCACAGTCCAAAAACATGCCTGTTCGGTTAATTTGTCTTTCTAAATTGCCCTTAGGTGTGTGTGCAGGGTTGTATGTGTGTTGCCATGCGATAGACTGGCAACCTGTCCAGGGTATACCCCGCCTCCTGCCCATAGACTGCTGGAGATAGGCACCAGCTTCCCCACGTCTCACTATGGAAGAAGTGGTAGAAAGTGACTGTCTTTTGAAATATCTTTTTCTGGTGCCTGAGTATCTGTAACAGGGTTATGGCGAACACAGCACATGACCAATGAAATATCTCGTAAATAGTGTACCGTTGATGGTTGAGCTGGACGAATCAAATTATATGATGGTTTAATGCCTGTTTTTCTTAAAAACACATTAAAAAGATAAAATAAATGGTCAGTTTTAAAAAATGTATGGTGGCTAAATTGTCCTCCAATTCTGGAATGACCCATAACTACAACAGCAATTGACAAACCAACAAACTTGTTAATAGGTTATGGATGTCTGTTGTAGATGCATTAACTTAAAGTAAGCTCTACTTTAAACAGAAGCCTTAAAGTTGTGTTTTCCCAGCTTATTAATGAACCAGGACTATGAGTACTTTTTTGCAGAAACTGTGTTCTTTGAGGCACACTTTTCCTGTTGTGGAATATAGTGGACTGTGTTCATTCAACTATTGAATCTGATTCTTAAATAGTAACTTAACAATTGACTAAAGAACTGGTTTCCACCTCAGAATGGCCTTTCATGATCCGATAGGTGTTACACTGCCATCCAGTGTTGAAATGGTAACAGAGCAGCATTCTTAGCTTGACCTGAATTTACCTTCAACAACAGAAGGTTCTTAATAGCTAATTTGTTAGAGAGCCATGTTTGTCAAAATAGTTTTAGTGCCCCTTTAAACTGATTTTACCTTCAAACATGTCCACCAATCATGTGTGATTCCAAAGCCCGCTGTGCCTTATGGATGTGGATCTTGTCGTCTAGGAGACCCCTACCATCAGGACAGTCACAGGGTTAGTGGTCCTACATACAGTGTAGTAACTTCCTAAGACCTAGGCACAAAAAGCATCCCCCATTACAGAACACAGAATGTATCTCTGTATTCCAGGTAAATATTTAATTTTTTTTATCTTTTGTTTAGTTTTCCACCTATGGGTATTTTCAGACTGAGAATTTTATGAAAAGAGGAAAATTGCATCCCATTAACATTGATCAGGGTCCAGTTCTTTAATTGTATAAATGTATTTACTTTAAATATTCAGATAAGTTATACAAATGTGCAAAAGTGCTTATAAATTTAACTGCAATGGAACCAATAATGAGAGACAACCACCTAAATGCTATTTATTACATTACAGCACTGGAAAGTTTTCACATTGAAAATTTACAGAAGTATTCACAGATATGTTTGAATGGAAATGCATTTTATTGGGAATAAACTGAATGTAAACAAACATGCCATGTTTAGAGGTCAATATTTGAGATGCCCACTGTTTGTTTATCTAGCTTTTTGATGTTTTCTCATAAATTTGCAGCCCGATAAAGTAAGACTAGTGTTTAATTAGTTTATGACACCTGTAATATAGGTAATTAACTTCAATAAAATATGTGCTATGTTTTACCTGTTTGCATAATACATTTAACCATGAATATCGGCCGTAAAACTGTAGGGAAAAAAACAAAAAACAAAACTTTAGAGAAACATCTCAAGAAATGACGTGCACTACCTCTACTGGCCTTTTCAATACATAGTCTGTAAACTGGAATTTCCATCTCAACCTGAAGTGAAAATATAGGTGATAAGACGTTTGCTTCACACTTAGTGGCCTTTTTCCAACTAAGTGGAACAGCCAAGCTTCCAGGGAGGTCATCTTTGAATTGTATGGAAGCAGTACTGTGTGTCCACCCATGAACAGTGTTTCCCGCACATTCACCTCTATGGTCTGTCCTAGTCAATTCAGGGGTCAACCTAAACGTAACCTTGCATGTAAATTAGGACTATTACATTACAACTCATGTTCTTTAAGTCTTTTAAGACATACAGTAGTAGCAGGTCAACAAACATTTTCTAAACAGTGCACTAGATGCCTAAAGTGCATACAAAATGTATTACAATCTTATTTTAACCTTAGCTTAACAAAACACCTACAACCAGGCCTAACAGGGCCTTCTCAGAATAAACATTATAACCATGCTCGTAAACACTTAGGTCAAAATAGCTCAACAACCCATTCACCTAGCATAACTAGCAAATCTTTTAGGTAATTTAACAATTCTGCCACTAGAGGTTGTTCAGAGTCACAGGTAATCATAGATTAACTGAATCCGGAGGATCAGGCTCCGATTCCACAGGTGGAAGAGATGAGTGTGGCTGGCTTTCACTGTGAACATGCGGCAGTCCATCTATTGCAGGAGTAGCCAGGTTACTGAGGATGGGTCTTAGATTTTGACGGTTCCTCCTCAAGACTCCTGCCTCAGTCAGAACAAGGTACAATTTTGTAGGACAGTAGCTGGTTCTGTCCATCCTTTTCGCCGTCTGGACAGCTCTCTCATTCTCACCATTAAGCATATTACCACTAGTTTTAACTGTTTTTGGTTTTGGTGAAATTGTTTTTATCAGCTTTTAGCTAAGATTCTATTATTTTTGTGGATATCACATATGTGTATGTTTAACTAATGGAACTTGCAGCAAAGAAAGTAGAAGAAAAAAAGAGTTCCCCCAGTACTAGGGGTTGGGGCTTAGGAGGTTGAGGTTTGATTTCTTACGGCCGTGAGGTGATTCTGAAGATTCTGAAGATTTTGCATTATTTGGTGTTATTTGAGCTTTGTACTTGTTCTCTCTCTGTTTTTTTCTCTTCCTAGAATCTACATCTGGCCTGACTGTGTTTAGCTGTTGGACCTTCCTGGAGGGGGGCATCGGCCAAACTTGAAAATTCACTCAGAGTTTATCTGCTTAGCTTTCTTTCTCTACTAGATGAAGCCGCTAAAGGAACTACAACCATTAATGTTTCACTTTTCTATAGAAAGTACTCCTGGATCAGTGCTTCTTTGTTCTCCTTGTGTCTCTGCTCTGTTCTCTCAAACCCCCAGTCGGTCATGACAGATGGCCACTTACACTGAGCCTGGTTCTGCTGGAGGTTTCTTCCTGTTAAAAGGGAGTTTTTCCTTGCTGCAAAGTCAATGCAAGCGACTGTCCACTGTCTCTACATGCTCCTCCAGGAGGAGTGAATGCTGCAAGTCACTGACTCAATGCAATCATCTGGGTTTCCTTAGATAGAACAACTTTTTAACCAATTGAATAATAAACTGAATCTGAATGCACTTTTGATAGTTAAGATTCAGTGCAATGTATGAACCCAACTTGAAATCTGTATGATTGATTGAATTGACTTTGTAAAGTGCTTTGAGACAACATGTGTTGTAAATTGGCATAAAACTGAATTGAGTAGATAATTTCAAGACATTTTCCACCTCTAATTTAATTTATCCTGTAGACTTTACTTGAAAAACAAACTAATCTCTAAGATGGAAAATATTTTAAAAGCTGGAACAACCAACTCCAGCTGCAACAGTTGCATAAATGTGGACTCCTTTAAACTAAGACTTTGCTGAACCAACTTTTTATCAGTATTCAAGAGCAAAATCTGCCCACTCTGCTTTGCAGAAGTTTGTCCTTTGCAGCTTCTTTTTTATCCACTTATTCTAAAATGGCATGTTGCTCCCTAACACAACTTTTCTGTTGTTTGGTGTTGTTTCTGTTTATGTCATAGGAATTCTGTAATGTATTCTCTAATAAAAATGAAAAAAATGGAAAAGGAACACTTTTTATGTTGTGTAAAATAAATGTTTATTAAAGTAGCAGAACTGGTCCATGACTGCAAATAGTCATGTATAAACAGTTCAAGCTCACTTATACCTTCTGCTTAGCTTCTCAGTAAATAGTATATGCTAAAAAGTTTATTTATAATATTTTTTTTTGTGATTTAGTTAAAAAAGTGAAGCTCATAGATACATTACACACAGTAGTATATCTCAAGGGTTAATTTTTTAGGGTTTTTTTCTTTTAGTTTTTTCTTTAGGATACTGTTTTATAACTCTGCTTTGAACTATCTCCTGTGTTCCTTGGTCTTCATGGTGATGTTTATCACTCATGTTCTCTAACGGTCCTTTGGGCCCTTCATAGTTGATATTTCATTCACTAATAAGGTAACTTTGCAAGGCAATCGGTTGAACTGGATTTTATTTGGTTGTACCAGAGAAAAGGGGGCTGAATACATATTTTTTAGGGTATTATTTGTAGAAAAATATGAAAACCATGTATGCTTCTCCTTACACTTTGTCGCTATGCCCTACTTTAGGTTGATCCATCACTATTTTTCCTCCTATCATACTTTACCTAAATGTGTGATTTCATTACTTTTCATAGATTTTCAGATTTCTCAGAAGGATTACCAGCGAAAGCCAAATATTATTAGTATTTGAAAATTTGGACTAAAGCTGTTTTTACACTAATGACCATACATTTTTAGATTTCTTAGAAGGATTGTATTACAACTATTTCATACCAGTGAAAGCCAAACATTATTAGTATTCGAATGTTTGGACCTTTCTTCTAGCACAGGATGAATTCCTTACCACAGAGGACTTAATGATCTAATTACCTCTATTAGAAAGGTTGGATTAGAACCAGCTCTTACCAGTAAACTCCCAAGGATTATTAATGTCACTTGATTTGTTTTTCTGTATCATTCTAATGTTTTTCCTCATGTACAATGCTTTGAGTGCCTTGTTGCTGAAAAGAGCTATATAAATAAACTTGACTTGACTTGACTTGACAAAAAATACAATAAAATTTGAGGTTGTGACTTGACAAATTGTGAAAAAGTCTAAGGGATATGAAGACTTGAAAATCTTAATCAATTAATTTTGTTTTTTCAGTAAGTTTGTTTTTGGACATTCAGGATACTAATCAACAGCTGCTCTTCCCAACCTAAACAATTCAATAATTTTCTGCACTTCCATTTTCTTAAGACATTCTTAAGAATGTGCGTGGGACCAAAACTGGTTAGAACAAAGAAAAAGCATGCAAAGAATCATCCTCTGTATTTTTAACCCATGAGCGTGCAAATCGCAGGGAAGAGTGGGTGAGGGTGAGAAGGTATGAGTTCTTTCATTTCAATGGGATAGCTGCGCTTTATTTAGAACAAGGTGTGGGGACAAATGCGCAAAAGAGCCTCTGGCTGCTGTAATGTGCTAAGAGACAGGCTCTTTCCACTGGTCGTAACAGGGTTCCGATGTGGCCAACCACACAGCCCTCATGATGGGTATGCATGAGTTCCTTGACCCTGACCATAATGGACAACTTTTACCCACTGGAAGAAAATTTCAGCTTCTCAGGAATGTTGCTATTAACAGTCAGTGATGCATTACAGAGTGAAATCAATGCACCACCAGATCTTATAGCAGAATGAATACAGCCTAAACAAATTCAATATTGTTCAGCACTTCCATTTTCTTGAGACATTCTTAAGAATGTGCGTGGGACACCGATTAAGTCATCCAAAACTGTTCTGAACATAGAAAAAGCATGCAGAGAATCATCCTCTGCATTTCTATCCGTCAAGGTGCAAATCATGCAAACTGCAGGGAAGGGTGGGTATGAGTACTGTAATTTCAATGAGATAGGAGCGCTTTTTTAGAATATGGTGCATGGGGAAATGCGCAGAGGAGCCAGAGCCTCTGGTTGCTGTATTGTGCTAAGAGACATATGGCCAAACAAACAGCCCTCATGACAGTAATCATATTTTAGTCATACTTATTTTTAATAAAAGAACAATATAAATACCTAAAATTAATTAGGACATTTTTCTAAACATTCTGTTAAAGAAAAAATGTTCCAACTATGTTTGTGGTGTTACTTAGCTGATTTTGAAATGTATGTATCCCCTGAGAAATTTGGTCAATGTGCATTATTCAACACCAGTGCTGGAGCACATAGGAAAGAAGTGTCTGGAAATTGACAGTGAGAACAAGTTCTCAATAGATGAAATGATGGTCCCTTACAAGGTAAAGAAGTCTGGGTCTCTCCCGAGCAAACATTAGCATTGGGGCTTTAAGATCTTCGTTCAAGCAGGTTTTTCTGGGATAGTTTATGACTTCCTGAAATACACTGGAAAGAGCACATTTGTTACAGGCCAGGGTCCAGCCAAAGACCTTGGAGTTGGACCCAATGTTGTCATTCAGCTCTACAAGACCATCAAGAATCCAGCAGAGTGTATTGTCACCTCTCTCCCAGTCATTGTGCATCTGAAGGAGTCCCTTGGTTTGAAAGGTCTGGGAACCATCTGCAAGAATAGGCATAAAGGACTTGAGGATGACCATGTTCTTCTGAGGAAAGGGAGGGGCAGCTATGACTTCAGGATGGATAATGAGGCAGAAGTGGCTGTTGTAAAATTGTCTGCCAACAAAGTTGTCACCTTAGCAAGCTCCTGTGCTGCAATCAGCCCTCTCAAGGAAGTCAAGCATTTATCCAGAGAGGAAAGAAGAAGAGTTGCTGTTCCCTGTCCAAATGTTGTTTCACAATACAATGTCCACATGGGGGGAGTAGACCTTGCTGACATGATGGTGGCCTTGTATTGCACCCCTGCAAAGTCCCACCGGTGGTACCTGTGCCTCTTTTGGCAAATGGCTGATATAGCCAATAACACTGGATGTGCTGCTGAATTGCCGAAATGTCAAAAGCATTGGTGTGCAAAAGCACAAAAGGCTCAAGGAATTCAGGCTGCAGGCTGCAGATGTCCTTATCCACAGTGGAAAGAAGAAGGGAAGGTCTTCCAAGGGAGGGGAGGAGAATGTGCACAGCCCCACCAGATGCATACAAAGGCCAACAACCCTAAGACCCAAGGTTGATGTCCGCCATGATCGAGTGGATCACTTCCCAGCTTTCACAGACAAAGGAAGGTGCAGGATTTGCCCTGAAGGACAGACAAAAATCTACTACACAAAATGTGGTATTCATCGATGCATCGTCACCCAGAAAAACCTACACATCTGCCTCCAAGTGTTCCATAAAAAATAAAAGAAAGTCTGAGGGGCATTGTTCGTAGAGTACCCACTATTGTAGAAAATGCATAAAACTTTCTCCTATGTTCTGTATTGTATGCATCATTTGATATAATGAAATTGCTGTGTTGTTTGGCTTTTATGTTATTTTCAGTGCACAAACAGTTCCATATGTTCATCATGAAATGTTACGTTTTCGCATCACTTTCATGAGATTGCTTTGTTAGGAGATTACTAAGGTGGATTGATAAAAATCAATAAAATCGAGGTAAAAAAGTGCCTTGTGTAATGTAAATGACCAAGGAATTCAACAATATGTAATTTATCTTCATAAAATTGAACATTAATGTGGTTATCATTTTGGCTTTGTTTATACCTTAATAAAGACAATGTATCCTGGGGGATACAACTCATAAAATCCAATATATTGAATATATATATATGTATTTTGAACATGGGAATCTTTTTCTTGGAGCCTAAAGAGATGAGTGATAACATTAAATAATTTTTTGCAACTTATTTTAAACTCCTGCCTATTTTAGGGTTAATTTTTGCTGTTGTATGACAGAAATGTTGTGTGAAAGACTCTTGAGAATTCCGCCATCAGGAACACATAAGCAAGCAGATCTAAGTACATAGCAAAAGAGCTATGTTTCTGCACAGGCTGCCTTAATAGTTGAGGCTCAAACAATGAATTCTGTTGGTTTCAAAAACTCTGTTTCAGGTTGGACTGATAGGCTAACGATTGACTATACTGGTCAATCTGTAGCCACGACTGTGTGACAATGCTGATAAACAACTGTGGAAGAAATAACATGTACTTGCACATACTGGTCTATTTAGGTTTAGCAAATCTTAAACTGTAAATTGTCTGTGGTCCTCATCTGGGAAATGGTCACTATCATTTCATGTAAACAGTGAACATTCTACAGTCAAAGACAACTATTTTTAGACTGTGTTCAACAAAGCAAAAGTAATAGCCTGTTTTGCAAATCTTTTTCTTCATGAATCATTGGTCTGAAAAGAGTACATTTATTCATATTATGTGAAACTGTCATATTGGAGATGGCCGACTTGACCCACATGCAGAAAACACGGGAAACAGAGAAGCGTTTCAGGAACTTTATTTTCAGGACCAGGTACAGGAAAACAGAATCTGCTGACCGGCTGCAAGGAAACGGACGCAGGTAAGACACTGCAAATGAAACCCTTAAACACTTTTCTATAAGGGAGCTAACGGTCTGGTTGGGGACGGGCAGCGTGGCAACGCTGAACCGCCGGAGCTAAATTGTCTTGGGCAGAACGAAGGAGGGTGGACAGGGTTCGCCTGAAGCTGTGGAGGAACCACCCGAGCCGGTAGCCAGCAGGCAATAAGCGATCAAGAGACAAGATGCGATACACCTGTCCACCCTGATCCTTCAGCTCCTACGGTCCCTACTGGTGGAAAAAGGTTAGTAGCAGGCAGATGATAACCAGGATCTGTCAGAAACATACAAAAGATTTGTTCAGATTTGACAGGTATAAATAAATTTGGACTTATATGGAACAATTGTTTTTCTGCCAAATTACATACTTAAACTAGCAAAAAAAACAAAAATCTGTTTTACATTCAGATATATAGATATTACAAAGAATGAGGAAAAAACAACAAATGAGGAAGCAGTGTCCATTACCAAACACAGATAGCAAACTGGAAAACATTTATCACTGTGTCATTCTGACGTCGCAGATTACTGTCAAGTGTTGTGCTGCCTTTGTTACTGTGTAGGCATGTGACAGCCAATTTCATATGTAATGGGACACACAGTAAATAGCATTGCAGTGTTTTCAGGAATGCACCTGATACCAAAAAAATATTTATTGGTATCAACAAATATGTTTCTTCTTGTAATGAAGAGAACTTCATTACCAGTATTAGTTTCACTGTGGTAATTTGTACAGCACTGTTTTAAAGGCACTTTAACTAGCACTTTATTTAGCACTGCACTTTAAGCAGGTATTTACACACCAATAACCATTTGCACACAATAAGTTTTAATTATTTATGAAATATTCATTGACATATTATAATGTTTTAATAATTTTAAAAAATAGCAAGTAGCCTTTTGTAAAAACAGGGTCTACTGTTTAGTGAAACTTAAGCAAATGTGTGTATTAAATCTAAAAGTAAAAGTGTAAGTAGAAGTTGCTTGTTAAAGATGTGTTTCCTCACCTGTCTTTTATGTCCCCTCCAGGGTGTTTGGACAACTGCTTTCCCGGGGGTCTAGACACCATTTAAAGGTTCTGGGAGAGGCCAAGTGAGAAGGGAGTGTAGGGATTTTTTTGTACATGGATATTTGGTATTTTACAATGGTGCTGTGGTAGGTTTAAATATTATTTAAGTATTCATAGCAATGTTAAAATGCATGTATTTATTTGTGGAAATGTAAATGTAAACAGGTATTTGGTAGACCCCCTGTGAGCCAACGATGGAATGGCCCCCAAATAGCAAAGACTATTTGAGGCTCAGGGCTCTTTGTAAGAGAATGCTTTTGTATGGTGCTCTGTATGGAGAGCTGTAAGTGCCATTATTGCTCCAAATATTGCTAAATAAAAACCTGCTAGTTCCACCAACCTCTGCCTCAGTCGTCATGTCCAATGCAAAATCCAGCTGCGAAAGGCCACCTTGTTACACTTCTAAAATATTGAAACTCTACTTGATCAGATAACCTTTTTTTTCTGACAGATTGCATCATAAACTGTAAAAGGCAACATAGCCTAAGACTTAAGAAAAAAAAAATCTTATAGTCTCCATGACAACCATAAGGCCAGGTACTCGCCTTTCATACGGTGCATTCAGAAAGTATTCACAACTCTTCACTTTTTCCTCATTTTGTTATGTTGCAGCCCTTTTCCCTCCAAGCTCTATACAACAAGTCATCACGATGTGAAAAAAAGGTTTTTCGGGAGGTTTTTGCAAATATATGAAAAAAATCTAAAGCTAAGAAATCACATGTACAGAGCCAGCAATAGATGTTAATTATTGAGTATTAACATTTCCCAATAATTTGTTGATGAACACTTGGCAGTAATTAAAGACTCAAGTTTTCTTCAACATGATGCCACAACCTGGGCACACCTTGTCTTTGGGTAGTTGCACCCATTCTTCTTTAAAGGCCTTGTCAACGTTGGTGCACAAACATTTTGAGACCTGTCAAGAGATGTTCAATCAGATTCAAGTCTGGGCTAGGACTGGGTTGCTTGAGGACATTTACAGATTTTCTAGAAGCTATACATTCAGATCGATTCTGCCGTCACGCATTCCCTGGTGGAAGCAGAAGCTGGGGACTCGGGGTTGGACTCTTTCATCACCCATGCTGAAGTCAATGAGGTGGTTAAAAGGCTCCACGGTGGCAAGGCTTCGGGAGTGAATAAGATACGCCCTGAGTACCTCAACTCTCCGGATATTATGGGGCTGTCATGGTTGACACGCCTCTTCAACATTGCGTGGGGGCCGGGGACAGGGCCTCTGGACCGGGGTGGTGGTCCCCCTTAATAAAAAGGGCGACCGGAGGGTGTGTTCCAACTATAGGGGGATCACACTCCTCAGCCTCCCTGGTAAGGTCAATGCCAGTGTGTTGGAGAGGATAGTCCGGCCAATAGTCGAACCTTGGCTTCAGGAGGAGCAGTATGGTTTTCGTCCCGCCCATGGAACCAGCTCTACACCCTCTGCAGAGTACTCGAGGGTTCATGGGAGTTTGCCCAATTAGTCCACATGTTTTTTGTGGACCTGGAGAGGGGATTCAACCGTGTCCGTCATGGTGCCCTGTGGGGGGTGCTCCAGAAGTACAGAGTCGGGGGGCACTTTATTAGGGGCTATCTGGTCTCTGTACAAGCGGAACAGGAGTTTGGTCCGCATTTACGGCACTAAGTCGAACCTGTTCCTGTTGTGGTTTTTAGCCCAGTGTGAAGTGGCTGGGATGAAGATCAGCTTCTCCAAGTCAGAGGCCATGGTTCTTGACCGGAAAAGGGTGGCTTGCCCTCTTCAGGTTGAAGGGGAGTTCCTGCTTTAAGTGGAGGAGTTCAAGTATCTTGGGGTCTTGTTCACGAGTGAGGGCAGAATGGAGCAGGAGATCGACAGATGAATCGGTGCCGCTGCCACAGTAATGGGGACATTGTCCTAATACCACTGCCATATTGGGCTAGTATTCATCAGACCGAATTATTATTTAATTAAATATTAAATAATATAAACACTATAATCATTACATTATTAGCGTCCCTGTGCGGGCATTATTTTGAACAACTTGAACTTTACATATATACATATATGAGAATAGATAAACCACAACTACACATTTTAAATGCACCGTGTGATGGACTGAGCATCAGCTGCCACTGGTCATTGAAATAATAGGACACACAACATCAGAGTTCTAACATCTGATTTCACTGCTTATATATAAGAGAATAATATAAGTAGTGAAATTCCTGGAGTTCACAATTTTAGACTTTTGCCAAAGTTAATAACTCCTAAAAATACCTCCTTGCTAGTAACAATCAACTCTGCTACATAGGCAAAATACAAATGCTTTTTTCTCAGTCTAGTTTATTCTGTGTAAGTAATAGCTGGAGACTTAATTTAACTTCAGTTAATATCAATGTCCAACCAGATTTCGCTGCACATTTGCATCCAGATGCTATGTTTTGTGTACCACAATTTGAAACTGAATTACTGAATTAACTTTTGCAGTAAATTTTAGTATCTGTCCTAAGATTTTGATGCATATTATGGGTTTATTTTATGTTTTGTCAAGACCAGGATTTATTGCCAGATTAAATCCCTACTTTTTCACCCTGCAAAAGGGGGGGGTGAAGAATATTGTTACCAAAACCAAAAGTCCAGGTGAACAATAACCCCAAAAGAAAGGTAAAGATTAATGCAGTATCACAAAAATATCCTTAAAGGAGTCGCAGTGTAACACTTAAAGCATAGTGTTGTCATAAGCCAGAGGTTGAATAGTCAAGCTGTGCATCTGTTAGATGTGCGTAATGGTTGTTTAAGCAATTGTTTAATTTCATTGTTGTTGTTTTTGTAGTGACTGCCAGGAGGAGAGACAGACATGGAGAGGCAAAGGTTGTTGCTGCTGATGTGATCCATTTGTCTCCAGATGAGTGGAATGCTTTTATGAAAGAAATTTGCAATTTATAAATAACATGTATTAAATTTACCCCAACTATATGTTGAAAAAAAGTAAAGATGGATATTTCAAACGAAACATCTTTTGCTTGATTGTCCTTCTGTAAATATAAGTATGATTTACAACACACAGTAATATTTATGTGTTTTTTGACATAGTAGCTATTATGTCTGTTTTCTCTTTTCCAGTACTTTTGAACTTGGTTTTGAAATTAAAGACTTGAATGCTAAAGGAGTCACCATGAGTCCTTTTGACCTGTTCACAGTGAAGTCATGCACTGACTTCAAACCATGGGATGAAGGGGAATATTACATTGAGATCCAAAAGTTGGATGGTTAATTTCTTGTCTTTATCTTTCCTTTATACTTTTGTTTAGTTTCTACTAAATATACTTCTTATTCTATAGATCAATACAATTTAAGGGTTAAAATGATAAAAATTCAATAATGTTTGATATATATGATTAGGATAATTAATAATTTATGCAATTTTTTTACACTTGCTCTAACATGATCATTTTATAAAAAAAAAAAAAAACAACACACAAAACATGATGCTTGTTAATTAATGTTGCTGCAAATTATGACAACTAGGCTGTCATAATTAAAACAAAAATGTCTACATTATATTGAAAATAAATAATTAACTGTATAAATTGTATAAATTGTCGACACATTGCGATAAAAACCAGGCAGTCAAAAAGTTTAAATGGTTTCACAGTTTCCTTGAGATTTTAATTACATCTGATGCTTGTTATAAAATGGAAAAAAATTAATAAGCTATAGCACTTTTATTGTTTGATTTTTTTATGAGCACATTTTTGTCTGCAAAGTGCTTTACGTAAGTTTTTAAAAGTGGCATCATAGGATACACTGGAAACCAACAAATGAACAAAGTTTTGAACTACTGTTGGCACAAAAGTAACATTATAGTGTTGAGATGATTATGTTCAGATTGTATCCGCAAATATTGTGACAGGTTTTTTATTGATATTTTTGCTTGATATGTATAAATGTGGGCTGCACGGTGGCGCAGTTGCTAGCACTGGTGCCTTTCAGCAAGAAGATCCTTCGACTTGCGGCCGAGTTTCTTTCTGCATGGAGTTTGCATGTTCTCCTCTTCCATGCATGGGTTGTCTCCAGGTACTCCGGCTTTCTCCTAAGGTCCAAAAACATTACCATTAGGTTAATTGGTCTCGCTCAGGTGCTCTTAGGTGTCAATGTTTGTGTGCGTGGTTGTTTGTCGTGTTTGTCTGACTGCTGGAAGGCCCCCCTGTGACCCTGTACTGAAGAAGTGGGTAAAGAAAATGGATGGATGTATAAATGTGTGAAGTAAAAAAGAATTACAACTATTTAAAGAATGTTAGATTCAAAGTTGAATGATAGGGAAATGATAAATCTCCCCAGCAATGTTCAAGTTCCCTTATACTATCTGCTCTGTGATTACTAGGTTGTGTTGGGACCCCAGCCATGGGTTACAACATTAAAGGCAAGTTAGAACTTTTCTGGAACTTTCAAACTAAATCGCCTTAACCTACTTCCAGCACAGCCAGGAACAGGAGTAACAGCGGACTTCCCGTGATGTCACCGTTTGAATAAAAACCCTGTTTTGCAACAAACTGCCCTCTTCCATGCATGTCCCCAGAGGAACTGGACGGAGGGACACAGCACGCTAATGTCTCTTTGCTGGCAAATAGACATAACTCTTCAAACTGGATCCAAGAGTGTCATACGATCATGCAATCATATGCATTAAGTTAAGTAGGAATGAATTGCTGTTTGTGTATCCGGTATTCATTCATGAACGGGGATAATTAAGGTACAACCGTTGCTTGATTTTTCTCTCTGAGGTCTACAGAGGAAAACTGTCTTCCAGAGAGTTCCCAACAGAGACCCTGTCTCTACGACGCCGAGTGGAGCAGTTTTCTGAAGGAAGGACAACGGGACCTCATCACTGTGGCTACAACAGTAACGTGCAGTTCAGCTGGCCCGGCAGCACAAGCCGCCCCACCCCACGGCTCCGGGAGTTAGCTGCAAGTTAACCCTTTGTTCACTGTTGATGCTCTCCTCAACTTCGTTGCCCTGGACAACTATTCCTCAGCATGGTTCACGTAAGAGGTAGTGTTTTGGGCAGAGAGAGAAGTAGTTTAGAATGAAATAATCTAAACATTTTTCATTTTATGACATTTGGTTTTGTTTGTGTTAAAAACTCAGCCATCTTAGTGCTAGTAGATTAGGTGTCAGCACATGTGCTCAGTTTATGTTTTCTGTATTTGTGTTCTTTAAAGTTAAGACAAACTTTATTTAAAGGGGGATTTTAAACACAGAAGATCGGCCATAACGCTCTGTCCACGCTTATGCGTTTCAACCCTTTTATTAGTGGTATTTTAAAGGTATGTGTGATTTAAGTTAGTTCCAAGACTAACTTAACTTAATTTCCAGATTCTTCAAGATAATCCTTGGTTCTCAAACATAAATATTGCATGATAATTTTGCATCACTCTTTCGGTCATGGTTTTCAACCATCTTTGATCAACTTGTTTATACTGTACATAGCCCATTAGTCTTCCTTATTCTTTCACTTTGCTTGGTAGTTTAGTTGGATTGTTTTAGCATAGTAAAGAGTTTGTTGATTGAAATTTGTTTGACTTTGAGTGGACTTATTTTTGTTAATAAATTCTTGTATTTTAAGAGCATCACTCATAGAGTCCCATATGACTACATCAGTGATGCACTATAGCAAAGATGGATTCACCAATGGCAATGGCTCCACAAATATTACTACAGACTCAAAATTCCAGCACATAATTGGACAAAGACTGGGAATGAGTCCCAGTGATGTTCAAGAGATGAACCTTCTCTACAGCTGCAGTAAGTACTTACAGACTTTTAAACAATTTGACAAAGTTATTTAAATTGTTAAAATCTATGTATTTAGAATCTGTATTCTGTATTATTTTACTAACAAAGTTAGACTTTCTCATACATTGTATGTTAAGCATAACTTTATTGATAACTGTAATTATTTTTTTGTATTTCAGTGACACTTTTACCACTCAGCAGCTATACTTAAATCTTTAGAACTTTATGATGTAATTCCTAATGCTAGCGGGTTGCTGTCTTAGGTTTTAAAAATGTTTCACTACAGTATTGATGTCAGCAGTACTGACACTGAAACTATTTTTTAAGCTTGTGATAAAAATGACTGTTGATAATGTGTTGATGAATTACATTTAACCTCAGCCTCCTAAAACATGAATACTTTAACCTATTTACAGCATTACTGTATATAATGATGTGATTTATATCGTTTCTTTTCAAGTCACATTTTGTAAAGCTCTTAAACATTACTATGCATATTTTAAATCTTAATACAATTGTCATAATAAAGAAAGATTTACTCCTAAATATCTCAAAGCAAAATCTTACATTCCTTTCAACTCTTTTAGATTCAAACATTACCTTTATGTTTTACTGTAACTTTTCCAATGGGACCTTGAGCAAAATGACTAATTGTTCACAGAGGGAGAATGGCTGGGAAGTGGTCACACAGATTGACTGGGGCCCAAGCTCGGACCACACAAGTCTACCAAGTGGATGTGAAGACGGTAAGATTTCATGCACAGACACACACACATGTATATATATATATATATATATATATATATTATTATATATATATATATATATATATATATATATATATATATATATATATATATTTCAATCTGGAAAGACTCACAAAGAAAGGGATGGCAATTAGAAAAGTTTTAATGATGTGAAATTACATGGTTATTTCTTTGGCGCTCGGACCTGAGAGGAATGACATGAGCTAAAATGATCATTTGTAAGGCTTAGATTTAGAGATGTCTTCCCCCAAAAATAAGGGCCAAGGCCGGGACGAGGCCTAATTGAGTACTAGAGGAGGCATCTATCAGAAAAGTAGAATGAAATAAGAAAGGAAGAGAGAAGCGAAAGCCGTGGGAAGAATTAAAGCAGAGAAAAGCAGTTTGTAAATAGGCTATGAAGCAAGGAAAATAATAGAGAAGCAAAGCAGATGATAGATATGCCGTGAGAGCAATGCAATGTGATGGAAATGCTTAGAGAGCAATGCAAGGTGATAGATATGCCGTGTTGGCAATGCATGAAGATTATGCTTAGAGAGCAGAGCAAGGTGATAGATGTTTTCTAAGAACATAGGTGAGCTAGAGTGAGGGAGAAAATTAGACACGACTGGCAGTTGCTAAAGGGAAGAATCCTGCGAAACAGAAACATGATGACTGAACAAAGCCAATGATGGATAAAGGCCAACCACCACCAGGAATTGAGGGGAGCTCTTACCTGAGAGCTGATAAAACATTGAGCAGATAGAACAGAGTGGAAATCCAGGCAAACATAGGAAGAAAAGGATGAAGAAGATCAACGACCCAATTGCTGGAGAGCAGCTGAGGAGAGACCTTGGGTCGCTGCAGCAGTGGCTGCTCTTATTCTGAAGGAATGGCCTGAAAACTGGCTGGGGGGCATGATGCATTGAACAGGATGCGGACATGGGGCTCCTTCTGGTGGGAGAAATGGGGGCATGTGAAGGAAAAGGATTTGAAAGTAGAAAAGGGAAAACCTAATAAATAATAGAATTCGGGTTGATATTAGCAAGGATAAAGAGATGGATTCAATCCAACCTTGGGACTTTGAGAGGAGAAATTGGAATAGGCTGATGGGCAGAGCGGTCAGAAGACCTAGGAACTAAATAGAATAACCTGGAACATGACGAACAGGAATGATGAAGTTATGAGTTATGACTTGCCAAGATGCACCAGAGGTAAGGCAAATGCCTTAGAAGAGAAGCGGCTTTGACTAACAGGATTGACCAATGCTGCATTATCAGATAAAGCCGCGATGCGCTTCTTCCAGAAATGCCCCAGATTCAGCGGGCTATGGTGATGGTGATGAGATGATATATATATATAATATATATATATATATATATATATATATATATATATATATATATATATAATATATATATATATATACACACTGCTCAAAAAAAATAAAGGGAACACTTAAACAACACAATATAACTCCAAGTGAAATCAAACTGTCCACTTAGGAAGCAACACTGATTGACAATCAATTTCCCATGCTGCTGCAAATGGAATAGACAACAGGGGAAATCTTTGGCGATTAGCAAGACACACTCAATAAAGGAGTGGTACTGCAGGTGGGGACCACAGACCACTTCTCAGTACCTATGCTTTCTGGCTGATGTTTTGGTCACTTTTGAATGTTGCTGGTGCTTACACACTCGTGGTAGCATGAGACGGACTCTACAACCCACACAAGTGGCTCAGGTAGTGCAGCTCATTCAGGATGGCACATCAATGCGAGCTGTGGCAAGAAGGTTTGCTGTGTCTGTCAGCGTATTGTCCAGAGCCTGGAGGCGCTACCAGGAGACAAGCCAGTACACCAGGAGACGTGGAGGAGGCCGTAGGAGGGCAACAACCCAGCAGCAGGACGGCTACCTCTGCCTTTGTGCAAGGAGGAACCGGAGGAGCACTGCCAGAGAGCTGCAAAATGACCTCCAGCTGGCCACAAATGTGCATGTGTCTGCACAAACGGTTAGAAACCGACTCCATGAGGATGGTATGAGGGCCTGACGTCCACAAATGGGGGTTGTGCTCACAGCCCAACACCATGCAGGATGCTTGGCATTTGCCAGAGAACACCAGGATTGGCAAATTCGCCACTGGCGCCCTGTGCTCTTCACAGATGAAAGCAGGTTCACACTGAGCACATGTGACAGATGTGACAGAGTCTGGAGACACTGTGGAGAGCGATCTGCTGCCTGCAACATCCTTCAGCATGACCGGTTTGGCAGTGGGTCAGTAGGAGTGTGTCAGCAGTTCCTGCAAGATGAAGACATTGAAGCTATGGACTGGCCCGCCCGTTCCCCAGACCTGAATCCGATTGAGCAAATCTGGGACATCATGTCTCGCTCCATCCACCAATGTCATGTAGCACCACAGACTGTCCAGGAGTTGGCGGATGCTTTAGTCCAGGTCTGGGAGGAGATCCCTCAGGAGGCCATCCGCCGTCTCATCAGGAGCATGCCCAGGCTTTGTAGGGAGGTCATACAGGCACGTGGAGGCCACACACAATACTGAGCCTCATTTTGACTTGTTTAAAGGACATTACATCAAAATTGAATCAGCCCGTAGTGTGTTTTTCCACTTTAATTTTGTGTGTGACGCCAAATCCAGGCCTCCATTGGATAATAAATTTGATTTCCATTGATGATTTTTGTGTGATTTTGTTGTCAGCACATTCAACTTTGTACAGAACAAAGTATTCAATGAGAATATTACATTCATTCACATCTAGGATGTGTTATTTGAGCGTTATCTATATATATATATTTATAACTATATATTTAGTTGCTTCTTGTTTGTTTCTCTGCACTTCCCTGTTGCTGTTATTTCAGTTCCTTCATGATAGATTAGGTTCCTGGTTTATTCTTGTGTTTTGATATCTCCCTTTATTTTTTTGAGCAGTATATATATATATATATATATATATATATATATATAGTGGAGATAATATAGTGAACCTGGAGTCCAGTCTTTCGCCACCTGCATTCAGCTTTTCGACACTCCTTTTTGTCACTTCTGACTGGTGGAGCATTTCTCCACGGAGACATTTTCTTCCCAGAGACGACTTTCACTTTAATTGGAGCAACTGAATAATTGATGTCGATCAGACAGATGCAGTTGATCCAGAACGCTGCTGCCCGCGTCCTCACTAAAAACTAAGAAAGTGGAGTACATCACCCCGGTTCTAAAGTCCTTACACTGGCTCCCTGCAGCTCAGAGAATTGACTTTAAAATACTTCTGTTATGGGTTAGGGTTAAAAAAAAATAAAAATACTTAGTCTATAAAGTATTGTTAGTCTATAAATCACCGAATGGCTTAGCACCAAAATATATTACAGACTTGTTGAAAGTGTATCAACCACCCAGACCTCTCAGGTCTTCTGGCTAAAATCTACTCTGCATACCCAGAACTAGAACCAAACATGGAGAAGCAGCTTTTAGTTCTTATGCTCCACTAATCTGGAATAAATTCCCAGAAAACAGTAAAAGCGCTGAAACCCTAGGTGGCTTTAAATCAAGATTAAAAACCTATTTGTTTAGAGTGGCTTTCACTGTGCTATGTAAGCATTATTAGTTAAGTTTTCAGTCCAACTTTCCTTTCATTCTCTTATCAATCATTTTATCATAATTTTTTTATTTTTTATATTTTGCGGTGGCGCAGTTGGTAGCACTGTTGCCTTGCAGCAAGAAGGTCCTGGGTTTGATTCCCAGCCAGGGGTCTTTCTGCATGGAGTTTGCATGTTCTCCCCGTGCATGCGTGGGTTCTCACCGGGTACTCCGGCTTCCTCCCACAGTCCAAAGACATGCCTGTTAGGTTAATTGGTCACTCTAAATTGCCCTTAGGTGTATGAATGAGTGTGTGCATGGTTGTTTGTGTGTTGCCCTGCGATGGACTGGCGACCTGTCCAGGGTTTACCCCGCCTCCCGCCCATAGACTGCTGGAGATAGGCACCAGCTCCCCCGCGACCCACTATGGAATAAGCGGCAGAAAATGACTGACTATTATCTTTTTAATTATTCATTTTTTATTCTCTTTTATTATTCAATTACCTGTATGCCACTGCAATGTACATTTCCTATTATGTCTCTATTTCTTTTTTTTTATCAATCATCAGGTACTCGTACTCGTACTCGTACTCGTCGTCTTCCGCTTAGTAGACCGACCGTAGACTGACCGGTAAATCAAGAGCTTTGCTTTTCGGCTCAGCTCTCTTTTCACCACAACGGACCGGCACAGCGCACCCATTACTGCGGCAGCCGCACCGACCCGTCTGTCGATCTCCCGCTCCATTCTTCCCTCACTCGTGAACAAGACCCCGAGATACTTGAACTCCTCCACTTGAGGCAGGAACTCCCCTCCAAGCTGAAGAGGACAATCATCAGGTAGTATGGTGTATATCCAGTAGAATCATGGCATGTGTTGTAATAGGCGTGGGTCATTGCATCCAATTACTTATGCCACCGGGGCTTCAGGTGGGGCTCCAGAGTCCCAAGCATGTTCATGAGGGTGCGATTGAACCTTTCAGTGGTTCCGTTGCCCTAGGGGTGATAAGGGGTTGTATGGGTCTTGGTGATGCCAGTACACTTACACAGCTCCTTTTTTACAGCACTTTCAAAATTTCACCCCTGGTCTGCGTGCAATTTTGCAGGGAAACCGAATCGGCAGAAAAGGTTTCTCCAAAGCACTCGGGCCACAGAACTGGCTTTCTGATCTTTAGCGGGGTACGCCTGAGAATAGCATGAGAAGTGGTCTATGATGACAACGACATTTTCTGTTCCCCCCTTTGACATTTCAGAGTCAGAATGTCTACACATACAAGTTCCATGGGGGCACTGCTGTGGATCCTGACCAGCATCCAGCATATCTCTTGAAACATCTGTGGCCAGTAAAATCTCTCTTTTCATCTGCACAGTCCTCTCAACACCAAAACCAGTGCCCTGAGTCATCATAAAGGGACGTCTTGACTAGTTGACGAAACTTCTCTTTCATAATGGCAGGCAGTAGCTCCATTCCCACATCTTTTTAAGGATCATCATGTCTAAGAGGGTCAGGTTTTAGTTCTTCCAGTGCAGACGTGCTCTGGCTTGTGCGGCTTACAGGGTTAGATGTGGGCTCTCCCAAGCCATGCTCTGGTTCACTGGGCTTCACCTGCTGGGGAATCATTTGTGGACCTCTGGTACGTCTTGGCTTGACAACCGGAAGAGTGCATCGGCGTTAGCATTCAACTGGCCCCTCCTATACTGGACGTCAAAATCAAAAGCAGCCAATTGAGACACCCACTGCTGACCTGTGGAATCCAGCTTTGCAGAGGACATGACATACTTGAGGGGGTTATTGTCTGTCTGGAGTGAGAATCTACACCCATAGAGGTGGTCATAAAATTTGTCCATCACTGCCCATTTCAAAGCGAGGAACTCGAGTTTGTGAACAGTGTACCTTGTCTCTGCTGAACTCATACCTCTTTTTAACAATATTCTATTTTTCTGAGACCCTGAATTTTGGGTTTTCATTATCTGTAACCACAACAATTACTAGAAATAAAGGTTTGGAATACTTTTCTCTTTGTGTAACATATCTACAGTATATAATATGAAATTCACTTCATAAAATTAATAAAAAAATGTGAACTTCTTAACGATATTGTAATATCTTTTGGGCTGTACCTGTAAACAAAAAGCTAAATATGCAGTGAATGGAAATGAAACATCTATAACTACCATTGAGGCTATGACCCTCTCCGTGCCACACTTCATTTGAACCAAGACGCCGCCAAGCCCCTCCCCTGGGGCATCAGTCTGAAGGACAAACAGTAGACTGTAGTACGGATTGCCCGGCTCCGGAAGGAATCTCAGTTTGTCCTTCTGGGTCTGGGAAGCCTCCTCACATTCATCCGTCCAAGAAGGGTGAGTCAGGAGGTGCGCTTTTCTCCCTCTTTTTATTTCTAGGGTCACCAGCAGTGAGGCGGTATAGGGGAGCAACTAAGGCATCCACACAAATACCACCTGTAGTAACCTGCAAACCCCAAGAATTGCAGGACTTCCTTATGATTTTTGGGTCTCTCCCAGTCCTTAACTCAACTGATCTTCTGTGGGTCAATCCGGACTCCCTCAGCAGACACCAAGTGACCCAAACAATGCACTTCCCATCTCATTAGCTGGCACTTCAAGCTGTGCTCCTGAAGCTGATCGAACACCAGCTGCAATCTCCCTAGATTATCATCAAAGGTCTTAGAGAATATGATGAGGTCATCTAAGAGCCTCTGAAAAGTGGATGGGCCATTCTACAGTCCAAAGGGCATACGGTTAACTGAACGCTGTGTTGTGCTTATCCTGCTCTGCCAGCTCTACCTGCCAGTAACCCGATGTGAGGTCAAGCAGAAGAGAAGAACTTTGCCTGCCCTAGAGCCTCCAGGGCTTCCTCTAGGAAGGAAAAGCGTCTATCGTGCTGCAGGAGTTTAGCTTTTGGTAGTCGATACACAACCTCAGTGAGCCGTCCTTCTTGGTTACGACCACTACTGGTGAGGCATATGGACTCTTAGTTGGCCTGATGATCCCCGCCGCCTCCATGTCAACCAACAGCTTTCTGACATCTGCCCACTGGGATAGAGGGATCCTGTGGTAGGGGAGCCTAAAGGGCTTAAGGGATGCTGGGAAAACACACCTTCATTCCTCTCCACAAGCCCTTTAAGGAGAGAGTGCTGGTGTCCATCTTTGACGGCTGCTTCACTCAGGTCCACTCCACTACTGGTAACAACTTGGTTGAGGCTCAGACAAGCCTCTGCACCTCCATCATTGCAACCCCACTTTTTGTCTGAAAAATCCACAACACCGTCAACCAGGGAACAATTGGCCAAAAGTGTATGAGGTTTGATGGTAATGGCACGCTGGGGCAGATTCATCACTCTGATGAGGGCATATCCCCTTTTTACATCAACAACGACTTTAGCAACTAAGAGGTCTTGGGGAAGCTGCAGGGAGAGATGGCCTTCAATCATTGCAGTGTAAGTCTTTCGCTGTGGGCCCGACTTTATCTTGCCCCTTAAGTCCATCTCTTTCCCCCAGGAATATGTACGGTTCGGTCCGGCCGGTGTACACAGCGGGGCCCACCATGTCATCCAGATCACATGGTTCAGTTCTCCCAATCTCCAGCAGAGTGTGCCACTCTGGATGGCTCACCTTGACTTGGTGAAGAAACTGCTGACCATAAGTTGCCTGAAGGTGACTTCTGGAGACCCGGAGGAAACTGGTCCCTACCAGCAGAGGGACAGAGGAGTGATATACTGAATCCTTGACAACAAAAGCTGACACATTCTTGAACTCAGCCCCCGTTCAAGTTAATGTCCAGAACACCAAGGTAGGTCACACTCTGACCAGCTGCACCTTCAATACAAATTTTCAGGGTGGTTGCACCAGTATTCGAACGTAATACTGTTTTTTTGAGACCCAGGGTCAATAAGTGCTCTAATCTTAGTTCCATTGATTTCCACTTGGCCCTCATTCCTGGGGCCCACTAAAGGGGTGCCATCTCCTCCATCCTCTACCATCTTGTTCATCTGCAATGAGGGGTCTTGCTGTTTCCCCATAGTTTCCCTGGTAACCATGGGCTCTAGCCATTTAACAGCTGAGCAGAGAGAGGTGTGTCTCCCTTTACAGAATTCCTAGACTGATTATGTGGAGCCCATGTCGGATTGGGATTCGGGAGCATTTCTCTGCAAGCCAGTGCTGTATGCTCTGGTTTACCACATCAGTAGCAAGTGACGAGTGGGGTCTGGGAAGCAGGCACGCTGGATGGCCAGGCCTTTGGTGGGGGAACAGAAGATGGAGCAGCAATTCTTGCCTCAAGTTAATTTAACTTGGCCATCTGCTTCTCTTGGCATACAGCTAATTTCTTGACCAGCTCCATTAGCTCTGACCACTCCGATGCATGTTTAGGCCTCTTTGTGTTCACACTAGAGTTACACTCTGAGGCTACCTGGACCTGGCATAAGTTTTCTTGGATTTGGTTAGTGACTGGAATTTTTTTGTTTCTTTAGTCAAATTCCTGAGGTCGGCTTGCAGCTCCCGGAAACTCAGAAGACGGGGTTTCATGGGCACAATCCTCATGTATACCTCTACATCTGTTAGTCCTAATAAGAATTGCAGAGTGAGTTTGATGTCACGATCTGGGAAGGGCTTTTCACCTCTTTGGCTTTCTTCTACAGATCGTAATGTGGCCTCCAGAGCTACAGCATAAGAGTAGGCAGACTCCCCTGACCTTTGGCTGCACTCATAGAATTCAGGTAGTGGGGAGGTCCAGGGAACCCTGTGTGTTGCCGTACTTTTTCTTAATTCATTGAATGCCATTTCAGGGGTTTGGTTTTGGGGAGGCAGATTCAAAACGGGTTTCCTGGCCTCGCCACCAAGGTGATGTACAACAGCGGGGAAGCGGAGATGAAGGGGAAGCTCTATTGCCTCCAGGAAATGTTGCATGTCATGAATCCAGTCCTTTACAAGCATCTTGCTATCAACATTTCCAGTGAAGACTTGAAGTGAGGACATTTTGTTTTACACCTGGTAAGTCTGCTGGAAATCGCCATAGGCAGCTCACGGGAGGCTCGGGATTGCCGTGGCTGGGAAATTTGTTGGTGCATGCATGGGATGGGTGAAGTGTGGAGGCCAGAGCGCAGGTTGGGAAACGGATTCAGAGGGTTGTAGATGTACCAGGACATGGGCATGGGGAGAAGTGGTGTAGTCAAAAGTTGCGCGAGATATATTCAGAGGACTGAGTGAAGTCACAGCAGAGCCCAATGCATTGCTGACAGATGAGTGACAGAGGGGGTATTCAATTAATTTCAATTCAATTAATTAATTAATTAAATTATTATTATTATTAAATTAACAGTATTCATCCTGTTCATTGGTTGTGGTGTTGGAAAACCTGGCATGGGGGCTTCAGGCACAGGTGAGGGATAAGCCAAGCTTACAAGCCACAAACAGACACTGCACCCGAGCATAAATGGCACAACAGTGTCACCTTGTGGCCTATTCCAGCCAATGCCTTACAGCATCACTATTGTCATTGCTGTCTCCCTGGTTCCTGTATTTCATGTCATGTAAATTTCATTAAATTATATCCATCCAATGTACACCTGTTGCTGCTTGGGTCATTTGCCACCACAAACCTTGACAGCAAGTTTGCCTGCCTGGTAAACATTCTTGGAAGGACAGTTTTGCAGGTCCTGGGACGATAAATTGTTGGTACAAGCTTAATAAAATTCTTAAGACCACAGAAGAAATTCCAAGAATGCTTGTTTTGTGCTAGTGGATTATAAACTTATTGTAAGTACTCGTACTCGTACTCGTACTCGTCGTCTTCCGCTTATCCGGAACCGGGTCGCGGGGGCAGCAGACTCAGCAAGGACACCCAGACGTCCCTCTCCCCAGACACCTCCTCCAGCTCCTCCGGGGGGAGATCAAGACGTTCCCAGGCCAGCCGAGAGACATAGTCCCTCCAGCGTGTCCTGGGCCAGCCCCTGGGCCTCCTCCCGGTGGGACGTGCCTGGAACACCTCCCGAGGAAGGCATCCAGGAGGCATCCTGTATAGATGCCTGAGCCACCTCAACTGGCTCCTCTCGATGTGGAGGAGCCAGTTGAGGCTCTACTCCGAGCCCCTCCCAGATGGCCAAGCTCCTCACCCTATCTCTAAGGGAGTGCCCGGCCACCCTACGGAGGGAGCTCATTTCAGCCGCTTGTATCCGGGATCTCGTTCTTTCGGTCATGACCCAAAGTTCATGGCCATAGGTGAGGGTAGGAACGTAGACCGACCGGTAAATCGAGAGCTTCGCTTTTCGGCTCAGCTCTCTCTTCACCACAACGGACCGGCACAGCGCCCCCATTACTGCAGCAGCCGCACCGACCCGTCTGTCGATCTCCCGCTCCATTCTTCCCTCACTCGTGAACAAGACCCCGAGATACTTGAACTCCTCCACTTGAGGCAGGAACTCCCCTCCAAGTATTGTAAGTAGTACTTCAAAATAGGAAAAGCAGAAACAGAAACAAGATACCAAAAACCTGAGTATGCAAGTTATTAAAAACTGCATTTACACTTTAACAAACTGCTTATCAGATGATCAAAAACTGAAGATCATAGGGCTAAAAAGACAAAATATGCATATAAATCAGGCTTTCATGTAACTTTCTGTCATACTGTTGTTTGTCACAACGTCATGACCCCGAATGGCAAAAAAAAGGTTTCTGTCCCTTATTGCTGGGTGGTTTTTGAGATGCACATGCAAGGCCTCTTGCAAGACATATCAAATTCTTTAAAAAAATCCTGAGGGTTGTGAGACAAAAAAGCCAAGTGAGAAGAAATGTCACCTGTACTAAGTAGGAGGATCCCACCAGCTGCCTTTGAAAACAGGCAGATCTTCAACCCAAGGTAAGGCCCTTGCTGATCCTAACTTATGCCCAATAATCATGAGACAACATCTTCAAAAAGGGCTGAAACAACATAGGCGAACGTACAAATTTCCTACATTTCCTGTGACAAATTCCTACATTTCCTGTGACAAATTCCTACATTTCCCACAATTTCAGCAATGGCGTCATTGGATGGGGAGGCAAAGCTAATTTGCTGTGTGGCTTTAGAAAAACAAAAAGAAAAGAAGGTGGTGTTAAAAACCATTAACACATCAATTTGACGGTTTTGAATGTTTGACTTGCTATAATTCTGGTTTATTAAAACTCTTATCTTCCTGGCATCCTGACTTTTTCTAAACTTGTGTCTTGTGTATTCCTATGTCTCTTTTTAAAAAAAATAACAAAGTAAATAAAAGATTTAAGTATTTCTAACTTTAACTACCACAGCTGCTATTTTGACGGCCCTATTATTTACATTGATATTTTTTCCCGCGGCTGAGTATAAGCGCGAGCGTTGCCTAGCAACCGCCACTCTGCAGTCAGATTGTTGGCATCCTACAAATGGCTTCTAGAAGGATATTTTCTGCTCAAGAGGCATTGGAAATTTCAAAAATTAGATGATCATGATTCTGGGGGCAAGAGGGATTCTGACGGCTCTTGGTCAGTCAGTTCGAGTGACAGAGAGTGAGCCTCCCCCGGCTAAAAAACACGAGTCATCCCATTAGCAGGAAGTTGTGGCGCATTATTTCATGGTAGTAAAAGACAAGCCTATGTAATGATTTTATCATTTTAGGCAATGGCTTACAGTAAACTAATAATATATAAACTATTTATAAAGCAACAGTGCCACAATCAGCGCAGCTTCAGAGACAGGGAGACGAGCCAGGTGCCCAGTGCCCAGCTATAAACCCGGCAATCCAGCTCACTGGCCGGAGAGAAACTGCAAATCAAGGTACTGATAATGGACAAAGAGGTCATAGATAGATATAGTAGCCCAGTAACAACAATCTATTCTGTGCTTTACCGCGCTTTCATCGCAAGACGAGCGCACACCTGGGAAAGGGGAGGAGATAGGAAAGGATGGCACTGTGTGGACAGTAGTAAGGAGGGAGAAAGTAGAGGGAGACGTCAGAGCCAGAACGCGTTGACAGAGCGCCAGATCCAAGATGCCCAGACCGCGTTCCTCTGCTTAGTGGATGCCGAAATGCTCATCCACATTCAGGGCTGCGCTGTGGCTGAGGCCCGCAGAGTTTTAGGAGATGATTCCTCCCCGCCCAAGCCCGTCAATTCAAATTGACGGGCTTGGGAGTTCTAGTAGTGTTACAATTCTGGGAGTCCTAGTGTTAAACCAAACTAGAGACGAAGAAGGGCAATACACCTATGAGTGTGGCGCAGGTTTTCGTACGTTTTCATCCCGGCTGTTCGGAGCAGTGTGTCATATATAAAACAGCTTGATGTGGAGACTTTTTCCTGCCAAGGAGTTAACTGTGTGACACTGGGTATGCAGTCGTAAAACTTGAGCTTTGCACAAACAATTGACCACCACACTTGATGGTTTTTAATATAATACCAGTTATTAAAATAATTGGTATTACAAGAAGATCCAGCTGAAGATAGATTCTCCACAGTACAGTGGAGGAGGCTCATGATGTGTTGAGCTTTTTCCTTCAGTAGATCAACAGAGCTTCAGGTTGTGCAAGGGCATCACAATGCAGCTGGCTTCATGGAGATGTTGCTGCAGGCATTCCTCTGAACTAAGTGTCCTCCTCTGTGCAGTGATGACTAGGTCTTTCTGCAGGACATTGCAGTTCACGACACCCATCTAAGAAAGAACGTCTTCCAGTAGAACAACATCCCTCTTTTGGACCACCTTGTATGTTTTCCTGATCTAAATCCCATTGAAAATGTTTGATGATGGATTGCAAGGGAGGATTACAAAAATGGATGTCAGTGACAGATTATGGATTCGCTTTGTGAAGCCATCCTCACCACATGGCACAATCTCCCAACAAGAGAACACACATTTTGTGTTCAAACAAGAATCAACAAGAATGGTGGGGATTCTCACTACTGACCCCGTTTTGAACACTTGTTACCCTAAAAACTATTCTGAACACAAGTTATCAGCTATCTGTTAATCACCCTCTCCACCTTGAGATGAAGAGGGTGATAAACAGTAGCTCATGAGAAAGCTGGGACCAGGACACCAGGCTGGTCCCCTACCCTCCTGTAGGCCTTTTGTTTTCTAGAGGGTAACCCATATATTATGTAACTGATTGATTTTTAAGCAAAGTCAGACCCTTTAGTTTTATACAAGCATAAAAAGGAGAGGCAGTCTTATAACTCTGCAGGTGGGGTAAACAGTAATATAAAAAATGTAAATGAACTTACAGATTTGTTCACATCATATTGCCACAATTAAAGTATATCGACTCTGTAAGTGGGATCATCTGTAAGATAAAAATTGTAGATAGACTTTGTTCACGTTTTATTGCTACAATTGATATTAGCTTGCAACATGCACACTGCTTATGCAAAATATGTCAGCAGATATTGCTAAAAATTTAATGTTTCTTAAGGCTGTAAAGGCTGATTAAAACAGTTTATCCATCCTAATTTAATTGCAACACGATTTCCAGTTTTCATTGACATAACACAATTTTTTATATGATCTATCGTCTTATGAACTGAATACATGTTAAAGGGGGTTTGCAAAAACGATTGCCTGCAGGCCTCTATGAACATAAGCAATATTGTAAAGAGTGCTCGTTTGTGGTTAGATGGTTCCACAGGCTTTATAAATAAAAGAGTGAACTTTCACATGATGGTATTAAAGTCACATGGACAGTTCTGGATGTTACTTGGTCTGTTCCATTCAAGCTACATTACATGTTGCAGAGGAGCAATTGTCGGTAGTTAAAACTAAACACTATTATCAGTGTAATGGAACACAGGCTGGTCTAATCATGATTTCATAAGTGATACTCAAAGTTGGAAAGGTCATTTCAAATTTGTCTTTTAAAAGTTATTCTTGGCAAGTCTGATGTCATGTGTTGTGAGACTGTTATGGAACTGAAGTGCAGACAGGAACTGGGCCGTAGCATAGTGTATTCTAAGGATTTAATGATAACAGACGAAACTCACAGACACATTTATGATGTAACAGAAGAAACCACCTAGGGACAATGAAAACCAGTTAGCTTAAATAATGAGGAAAGGGTGGAGAACAACATAAGAACCAGGTGAGCATAATCTGGGGAATGTTGAACAGCTATGGGATAGTTCAGAGCAGGGAAACTGAGGGAGGGAGAGTAATTAACACAGATAAAACAAATAGTGTTTAGTTTCCTACTTACTTGAAGTAAGTAGGAAACTAAACACAGAAATAGTATGGAAAGGCCTACATGAAAATAATAAAGAACTGAATATGGAAAGACCTTATTGACAATGATAAACAACCCAGAAATGATCAAAAAACAATCACAAAAGAAAACCATTATGACATTTTGAAAGCTGGGGTTGTGATGTTTGTCTCGTTGTAATTATGAATATGAATGTATTATTTAATATTAATATTTTATTAAATAATATTTTGGTCCTGTTGTCCTGTGAATACCAGCCCAGTAGGACGGTGGTATTAGGACAAAATCGAAAGGGATGAGCCAAGCTCTGACATAATTGAACAACAAAACTCTGCACACACATGGAATGAATTCACACAATTTCTTAAAATACAAGAATTTATTAACAAAAATAAGTCCACTCAAAGTCAAACATATTTCAATGAACAAACTCTTCACCATGCTAAAACAATCCAACTAAACTACCAAGCAGAATTAAAGAATAAGGAAGACTAATGGGCTATGTACAATATAAACAAGTTGATCAAAGATGGTTGAAAACCCTGACCGAAAGAGTGATGCAACATTACCATGCAATGTTATTTATGTTTGAGAACCAAGGATTATCTTGAAGAATCTGGAAGTGAAGTTAAGTTAGTCTTGGAACTAACTTAGGCAATAGTTGGCATACCTTTAGACAACCATTCACAATGCAAGATCAGATAAAATATTATTTTAATAAAATAATGTTTTAAAGAATGATCTGCTGAATAAAACCAACCTTCTAGATGACCATTTCTCAACGGTGTTTAATTAGCTGCCTTTATTTATTAAAATAATACTTATAGAAATATTAAGGAAATAGTAAAATAATATTTAAGGAAATATTTTGAAAAATAACCAAATCTTTCTGGAGAAATGGGGCTTAATGGTGTTTACTTAGTTATCAAGTTTAGTAAAATAATATTTAGGGAAATATTTTACTAGATTGAAAACCAAATACCTTTTTGGGTAAATGATTTTTAGCAGGCAAGCACGTGTTCTTAGCTGTTAGCAGTTAAAGCTAACAAAAGAAGCTTATAGCTTATCATCAAAATCAAACACATACCTTTGAAATACCACTAATAAAAGGGGTTAAATGCTTAAGCATGGACGGCACGTTATGGCCGATCTTCTGTGTTTAAAATCACCCTTTAAATAAAGTTTGTCTCAATTTTTAAAAAACATCAAACACAGAACACAAACTGAGCACGTGTGCTGAACAGATAATCTTCTAGCACTAAGATAGCTGAGTTTCAACACAAACAAAACCAAACTTCATAAACGAAAAAAATGTTTAGATTATTTCATTCTAAATTACTTCTCTCTCTGCCCAAACCTAACCTCTTAGGTTAACTGTGCTGAGGAGAAGTTTTCAGGAAGACTAAGTTTGAAGAAAGCTTCCACAGTGAACAAAGGGTTAGCTGCAGCTAACCTCCGTAGCTGTGGGGTGGGGCGGCTCGTTCTGTCGGCCGGCCAAACTGCACGTTACAGCTGTAACCACGGTGATGCAGTCCCGTTGTCCTTCCTTCAGACCGGGAAAAGACAGCAAAGAGACATTAGCGCGCAGTGTCTCTCTGTCCAGAACCCCTGAGGGAACCTGCATAGAAGAGGCAGGATGTAGAGAAAGAGGTCATTTTATTTGGACAGTGACGTCACGGGAAGTCCACTGTTACCCCTTTTCCTGGCTGTGCTGGAAGTAGGTTAATGCGATTTAGTTTGAAAGTTCCAGAAAAGTTCGTACTGGCCTTTCATGTTGTTGTCCCAACAGTCTTATTTGAACACTTACTCCAGAGCAGAACCCAGTCATGAACACATTGTACACGCTTAAAGTAGTTTATTGTAGAAGTGTTTGAGCTCTCAGTCAGGTTTCAGGTTTCTCAGAGAAGAAGGAGAAGTGGATTAGATAGGTCAGGTTTTTTTGAAAATGCGTAATTAAGGTGTCTTACTTGCAGTCTGGATTTTGGTTGCACAGGATGAATACTATAGCTGCTGGACGTGGCAGAGTTTGGCTGGGCTTGTGGAGAGCAGCGGTCAGAAATCTCTGAGGTTGAAGTTGGTTGTAGATTATTTCCAAGTAATTAATATATTTTTTTAAACTTTTATTTAGACAAAATATGATAAATGAACAAGAACTAGTTCAAGTAGGAGATGTAAACTTGGTTCAAAACATCTAGGTGGTGAACTATTAACATAAACATAATGTAAACTAAATGTAGATCTAGCTCTTGTGAAGGTCATCTTGACCTTTGACCAGTTTGTAGGGAATTGATTTCAAACCCTGGGATTCTGAGGAATGTTACATTAAGATCCAGGTTAGACTACTACTTTCTTATCTTTGTTCTCTAAACGTGTTTATTAATAGACCCCTACTTAGACATTTCAATGAAACATGAGCCCTGTGCCATTCTAGTAATTTAATAACAAAAACAAGATTAAACCTCAATAGTAATATGATAAAAATATTAATATGAATATGCCATCTTGAAAATTGCAATATTGGAAATGTTATCAGAGGTTTGAGTTTACAGTACAATGTTTTCCAAGAAGACCTCTATACCACCACCGACTCCCTAATTTTTTCTGGTATCTGTAATTCACCTCTGATCAGTACAGAAGTTTAGATCAGAAATAATTAGGAGAAAAAAAAAAGTACGTTGATCCTTTTGGCATTATTATTGGTTTAAACAATCTATATGTCTGTAATTTTTAGGTTTATCATCACAATGAGAGCAAGATTTTTCCTATGTTCAAATTAGGCCACGTTTGTTGGTCGATTGTTGACCCAGTGTTCACCAATAGCGAGGACACCTCTATTGGTGGTGCAATACCTTTGGTATCACTGAGGAGGATATTCTTCATTCACTTGGTTTCTACCATGAACAGTCTAGATATAATGGATATGACTATGTACAAATTGTATTTGCCAACATTATAATAGGTAGAACACTTTTCTTTGTGATAATTTTACTCATTCGGTTTCACTCAGTGCAACATTGAGTATTTTTTGTGTTTTCCAGTTAAAGAGAATAATTTGAGAATACAGCAGTGATGGGAGCACCATCCATGAGGTCCCATATGAGTACATGTCAGTGATGCACTATAGCAAAGGTGCATTCACCAACGGTTATGTCTCTACAAATTTACCTATAGACTCCTAATTCCAAGATGTGATTGGTCAAGAACTAGAAATGAGTCCTAGTGATGTTCAAGAGTTTAACCTTCTCTACAACTGTGGTAATGTGTTAAAGATTAAGCCTTAATTTAAATTGTTTGTTTATATTTCCATAGTCAAAGTATAATACTTTATCATCAAAGTTGTACTTTTTGACAAGATGCCATGTTTAACATAAGAGTTGAAATGTTATTTTTTATAACATTTTGTGTGTGCACGTGCATAAAGAACAGCAAGTTTAATACTAATAAAATGATTTGTTCTTCTTTACCCATACATTTCTTAATGTCATAGTACAAACCCTGACAGTAGAACATGTAACTGTTTATTTCCTGAGATTTAACCCACCATACTAACTTGATGGACAATGAAAGGAAGACATACAGGGGTTGGACAATGAAACTGAAACACCTGGTTTTAGACCACAATAATTTATTAGTATGGTGTAGGGCCTCCGTTTGTGGCCAATACAGCGTCAATTCCTCTTGGGAATGACATATACAAATCCTGCACAGTGGTCAGAGGGATTTTAAGCCATTCTTCTTGCAGGATAGTGGCCAGGTCACTACGTGATACTGGTGGAGGAAAACGTTTCCTGACTCGCTCCTCCAGAACACCCCAAAGTGGCTCAATAATATTTAGATCTGGTGACTGTGCAGGCCATGGGAGATGTTCAACTTCACTTTCATGTTCATCAAACCAATCTTTCACCAGTCTTGCTGTGTGTATTGGTACATTGTCATCCTGATACACGGCACCGCCTTCAGGATACAATGTTTGAACCATTGGATGCACATGGTCCTCAAGAATGGTTCGGTAGTCCTTGGCAGTGACGTGCCCATCTAGCACAAGTATTGGGCCAAAGGAATGCCATGATATGGCACCCCAAACCGTCACTGATCCACCCCCATGCTTCACTCTGGGCATGCAACAGTCTGGGTGGTACGCTTCTTTGGGGCTTCTCCACACCGTAACTCTCCCGGATGTGGGGAAAACAGTAAAGGTGGACTCATCAGAGAACAATACATGTTTCACGTTGTCCACAGCCCAAGATTTGCGCTCCTTGCACCATTGAAACCGACGTTTGCATTGGCATGAGTGACCAAAGGTTTGGCTATAGCAGCCCGCCGTGTATATTGACCCTGTGGAGCTCCCGACGGACCCGTTTCTGGTGGAAACAGGAGAGTTGAGGTGGCTCATTTAATTCTGCCGTGATTTGGGCAGCCGTGGTTTTATGTTTTTTTGGATACAATCCGGGGTTAGCACCCGAACATCCCTTTCAGACAGCTTTTCCTCTTGCGTCTTGGATGTGGTTTTGTCCTTCTTGGTGGTATGATTTAAATTACCCTGGATACCGTGGCTCTTGATACATCAAAAGGACTGGCTGTTTTTTGGTCACAGATGCGCCAGCAAGGACGTGCACCAACAATTGTCCTCTTTTGAACTCTAGTATGTTACCCATAATGTTGTGTGCATTTCAATATTTTGGCAAAACTGTGCTCTTACCCTGCTAATTGAACCTTCACACTCTGCTCTTACTGGTGCAATGTGCAATCAATGAAGACTGGCTACCAGGCTGGTCCAATTTAGCCATGAAACCTCCCACACTAAAATGACAGGTGTTTCAGTTACATTGTCCAACCCCTGTATCTGAGCCATTAAAATATTTACATAAATGTATTTTATTTTAATAAAGGGTAATTTTACCAACTGTCTGGTATTTTTAATATATTTTTTAATTGTGTAAATATAAGAAGTGACAATTATTTTTGAGTCTGTTGAAAACACTGCCTTTTAGTCATGGAAAATGTTTAATCTCTGACCACCTCGATGTGCCTCATCATACATTTTTCCCTTGTCTTCTGATGGTTTTTCTTGAAAGGATTTTAAACTCAGGTTCGCTCAAATTCATTCAGCTTCAGAAATCTTTGGCTCACACAAACCAATGTGGATGATTACCTTGCACAGTTCCTCTGCATGTCAGTTGTCAAATTTGGTTTTGCTTGAATACAAGGCTAATCTTTGACAGCTGCTTTGTGCATGAAGTGTGATGAATCTGTTTACAGAGCAACTGTCCTTTTCTGTTGTACTGGTTTATCCATGTGGAAAAAAATTTGATTTACACTTGTGCAAACTTTTCACTGAAAACAGTGAAACACAGCACAATTTATTGAAAACTTCCTCCAAATAATGTACATAAGTGTTTGGCCTCCAGGTTCTTGTGTTTTAGAAAGAATTTGCTCATAATTTAGGTAGTGGTAGAAGTCTTCCAGACTTGGCAGATCATGTTTGACATTTAAACACTGCCCTTTTTATTGTAGTACTAGCAGGTTTGGCGGGTGCTGACCTTTATAGTGTTCTTAATGTCAACAACTTGTTGTGTTAGATAATGTTTGTTTCAACTGAGTGTGAAGCAAAACTAAAACACTGAACTGGGGTTCTGTGGTTTCCAAAGGTTATCCAATGCATAATTAAATTCTATCTGAACATATTCAAATGAATTGAATTATATGCTAATTACATGTAGATGGGGGTTATTTACCATGAAAATGATCTAGAACAACATCATCACAGATAAAGAAATCTGGTTATTCATCAATGCCAGCACAACATCAGGTCAAGAGGGAGCTTCAGCCCAGATGGAAACTGAGGGAGTGAACGCTAACAGGGGGTGTAATGTCCTGTGTGTACAGTTCTACTATTTCCACAGAAGAAATTAGTCAGATAAGCTTAACATCTGGATCAGAGAGTTTGAAGATGAGCAGGACATGACAGGTACTCTATGCCTCATCGGACAGATTACTGGTAATGTCCGATTACTTAATACAGTTGAGCTATTGTTTTGGCTTTTTGTGTCTATCTGTTTTGTTTTGAGACCATATTAATTTCCACTGGTGTATACTGTGATATTTAAACAGTGCAACACATTAATGCAAAGCTCTTCCTTCCAGGTCCACCAACATCACCTTGGAAGCTCCACCATGTTTCTCTGAATGCCACCAAGCTCTACAGGTGGCTACTCAGTTGATGCAATCATCCAGACACTGAGTATCCGCATGTATTCTTGCAGACTGATGATTTAAAGAATTTTTTAAAGATATGAAACTATGGAACCAGAGGATACAATCTATGACAATACTTCAAAGGTGGCTATGCATACCATATTTCTGCAGCTCTTGCCTGGTGAATTTGATAACCAACTGCACTGGCCCTGCCTACAAAGACAAATGCCCGATCATGCCCCTAATAGGAAACTGCAAATGTCAAAGCAAAACAGTTTCAGTCAGTCAGTCATCTTCTACCGCTTATTCCATAGTGGGTTGCGGGGAAGCTGGTGCCTAACTCCAGCAGTCTACGAGCGGGGGGCGGGGTACACCCTGGACAGGCAAAACAGTTTCATTTGAAGTTTATTTACATAGCAACATTCATACACAATAAAATCCCATGTGCTTTACAGGGTATTAAAGGAAAAAAAAACACAATTTAGCATAATAATAAAAATATTGCATAAAGGAAAAAACAATTATAAAATACAAATTTGATAGCCATAAAAGAAACATGTGCTTTAAGCAGTTCTTTAGTCAGATTGTTTGATCAAAAGCTTTTGTAAACAAAAATGTTTTCAGTCCCTATTTATAGGAACCAGTATTTTCTAAATGCTGCCTCATCTAGTTTTGGTCCTGAAGACATTGAGTAAGCAGATATCTGAAGATGGTTTGTACTTGACGCAAATGTAATATAAATCTAGATCATTCAGTGTTTTAGTGTAGAAAGTCTCTTTTAGTAAGTGGTCAAAATGTTTGGGAAAGAAATCTCAGGGTGTTCAATAGTTCTTAAAGGAAAAACTTTGACTTCAACCAACCTGTTAAGTTTCCAAAACAACAACATTTCTTCTTGTGAGGTTATGCAGCAACTTGTTATCCGTCAAACAACAATTACAACTAATCTGTCTGTTCAATGCTAAATGTATAACACCTTGATTGATGCTAGACCAAAAGATTTACAGTTTACAGTCAAACAAAGTCTAAACTCGGCAACATTGGCTCATGCTAAGTGTTCTCACACATTTTTAAAACAAGGAAATGTAGCAACGTGATAATGACGAACATAGATTTCTATCGAGGAATCCAAGCATTCATACCAGACATACTTCATAACCAGCAATGACTGATGGTCTAAAACTGATCCTACTTTTTTTTTGTTGTAGTTGGAGCTTAAAAACGCTCCTTAGTTTGTTTAGAATCTTATTCAGACTGAAGGTGGTGATTAGAGTGAATGACTCCTTTAGGACAGGTAGAAAACAAATGACTTTAAATTTAAATAAACTTAGTTTTATCCATAGACTTTTTTGACATTTTGGATATTTGCAATCATTCATTATTTCTTTAATAAATATATTATTTAATATTTATTGCAGGACCTACCATGACACTGAAAGGCTACTTTTTTGTTATGGTAAACTTGGCAGTTTCATCAACACTCTCTCTCCCTACAGTGAGTATTATTGTTCATAGCTGTCTTCCTTGAAATTACTATCCAAATAACTTCTCTTTTTTTAGCATAAGAAAACCTCCACTGTATTACGTGAAGTCAAGTAAAAGAAATGGATGCTATGGTCATGTTACATATCAGCTACTGTTGATCAGCAACTTGGTCAAATACTAGCAGAACTAAACCAAAGCCATTAAAAATTCAGTGTAAACAAACTATCAAAGCACTGGAGAAACCATTACGGTTTTACCAAGAAACAATGCTACAAAAGCATAACTTATTAAGTTGGGAGAACATCATAACATATTCAAATGTATGTCAGTTATTCAACATTATTTATAGTCTGTCATGTCTTCAACATTCCCAGTTTGTTTATAGTAGAACCATTCAATATTGACTAACAAGAAGAGCAGCAGAGATCATAAATACATTTTCTTTTGAAGGCCCACAATAATTATTAATCTGTGCAATTTCTACATGAAATTCTGTCCTGGTTTGTATATTGTTCATTTTACATTCTTTTTTTTCTGTCAGACGTTTCCATACACCTCTATTTCAGTTATTGTCTGTTGTGAAAACACTAATGAAAATCCTTTTAATATGTAGAATTAAGTTTTAGAACCCCCTTTATCATTTATGTTCATGGCTATTTACATTGTACATAAATTCTCACTGAAGGCATCAAAACTTTGAATGAACGCAAATGGAATTATGTTGCAAACGATGGTGCTTATTAGGCTCTGTAATAATTAATATCTAACTTAAATTGTACAAAAACGGACACCACAGGTTTCATCATATCCTTTACTGTAAGAAGATAAAGTCAAAATGTAAAAGGTACAAAAATAAGAACAAGATGCATAAATCTCTTGAATTTGAATGCTTTCTTTTTACCATGACTGTATGATTGTTGTACAACTTTTTTTAATGTTTTGTCTATTGTTCTATTGTCCAGGTAGAAGTAGAGATAATTGGTAAGTTTTATACGTTTTGGTTATATCTTGATAAATTTTTTCTGTAATTGTTTTTGTCATTTTTGTGAGCTTATGTGAACTTAGCAGGAAGAATGTTATGTCATTTGTAGATGTTGGTAAAAGCAACACCATCAAAGATGGTAAAGTAACATTTCCCTATTCTTTTAAATAGACATTTGATAAAATAATTTATTTTCTAAAACCACTAACTTTATGCCCTAATCTTAGATTTAACACTTGATGATATTCGTGAGGTAAGTTTAGTACTACAAGCAAATAATTAGGGGGTAATTATTTGTACATTTATCTATGGATGTGTTGTATTATATGGGTATGTCTCATGCACATTTTGTTCAGCCTCCAAACATTCAAAGGAGCATCATTCTACCTGGAAATGGTTTGTGGACATCACCAGTTCCCTACTTCTTGGATAAAATCCTGGGTATTTTTATTTTATTTTTTTTATAAAACAATATAAATTTTTTCAAACCACATTTTTGGGTTGTGGTATTTTAGTGGTTGTATTGCCTAATTTCTTGTAAAGTAAATGTTCACTTATCAAAAAAGGTGTGCAACTCAGTAAATATCAGTCTAAAAAAGGCTCTTGTCAAAAGAATTATGTAATGTATAAAGGCAACAGCAAGTTATTAAGCTTATAACTTCTTTGTTATTTTTACCATAAAAAGTATTATGATTTGACTCTTAGAGGAATATGTAGAAAATAATGATAGTATATGTCATGTGTTCTCTGTTTCACTGCTTTGAAATATATTTTGAAATTAAAGACCTGAATGCTAAAGGAGTCATCATGAGAGCTTTTGACCAGTTCAGAGTGAAGTCATGCATCGATTTCAAACCCTTGGACTCTGAGGATTATTACATTAACATCATAAAGTCAGGCAGGTAGGTTCTCTGTTTTCTTCAGTTTTTTAGGTTGAACAAAATGTACTGATCAGAACAACCAACCCACGTTAAATGAATTGTGAGGACTCAGCAATGTAAGTTATGCAGGATAATCATGAGATTTCAACTAAACTCTTCATATCGACATGAGGTTCTGAACTATTGTTGGCACTGAATAATTTTACCGGTTTGGAGTTTATAGGAACATTTTTACACAATTTTTAATCAGTGATTACCATAATCTGACCTTTGAACTGTCAGACACTTTAATTTGCTATCATACCTTTCATTCCATGGATCAGACCCAGATGCTTTGTGTATCTGTCAGATCATGAGTAAATTTACTTTCGAAAGCAGAAAATAATTGTTATTCAGTGCAGTTTCATG
Source organism: Crenichthys baileyi (assembly GCA_036173005.1). NCBI lineage: Eukaryota > Metazoa > Chordata > Actinopteri > Cyprinodontiformes > Goodeidae > Crenichthys > Crenichthys baileyi. The sequence goes on along the minus strand of JAHHUM010001189.1, from coordinate 272,094 downwards.
AAATCTTGTCCTGGTTTGTTTATTTTTGTATTGTTCATTTTTCTGTCAGTTTATGGTTAATATTCTGCTATAATCTGCTATTAATAACTTCCACAGTTTATATATATATATATATATATATATATATATATATAAACATAATATATATATATGTGTGTGTGTGTGTGTACTTATGTACTTATATGTACTTATTTAAAGATTTTGATGCACAAATCTCTGATTGGTATTTTTTTCCATTCCAGGTGTTGGTCATATGTTGGCAGAGTAATCACCAAAGGACAGGATCTCTCCATTGGAGAAGGCTGTGATGCCCTTGCCATTGTTGAACATGAGCTTCTTCATGCTCTTGGCTTCAACCATGAACAGTCTAGATATGACAGAGACGATTATGTGCAGATTGTATTTGCTAACATCATAACAGGTAGAACAGATAATTTGATTTTCTTCATATTAACAAAACATTTTTATTATAGCTTTCTTTTCAAAATGTATGAGGTACACAAGTATATCAACTACTTAGTCATACTGGAACAAAAGTTTGGTTACAGTTAAACATGTGGAATGTATGACAGTTATGACAAGAGAACCTCCAGGCATATTTAAGAATTAAAATTCTGATCACCTTCAGAAAGGGACCACTAACTCTTTTCAAATATGTTATGTTATTAGACGTTTTATATCTGGTATTATTCTGCTACATTGTTATGTCTATAAATTATCAAGCATTTAAAAACAACCTGAAATGACAGTTTGTATATTTCTGATTTTTTTTTACACTATGAATTACACTGAAATTGGAGATAAAATGTTGTGACTAGCAGGACTTTGAGTTTTACTTTAGGCTTTTCCTCTGATCATGATTGTTTTCCTTGTGGTGCTTTAGTTCATTCATCAGGTTTAGTTCCTTAATAATTTTTGTATTTTGTTCATGATGGATTTTAGTTAATGGTCTGTAGGATTTTCCCTTGATTAGATTGTTTCCTTGGACTTTTGTTTTGTTCTAGCCATATTTTGTTTTCACTCTCTGCCTCTGCCAAAGCAATCAGCTTCATCTGGTCCAGCTCTTTCATGCAAATCAATTTCTCTGTTCCATGCCTTGCAGAAACATCCTATTCAATGCCTCGATTATTCACATGCCAAGCCTGTCTGTCATGCTAAGCCTATCATGTCTGTTTGCCTCGCCTTGAATGTTGGACTGAACGTTGCCAGCTATGTTCAGCTTTCTTAGTTATTATTGAGTTATAATTTTAAGAAACTCTATTCAGTCAATTTTTGAAAGTGCAGTATTTTTTGTGTCACCTAGGTCATGAGCCTAATTTCAGAAAGGCTACCATTGATGAAAGCACCACACACGGAGTCCCATATGACTACATATCAGTGATGCACTATGGCAAGGATTCATTCAGCAATGGCAATGGCTCAACAATTATTACCTTAAATCCTAAATTCCAGGATCTGATTGGTCAAAGTCTTGAAATGAGCCCTAGTGATGCTCAGGAGCTGAACCTCCTCTACAGCTGCAGTGAGTTCTTACAGATTGTTGAACAATTTGAAGAAATTATTTAAGTTACCAAAACTGGTGTATTTACAATCTGTCACTGTCCAAAGGAAAGTCTTATTTTTATCATGAAAGTTACATTTTTCCACACGTTTCATACAACTTTTGATTGATAACTAATTTGTTTGTTTTTTTAGTTTAGAGCTCATTTAGTCACTCAGGATTTACTTAAATGCTTGTTGATGCCCTAAATGTTTTGACTTTTTATACCATTGGTTTAAATTCCCAGTTTAACCTCATGGAAGAAAAAGTGACTAGTTTACACTGTTCTTAACACCTATATTTCACTCCCTAGAACATAAAAACATAATTTGTTGCTATGAGGCTACTCAATTTTTTCCTTTTCAAGTTACACTTTGACCAGCTCTTAAAAACTATTTTGTGTCTGTGTAAATATTTTTATGTACTCTACCTGACTGCCATAATAAAAATGTCCAGAATTACATGAAAATACTGCATAAAAATCTAAATCTCACATTTACATACATGACCTTTTGCTTTTACAGATGCCTCTATTACCTTTAAGTTTTACTGCAGCTTTTGTGAGGGAACTATGTGCCAGATGGGCCGCTGTTCTGAGTAAGAATTACTGGGAAGTGGTTACACAAGTTCATGGGGGTCCAAACTCTTACTACACTAGTCTACCAAGTGGAAGTGGAGATAATGGTAAAATTTCAGATTTACTTCTCATTGTCTTATTGCATAATGATGAATACAATCATGTGATTTGTGAATTCATGTGATATTTTTTTTCCTGATACTTTTAATCATTGCTTTCAAATTAAATGGGTTTCATAGTAATTTTATGGATGATTTCATTTTTTAAATAGCTTTTATGTTTACTATGATTGTATCCATGTCATGGATCATGCTGTATATAAGAGAATTTTAAACATGGAACAAAAACCTTTGGATAAATCGGTTTTCTGCAACAACAAAAAAAGGTCTAACATACAGTTACAAGACATTTTATGTTAACTGAGGATTTAAAGTACCTTAAAATGGCTGTAAAATATAATAACATTGCCTTGAAATTATAAAATGCATATAGTACTGAAGTTGTGCAAATATCTTAAGGTATCTGTAAGTAATATGTAAATAGAGGTGAGAATCCACTAGAAAACGTTTTTTTTGAAAAAATCCATGCAGGTCAACAAACAGGGCACTTCATCCATGCGAGCACAGCATCGGGTCAAGAGGGAGATTCAATCCAACTGGAAACTGAGGTAGTGAAGCCTAACAGGGCATGTAATGTTCAGTGTCTGCAGTTCTACTATTTTCACAGTGGAAATGAATCAGATGAAGTAAATATCTGGATCAGAGAGTTTCAAGATGAACAGGACACAACAGGAACTCTCCACCTCATGGCACAGATTACTGGTAACTCTTCATAATTTAAAACAGAAGAACTATTTGTTTTACTATTTCCATGTCTGTCTGTTTTGTGACTACATTCATTTTCTCGTTGCATGTTATAATATTTAAAATTGTGCAACGTAGTAAATCAATGCCACAAAGCACTCTCAGCTGGTGTTTGAAGTTCTGAAAGGAGCAGGAAGCTCTACAGGAGGCTACTCAGTTGATGACATCAATCTCTCAGAGACAGTGTCCACATGTTTTCTTGCAGATTGATGATTTGGAGAATCTTTTAAACACAAGCAGCCCTGGAACTGTAATATACAGTCCACGACAGTATTCAAAAGATGGCTATGCGTACCGTGTAGCTGCTATCCTTAGAAAAACATATTGGAATGTTTGTGCAGCTCTTGTCTGGTGAATTTGAGTGGCCTTGCCTACAAAGACAAATGATTTTCCAGTTGCTGGATCAAACCCCTAACAAGCAACTGCAAATGTCAAAGCAAAATACTTTCACTACTAAAGAATCCCAAGTGACCTCAAGTGGTACATTTAGAAGAAAATATCAACATTTTTAAATGACATTTCGGGTAAAAGAAAATAGAATGTTTAATCTCACTTTGTTTTTGTATCATATAACACAGGTACCTCTGTCTGGAGCAATCCTAGGGAGACTGGAACTAGACTTGATGAGTTACTCTATGGTGGACCTCTTTGGGGGTTTTCTGTGTTTGCAAACTTAAAAGAATTGCAATCCAGACAGTTCCTTAAGGGAGGTAGTGCCATTTTCATATTTAACTTTGAAGGTAGGTTAAATGTTTTAGTTATGATAATGTTGCAAACTATACTGATAATGTTGCAATAACTCTTGGGGATACAAAGGATTAAGTTAATTTCACAGTTTCTGAAATATGATTTAAGGTTTTTTACCCCCACAAAGAGCATTTTTGCCAATGTTATTCAGATAAGCAGTTTTAAAAAGTTAATGACCAATGTGTATTATCAAATTGTCCTTGGATAATTGAATTACCACTCACATGGTAACTTCAAAGAGCAATTGATAGCTTTTTATCTCTCTGCTTTTTGTCGTTCATAAGGTGAGAGTGTAGGAAAAGTGGGAATAACCTGAAAAGATTTAAACAGTCCACCGTTATTTGTTCTTACTGACCGTTTTTTTCCTTGGATAGATCTCAACCCACTAATAAATGGATCCAGTCTACCATGTCCTAAATTAAGACCAGTGAGCATAACAAATCTTCGCTCAAATCTGGAGGAAAGTCCATGCTCAGCACGGTAGGACAAATTGTTAAAATAATGATAACTTAAGTCTGACAAGTTTGCATTTCAATAAAAAAGAGTAAAAGCAGATGATTTCAAAATGCCACCAAAGTGTCCCCAACCATCACATTATTTGTAAAAATATGAGGTATACTCATTTCCCCCTTTTGGGTGGTGTTTATAATGTACTACATACCAATGTTAGTTTAGTTTAATTCAGTCCAGTTTATTTATATAACACCAATTCACAGCAAAAGTTATCTGAAGGCAACAAGATATGTACCTATTGTAGATAAAGACAGATTACGTTTTTTTCTCGGTTCGATCCGGTTTCTTGCTTGCTTATGTTCGTATATTGTATTTCATGCAAACAAACACCGTTAAAACGTCACATCATATACACACTGAAAAGTAGTACATGTACGACTGACTACATGTTACAAAATACAGAACTGCCTAAAACAGTCAAAGTAGAAAGTTTTACACTGTTGATGCAAGAAATGGCCATCCTGAATGCAGAAGTCGCTTATGGTCCTGTTGCTCAGGCTTTCCGACTCATGATTACGACTTTGGGGGGTGATCCAGTTAAAATTTTCAACTTGGAAGTGGGACATTCTGACTTCAGAGTAAAAATGGAACGCACCATTAATATTTTAGTCATCATTAATATAAAGTCAAAATCTGTGCTGTCTTACTTTGTTGACATTTTATTATTATTATAAATGTAGCAAAGCCCGTTGAGTGAAAATGTTAGAAATGTTGCTGATGCTAATTCATCATCATGTACCAGAGGCACAAACTGCAGCTCCAATTAAGTACCTCATTTACATAAACATAATTACAGTGAAATACCTGTGCAATATTTAGCAGTGATAAGGCCAACTTTGAACAAATGTAGATAGCGGCATCAAGAAATATAATAAACACAATACAATTTATTCTCTAAAAGGTTAGCATTTATTTTTTTCTGTTTTGTACCATCATTTCTGATTATACTTTTACAGGAATTAATCTATCGTTCATCCACCTCTTACTACAGACTTAATGTTTGAAAATATCTCAAACTTTATATAATAATTAATATAAAGTGCATGTTGGACTCCAGCAGGGCTGCCCTTTGTCACCGGTCCTGTTCATAACTTTTATGCACAGGATTTTTAGGCGCAGCCAAGGGCTGGTTTGGGGACCAGTGGGTTTCGTCTCTTCTTTTTTCAGAGGATGTGGTCCTGCTGGCCCCCTCTAGCCAAGACCTACAGCATGCACTGGGGCAGTTCGCAGCCGAGTGTGAAGCGGCTGGGGTGAAGATGAGCTCCTCTAAGTCCGAGGCCATGGTTCTCGACCGGAAAAGGGTGGCTTATCCTCTTCAGGTTGGAGGGGAGTTCCTGTCTTGAGTGGAGTAGTTCAAGTATTTTGGGGTCTTGTTCACGAGCAAGGGGAGAATGGAGCGGGAGATCGACAGACAGATCGGTGAGGCAGCCGCAGTAATGTAGACCGGTAGGTCTACGTTCCTACGCTCACCTATGGCCATGAATTTTCGGCCATGACCGAAAGATCGAGATCCCTGATACAAGCGGCTGAAATGAGCTTCCTCCGTAGGGTGTCCGGGCACCCCTCGGGAGGTGTTCCAGGCACGTCCCATCGGGAGGAGATCCAGGGGATGTTCCAGGACACGGAGCAGTCCCATGTGTGAATCATGGTACTGATAGCATGAGCTAATTTGCAGGATTTGCCCCTAGAAGGCCTTTTATGAACCGAATACACATAATACTACAGTTAATAGGAATTAAAAAGTAGACTGTAATACAAACAACATATTCATATACAAAAAAAAAAAAAACAGCAGAGGCACTAAAACACAGCAAAGAAACATACAAAACATGATTACATGGCTGTTTTGACACAGCCAGGATTTGGTTTGTCTTTTAAATGCTCAATCTGTTCACAGACTTTAAGTTGACAGGGAGTGAGTTCCAGAGTCTGGTACCTCTCACAGTGAAAGTATCTGAGGCTGGTCTGGTGAGTCTGCTGCAGCCCTGCAGTTGATTTAAAGTCATTTAGTAGCTTGGGTGCAAGTCCATAAAGACATTTAAAGGTGAGTTTTAAAAGGTTGAAATTAATAGAATTTGCAAAATGTTAAATTCTGAACCTGGATAAAATATTACAGTGGTGAAATCTGACAGGCTTTTGGTGTAAAACCTTCAAGGCTCGACTGTAAAGCTTTCCAGTGGATTCAGAGTAGTTCGGTGAGGCTGTCACCAGACAGTTGCTCCATGAGACAGGTTTCGGACAGTTCTGGTGGAAACAGGAGAGTTGAGGTGCACGTTTAATTCTGCCGTGATTTGGGCAGCCGTGGTTTTATGTTTTTTGGATACAATCCAGGTTAGCACCCGAACATCCCTTTCAGACAGCTTCCTCTTGCGTCCACAGTTAATCCTGTTGGATGTGGTTCGTCCTTCTTGGTGGTATGCTGACATTACCCTGGATACCGTGGCTCTTGATACATCACAAAGACTTGCTGTCTTGGTCCAAGATGCGCCAGCAAGACGTGCACCAAAAAATTTGTCCTCTTTTGAACTCTGGTATGTCACCCATAATGTTGTGTGCATTTCAATATTTTGAGCAAAACTGTGCTCTTACCCTGCTAATTGAACCTTCACACTCTGCTCTTACTGGTGCAATGTGCAATCAATGAAGACTGGCTACCAGGCTGGTCCAATTTAGCCATGAAACCTCCCACACTAAAATGACAGGTGTTTCAGTTTTATTGTCCAACCCCTGTACATTTATCTGCATGCTAATATATTTAAACATTGTTGCTTAGTGGCTTAACGGTAAGGAACATTTTTAAATCAGATATGTGTGATCTTTCGCTTTACGCAAAGTTGTAGCAAATTAATATATAGGAATTAAATGAATAAAAATCAACCACATTTTGAAATGTCTTTTTTCATCCAAATCTGAGATTTTATTGTTTCACTGGCCACAACAAGACTTAATATTTTATCTTTTTTGTTGTTGTTCTGTTTGTTTGATGGGGATAAATGCAGGGAACTTTGCTGAATGTGTCTAATACAAATTAGATGTTATACTTACAGGTTTCTAGCTGAAGCTAATTTGCAAGCTCCGATCTAGACCTGGGTATTCCTGAAAGGCCTCTTTATTCTGATAAAACAGCAGCTAGGCCTACTACAATTAACAAATACTTTTGTAACATCAGTTATTGTAGATCTTCATACACTGCTGATGATTTGCTTTCTTACAGATTTTTTGTTTTTCTCAAATGTTTCAGATCATCAAACAAACTTTAAATCAGACAAAGAAAACCAGAGTACATCACAAAAACAGTTCTCAAATTATTTGATTTATTAAATACAAAAAGCGTAATTTGTCCTGACTGATACCTTGAATGATCTTAATGATGCAAATGATAAAATATCCCTAAAAACCTAATAGAACAACTGAACTTTATTCATAGTTCATCACATTGTCTATAACTGATAGAGGTGTACTCCAGAAGACTGAACTTTTACACTAAATTAAAATGTGCTGCATCAAAGTATTAGTTTAAGGGTGTCCACACCATCGACACACTTGTGACATCCAACCAGGTTATTGTAGCTCTATACTTTTTCCATTAATGCATTTGTTTGTTTTTTAATTCAGTTGCACAGAATATGTCTCATTTTTATCAAAGTCAAAAGTGAAACCCTGACTCTTTAACAGGGGTACGCCTTTGCACACTTTTAAATGGCACTGTGTTAAAGGCTTTTTGCTTTGCACACAGTTCATTTAAATTAGTACAAATCTTTAAATCCATGGTCTACGGTCCAAATGTAAATTAAAACAGTTTACTCCTACTCCTCGTCTTCCGCTTCATCCAGGACCAGGTCACGGGGGCAGCAGACTCAGTAGAGACACCCAGACGTCCCTCTCCCCAGACACCTCCTCCAGCTCCTCCGGGGGAGCCCAAGGCATTCCCAGGCCAGCCGAGAGACATAGTCCCTCCAGCGTGTCCTGGGCCGTCCCCTGGGCCTCCTCCCGGTGGGACGTGCCTGGAACACCTCCCAAGGAAGGCATCCAGGAGGCATCCAGTATAGATGCCCGAGCCACCTCAACTGGCTCCTCTCGATGTGGAGGAGCAGCGGCTCTACTCCGTGCTCCTCCCAGATGGCTGAGCTCTTCACCCTATTTTTAAGGGAGTGCCCGATCACCCTACGGAGGAAGCTAATTTCAGGCGCTTGTATCCGGGATCTAGTTCTTTCGGTCATGACCCAAAGTTGTTGGCCATAGGTGAGCGTAAGAACGTAGACCGACCAGTTAATCGAGAGCTTCGCTTTTCGGCTCAGCTCTCTTTTCACCACAACAGACGTTGCCGTGAACAAGACCCCAAGATACTTGAACTCCTCCACTTGAGGCAGCAACTCCGCTCCAACCTTAAGAGGATAAGCCACCCTTTTCCGGTTGAGAACCATGGCCTCGGACTTGGAGGACCTGATCCTTATCCCAGCCGCTTCACACTCGGCTGCGAACTGCACCGGTGCATGTTGTAGGTCTTGGCTAGAGGGGGCCAGCAGGACCACGTCCTCTGCAAAAAGAAGAGACGAAATCCACTGTTCCCCAAACCAGATCCCCTCCGGCTCTTGGCTGCACCTAGAAATCCTGTCCGTAAAAGTTATGAACAGGACCGGTGACAAAGGGCAGCCCTGCCGGAGTCCAACATGCACCGGGAAAAGGTCTGACTTAGTGCTGGGAATGCGGACCAAACTCCTGCTGCACTTGTACAGAGACCGGATGGCCCCTAATAAAGGTCCCCTGACTCCGTACTCCTGGAGCACCCCCCCACAGGGTATCATGAGGGACACAGTTGAATGCCTTCTCCAGGTCCACAAAACACATGTGGACTGGTTGGGCAAACTCCAATTAACCCTCGAGTACCCTGCAAAGGGTGTAGAGCTGGTCCAGTGTTCCTCGGCTGGGACGAAACCACACTGCTCCTCCTGAAGGTGAGGTTCGACAATTAGCCGGACTCTCCTCTCCAATACCCTGGCATATGCCTTACCAGGAAGGCTGAGGAGTTTGATCCCCTATAGTTGGGACACACCCTCCGGTCACCCTTCTTATGAAGGGGGACCACCACCCCAGTCTGTCAGTCCAGAGACATTGTCCCTGACCGCCACACAATGTTGAAAAGGCGTGTCAACCATGACAGCCCCACAACATCCAGAGATTTGAGGTACTCAGGGCGAATCTCATTCACCCCTAAAGCCCCACCACCGTTGAGCTTTTTAACCACCTCGGTGACTTCAACCTGGGTAACGAAAGAGTCCAACCCCGAGTCCCCAGCCTCTGTTTCCACCAGGGAATGCGTGACGGCAGGATTGAGGAGATCTTCGAAGTACTCCTTCCACCGCCCGATAATGTCTCCAGTCGAGGTCAGCAGCTCCCCTCCCCAACTGTAAACAGTGTTGGCGAAGCACGGCTTCCCCCTCCTAGAGTGCCAGACGGTTTGCCAGAATCACTTCGAGGCTAAACAGTAGTCCATGGCCTCACCGAAGTCCTCCCAGGCCTGAGTTTTTGCCTCTGCCACAGCCCGGGCCGCTGCACGCTTGGCCTCATGGTACCCGTCAGCCGCCTCAGGAGTCCCACAAGCCAACCACAGCCGACAGGACTCCTTCTTCAGCTTGACAACATCCCTTAATGCCGGTGTCCACCACCATGTTCTAGGAGTGCCGCCCCGCCAAGCACCGCAGACCTTACGACCACAGCTGCAGGCAGCAGCATCGAAAATAGATGTGGAGAACATGGTCAACTCGGACTCTATGTCTCCAACCACCCCCAGAATCTGGTCAAAGTTCTCCCAGAGATGGGAGTTGAATACATCTCTGGCCGAAGGTTCCTCCAGACATTCTCAGCAGCACCTTACTATCTGCTTGGGCCTTCCAGTCTATCTGGCTTTCTCCTCTTCCTGCGGAACAAACTCACCACCAGGTGGTGATCAGTGAACAGCTCAGCCCCTCTCTTGTCCAAAACATACGGCCGAAGGTCTGAAGACACAACAACAAAGTCGATCATCGACCTCCTGCCTAGGGTGTCCTGGTGCCAAGTGTGCTGATGAACACCCTTATGTTTGAACATGGTGTTCATTATGGACAATTCATGACTAGCACAGAAGTCCAATAATGAAACACCACTCGGATTCAGATCGGGGAGGCCATTGCCCCGGATCACGCTTCTCCAGGTGTTACTGTCATTTTCCACGTGGGCGTTTAAGTCCCCAAAATAATGGAGTCCCCGAGAGGGACACTTTGCAGCACCCCCGACAGGGATGTCAAGAAGGCCGGGTACTCCGCACTACCGTTTGGCCCGAAGGCAGAAAGGACAGTCAAAGACCTGTCCCCGACCCGAAGGCACAGGGATGCGACCCTCTCATCCACTGGGGTAAATCCCAATACAAGATGGCTGAGCTGGGGCACAACAAGCAAACCCACCCCAGCTTGCCGCCTCTCCCCACGGGCCACTCCATAGTAGAAAGGAGTCCAGCCTCTCTCAAAGAGATGGGTTCCAGAGCCCATGCTGTGCATGGAGGTGAGCCCGACTACTTCTAGTCGATATCTCTCGACCTCACGCACAGGCTCAGGCTCCTTCCCCCTCAGTGAGGTGACATTCCATGTCTCTAGAGCCAGCCTAAGCATCTGGAGATTGGGCCGCCGAGGTCTCCACCTTCGTCCACTGACCGATCCTCTTTGCACCGGTCCCTCATGGTTTCCCCTGCAGGTGGTGGGCCCACTGGGGGATGGCCGTCTCTCGTTCGGGATTACCCCAGCCGGGTCCCATAAAAAGGAACTGGCCACCAGGCCAAAATGGAGAGTAGCAGGAAAAATTATTAAAGCAGCAAGGACAGTTGTAAGTCATTCAGCCTATGCCCAAAAGACAAAGGCAGCTAAGAATAACCAAACCAACTTTAACTATAAGCTTTAGCAAACAAGAAAAGATTGAAACGTTATTGTAATAGTACACAGGACATCTTCATACTGTCATGATTCTAAAAATGGATCTGACCCACATGCAGAAATACACTGAGGAGAATATTACAGATGTTTAAGAGATTTATTTTCACAGGAATGAGTAGTAGCAAGAGAACCAGGACCAGTAGATCACCAACTGCACAGAGAAGGGGAGAACAGGTAAGTATGGAGTGATGGGTTGGTTATTATATTAAAGTTATATGAAACGCTTACTGGAGGAGATGATTGAACCGCCAGGGGGAAAGAGAGATGTGGAGTCTGGGAGCACGAGACCAAAGGAAACTGAAGAGGGTAGTATCCATGGTAGGTTAGTCTATGGATGCTTGAAGGAGGTTTCTGGGATGTCCAGTGAGCTTAGTCCGTGGTATGAAGAAGGTGGCGTGGTTCGCTGGGTGGTGGGGCTTGCACGAGAGTTCGTTGGAGCCTGAACAAGGTTCGCTTATGATTGTGGCCAGCCGACTGCAGAGCCAGGAAGCTGCCAGCTTGGAGTTTGTCTAGAGAAGGTAATTGGAGGCTTGAATCTTAGGATGAGCCACATCTGTCACCTGTGCACCGATGAGCTCCCACGCCACCTATGGACTAAGCGGAGTACATAGCAGGCAGGAAGCAGAAATCATACAGATACTCCCAGACCCCACACATACCTTTATATCTAACAAAATAAATGTCAATATACATTGGTTTCTGATATATATTAACAATTTCCTTTTTTTATGATATTAAATTATGTTAAATAAATACAATGAAATCCACACTGAATGTATAGAAAGTAGCTTTATTGTATATATCAGCTGTATTCTGATTTAAGACACAGCTCTAAAAGTATTTCTCCTTAAATATTTTTGCAGGAATCTGAACACAAGCTGCTACAACTTAAACAATCCTGTGCAGAAATCGTGAGCAATTTTCATTACTTTATAATATCCTTTCAAGAAGCCAGATTGTTGTAAGCTTTAAAGTCATCTCAATCAATAGTTCTCCTGTCTTTCTGAAGGTTTTTCTTTTGACTTTGGCTGCTTTTTCACTTGTTTCTGAAAGAAGCTTTCATTAGGACTGAAGAACTGTGCAGTATGACTTCTTTAGAAGGTTACAAGCAAGTCTTGCTGGTTGGAAAGAAAATATAAATAAATTAGGGAATGTCAAAGACTTTTCTGAAGTGTAATTAACTGGGATTCTTACAAAACAATATTTACAACAATATCCCCCTCCAAAATAGGAAAAGCCTGGACTGAAAAAGTAGTAAAGAATACATCCAGTGGGTGACAGAGCAGATAAACACTGATTAACAATAAGAGTAAGAGTCTGGTTTTAGAGCCTTTTGATTTTCTTGATACAAACCAATGCACCTGGCATATAGCTCTTTCCGAGTCCTGCCCTTCCTCTTGTATTCAGCTGAAATTAATTTTTCCTACAGGATTGTTTGTGTGGAGTCAGTGGTGCTGTTTGTGTTGGGTTTCTGCTCTGTATTCACTGAACTCACTGCCGCCTGTTCGACTCTGCTGGCATTTTCACCATTCATTGCTGGTGGGCGATCTGGTTGGGCGACAGTGGTCGGTGGGGGTGAAACCATCACCCTCTCAATAGGCTCGCTGGCTGTTCTGTCTGTCACAATGAGGTAATTAGGCTCAGGTTGGAGAGCGCTGGAGCGACGCTGCAGTGCATGTTGGGTACACGAGAAAGAGCGCTGCCGGGGGGCCGGCTGGGGAGAGAGGAAGTGAGGGGTAGTGGCTCGAGGGTTTTCATGATGCCGGTCACGATCCTCATCTTCTGAGGTCACCTCCTGTAAGGTGCTGATTGGCCGAGGGGAACGGCCCATGACTCTTGGAGGAACAAGTGCCGTAGCTGATTGGTTGAGCTGTGGTCTCCAGTTCTGGGGAGATGGGTATTGCATCCGGCCCATGGACCAGTCACTAGCAACAAAGAAAAGTCATTAAAGCTTTAAAAACAAATCGACTATATCAGGTCTAAGAATCCATATAGGCATCGAAGAATTATAGTGAACAACTTAAATTAGGGAAAAAACTAAATACTTAAATTATCTGTGTGGGCAGTGGAAACATGCTGAAATGTGTTTGTTCCTGAGTGTCCTTTTAATATTTACACAGTGCTTATCTGACAAACTTGAACAAATTGCGGCTCATTGTGATGGTATTAAAGAATGTTCTATTTAGGAGCAAACATTAAACGTCAGAATTACTTACAACACATATTCAGCAACTTTTCTAATGGATCCCTGTACTTCTCCCTGCACATCTGAGCCTGGCTCATTGCCAGGTCGCTGCAGTACTTGATGGCATGCTGAAGAGGTCTTGCAGTACAAATGAATCTTAAAGTTGCAGTACAGTAGTTTTCAAAAACTGTCTGGAGTCTGGAGACACCGTGGAGACCGATCTGCTGCCTGCAACATCCTTCAGCATGACCGGTTTGGCAGTGGGTCAGTAATGGTGCGGGGTGGCATTTCTTTGGAGGGCCGCATGGCCATTACATCAAAGTTGGATCAGCCTGTAGTGTGTTTTTCCACTTTAATTTTGTGTGTGACTCCAAATCCAGGCCTCCATTGGTTAATAAATTTAATTTCCATTGATGATTTTTTTGTGATTTTGTTGTCAGCACATTCGACTTTGTACAGAACAAAGTACTCAATGAGAATATTTCATTCATTCAGATCTAGGGTGTGTTATTTGAGTGTTCTCTTTATTTTTTTGAGCAGTGTATATTTATTCGCAATCTTCAGATCCACTCAGGTTTTACTCAACCAGCAGCAAAGGCCAGAATTATCACTCTCATTTGAAAAACATAATTATTATCATAATTGTTTATGTAGAGGTTAAGAGGTTATTGACAATCAGAAATAGTTTGTCTACAGATGCTATAAGAGGTTAGTCTGACACACTATTCATGTACTTTCTGTTGCTGTATTTAACGTTTGGGGACTCTCCGTGTTTTACACGGTTTTTTCTAGTAGTGGTAAGGGGTCGCTAGCTTAGCGTTAGCTTTAGCTCCACCATGGCTACCCGTTCTGCTGTTTCTCTCTCTGAGTCTCCTCTCTCCTGCTCTCTGTGTCAGATGTTCAGTTACTCCTCTGCCTCCTTTAGTGATAATGGTACGTGTAATAAATGTAGCATTTTTGTAGCTTTGGAGGCGAGGGTGTCGGATTTGGAGGCCCGGCTCCGCGCTGTTGAAAAACCAGCAGATAGCCGAGGCCCCTTAGCCAGCGCCGAGCCCCCGAGGGTAGCTCCCCGTAGCAGTCCTCCAGCAGAGCCTGCGCAGCCGCGGCCTCAGGCCGGTTGGGTGACAGTACGTAGGAAGCATAGTCATAGATCTCAGCCCACAGGTCACCACCAACCCGTCTGCGTTTCTAATAGATTTTCCCCGCTCAGCGACACACCCGCTGAGAAGCCAACTCTGGTAATTGGCAGCTCCATAGTCAGAAACGTGGCACTAGAGACACCAGCGACCATAGTCAAATGTCTGCCAGGGGCCAGAACGGACGACATCAAATCATACCTGAGACTGCTGGCTAAGGATAAGCGTAAATACAGTAAGATTGTTATTCACGCTGGGGGTAATGACACCCGATTACGTCAATCGAAGGTCACTAAAGTTAGTGTTGCTTCGGTGTGTAAGTTTGCCAAAACAATGTCGGACTCCGTAATTTTCTCTTGTCTCCTCCCCGATCTGACCAGTGATGACATGTTTAGCCACATGCTGTCATTCAACCGCTGGCTGTCTAGGTGGTGTCCAGAAAACAATGTGGGCTACATTGATAATTGGCGAACATTTTGGGGAAAACCTGGTCTGATCCGGAGAGACGGCATCCATCCCACTTTGGATGGAGCAGCTCTTCTTTCTAGGAATTAGGCCGAATTTATTAGTTCTCCAAAACTCTGACAACCCAGGGTTCAGACCAGGAAGCAGGGTCATAGTTTAACACTCCTCTCTGCAGCTTCTGTACTTCTACCCACCCATTACCCTATTAAGATAGTGTCTCGCCCACGGCCAAAATTGAATAGATTAAAAAATTATCTAAAAAGAGGAAATCAGGAAAATCTAATAAAAATAAACACAACTCATACTAAAAATAAAAATAAAACAATTAAATGTGGCTTACTGAACATAAGAACTCTCTCTTCAAAGACTTTGCTAGTTAATGACCTGATTTGTGAATGAGTGAATGCTGCAAGTCACTGACTGGATGCAATCTGCTGGGTTTCCTTAGATAGAAAAACTTTTTATCCAATTTGAATAAATAACAGAATTAATTAATTAATTGGAATGTATGTACCTGACTTTTGTGAAGTGCCTTGAGACGACATGTGTTGTGAATTGGTGCTATATAAATAAACTGAATTGAATTGAATTGAATTAATTGTTGAATGATTAAAATTTCTGAAAGCTTACTTTTGAGGTGGTGGGGCCATGTCTCGATGGGCTATCATCCCAGAGAATGAAGCGCTTCTTCCAGGGAGACCCTGAGAACTGACCCACGGGGAGTACATCAGAGCACGCTCCTCCCACATCACATCGCTGGCCGTATTGACAGGAACAGGCCCCCTCTGGATCTGGTGAGCCAGTAGGAGCTCCAGGACCTGATGGTGCATTGCCTCTCTGGCCACATCAATCGGACGACGGCCTCTCCGGTCATGCAGCTCCAGGTTGGCACCATGAAGCAGGAGAAGCCTGGTAGTGTCGTAGCAGCCATGGAGGGAGGAGAGGAAAAGCGCTGTCTCACCCTAACAGAAAAATAATTGTACAACTAATTGTACTCACAATGACTTTTTACACTTCTTTCTTCATATTATTATACCACATTGATACAGTGCCTTCCAAAAATATTTATATCCCTTGAACTTTTAGACATTTTTTCATCTTAAGGCCACAAACTTCCATCTGCCTTGGTGACATTTGTTTGGAACAGACCAACACAAACTAGGACATTATTGTGAGTTGAAAGTAAAATAATAGGCACATTTCTAATTATTTTCACTAACAGAAATCTGTAAAGTAAGGCATGCATTGGTATTAAGCCACTCAATTCTTTGTAGAGCCACCTTTTGCTTTTTTAAGTCTTTAGGGTTGTGTCTCTAAAAGCATTTTTTTTCTTGTGTTTTCTTGTGTTTTCCTGTAATTTTGCTATCAATTCCAGACCAGATTCCCCCTTCCTGCTAAGGAAAATCACATGAAGCTGCCACCACCATGTTTCACAGTAGGGATAGTCTGTTTTGAATAACATGCAGTGTTAGTTTGCTTGACCTGGATTTTATTTAAAGGTATCAAAGGAAAGGGGATAGAATAGAAATGCATGACACACTTTTACAGAATTTAATTTGTTAAAAATCTTGAACCTATGTACCACATTCTCTCTATTTTTCATTTGTGAATTGCTTTGTGTTGGTGTTAAAGAAATCCCCCCAAAATACATTAGTTTGTGGGTATAACATGAAAAACTTGGAAATGCTTAGCAGATATGAATGCTTTTTCAGAACAATATCTGAATAATAAAGCTTAGTCAAGTACCTTGTTGTCTTGTAGGTCCACAGCAGCCCCATAGCGAATGAGGGTCTTTGCTAGGGAGAGGTGATTTACTGAGCATGCCCAGTGTAGGGCTGATCTCCCTGAGAGACAGTGTGAGTGGAGGTGAGGTGAGGGAGTAAGTCAGCCAGTGAACAACCATTACACAATAGAGTTGAGCCCAGATGGTAAGGAGGTGGAGGATGATGAGGGAGGGACACCTTTAATTAAGAGAAGACTGAGGTGATGACAGAGGACAGAAGATTGAAAACAAAAGGACAGAAAGCAGCCTAGAGAAGAGCTGAAGCAATGAGAAAGATGAACCACAAAGCTAATATATCTATTGAACCAAGTACATTAACTTTGCTCTGAGTCAGAAGAAGAGAGAAGGGGAGCTGGAAAAGGACAGGTAGGAGGGGCAGAAGGGACACAAAAACAGGATGTGAGAGAAATGGGGTAAGTCACAAGTTTCTCAACCCCCTCAGTGTCAGAAAAAGATGAATATGAGCTACACCAGTTCAAAATAAACTTTCTAATTGAGATGTTCAGAACCCACACTAACATTAGCATTACCAGTATGGTCTGTGTTGTTTACTGGGACTCCAGCTTGCAACAGCTCCAGAACCACCCTGTCCAGCCCGCTACGCACAGCTCGGATTAGAACCACAGACCCATCTGGACCACACCACTCTGCTGACTGCCAATAGAACATCACTTGAATTAACATTAAAACACACCCCAGGTAGACATTTTAAACTTTGCATTTGATCATGAGTTTAACTACTTGTAACAACTGACCTGCTGAGGAGGACTGAGCAAAGGAGGAGGCATGGCATTCCTTTCCCATCCTCTAGGTGGCGCTGTTTAAAAGAAGGTTCAGAAAAAGGGACATTAAATCCAAAGGGAAAAGTAAAAGATGTGAATCTTAAAAACATAATTTTTGTTTTATTTAAAATAACTCTACTCCAGGTCTTATATATTTACTGTAGGTACAGTGTTTGTTTTACACACTAATGTTTTTTAAGTTTTGTATATTTATAAATATACAGTCATGGTAATAGAAAGTATATCCTTTTCAATTATTTATCAGGACATACACCTCAGGTCAAATCTAACCTCAAGTGTACAAAAAGGGACAACAGATATATTATCAGCATCAATTAATCAGGAATAAAGTAAAAATGGAAAACTAAGTGCTTTGTTTTTGTTGGATTCAAGAGGTAAAACAACCTTTTTCACTGTTGGAAAACATTTTAGGCAGCTTAAAATCTCCCCAGCAAATTCTGACCAATGCACAAAAATCTACAACAAATTCATCATAGGTTCTGTAGGCTTCAGCTAGCATGTTAAATGTTAAGGTTAATGACATGGAAATTATAAAATCAATATGCCAGGAAAAGGTTTGTTTTTTCTAAGAAGAATATGGAAACACAACCTAAGGTGAACTTACACAGGAATTGCCGCAGCGTGTCTCATATGCAGCATGATTTTGCTCCCGTAACAGAAATTGGACATTTCTTGTTGAATTCCACAGAGAAAGTGATAGTTACTGGACTTCAGCTACACATAATTTTATCAGAAGTGTTGATGCTTATGAATAGAACAGATTTGAAAAGGCTGGAAGGACACCTTGCTTTGGAGAATTACCCGCCAACCAGATGCTGCTGGTTTTGGTTGAAAATAATAGTTATATATTTTTTTATGCTCATCAGATGTGGCTGCTGTTTTTCCCTTAGGTTTGCAAAGTTGCATCTTAATGAACCTCAGGATTTAAGGTGCAATGTCTTTTGGACAGGTGAGATCAAAGTAGAGATGTTTGGCCATAATGTGTTTGGTTTCGGACCAAATGCAGCAAATCAGCAGAAACACCTCATGCCAGCTGTCAAGCATAGTAGTAAAAAGGTGGTGATTTGGGCTTGTTTTATCACAGGACAAGGGGGCCTGGCAGTCACTGAGCTGACCATTAACTTGTTTAGGAAAAATATTCTAGTGTCAAATGCGAGGCCCTCTGTTTGACTGATTTTTGAGTGAAACCGGTCGTTAAAGCAATGAAACAATGTTGGAAAGAAAACGGTCCAAATTCCCACACAACAATCTAACACTGATAAAGTCTTACAGACAGTATTGTGGGTTATTTCTGCTAAAGGTGGCTGTACAAACTACTTTAGTCATAGGGTGTACTTAGCTTTTAAATGACAGAAGCATGGATCTTGTTTTTCTACACAGATTTAAATATGTTTTGAACCTATTAAACACCAGATAATGTTTAGTAGCTCCTTATAAACAAAACCAAAGAACTGAATAATTTTTAACATGACTGTTAAGTTCACTGACATGCTTTCTGGAAGATTTCGAAGTAAAATATTCCTCAAGTACTACATCCACTAGTAATAACTAACAGAGTTGGCTAAATTCAGTTCCTGTCCAAAAACGTCAGATAACAGAAAAAAAAAGGAGCTTTTGTGATCACTGTGTAGAATTACTTGACACCATATTTATCTTGAGAAGATAGAAACGTTTTAGCTAGGATTAGAAATGAGTGTAGGTATGTAAAACGGATTACGTTGTATTGGCCTGCGGGTCTGAGTGGTTCCAGGCCGAAAGTGTCTCTGCTCTGGGCTCCTGTGGTCACAGATCGAAGGGTCCTCCTGTCGTCTGGAGCATCTCATGTTGATGTCCTCCATTGAACTTTGGGTAAAGTCTGTGTCACTTCCCGGCTCTTGGTCCCTTTTCAGAGGCCTGGAATCCAAAACATTATGATTGTGATACATTTTTCCAATATATCCGGTTACAATTTGTTTGTTTTATCTTTCCCTTTTTTCAAGTTTAAAAAAAAATAGCAAAAGAAGTTCTGCAGGACATGTACAGTCGATTCCTGTGTAGCCATAGTGGTTTTTGTAAATATAAACATCTTACAAAAGTATTTTGGGGGACAAATTAGCATTAAAGCAAAAGCAAATATCTTAAACTTCTTTCTTTAGAGTCGACCTGTGACTCCCACACTGGTATGCAGTTGAGACCTTTTTAGATCGTTTGTTTTTGTTGATCTTAAGATTATCAAAGGTACAATTATGCCACCTTAGATAAACCAGTTTCATACCTTAAAGGGTACTTGTCTTAAATCTGCATCTGCAATGTGCCATCAGCAGTGTTTTAACTTGATGTTTAGTGTGGTTTTCCAGCTGCACTAAGACAGATCTACTGGGACTCCAGCTAGTGGTAAAACAGCAGGGAAGATGACGGCGACTACTCTTCGAGAGATCAGTACCATCTATAGCTCCCACTGTCTGAGGAGAGTCTACAACATCATGTCGGATCAACACCATGAGGTGTCTCACCTGTTCCACCTGCTGTCCTCAGATGGTAGAGGTCCATACAAGCCATCAGACTGGCTAACAGAATGTACCCTCAGGTTGTGAGGCTGCTAAACAGTTGCCCCCCTCTCTCTGCCCTACCCAGAGACACTCACTATACCTCACTATTAAAATAGCTGTAAACTGGACTTTGCGTAATCAAAACAACACTCAAATAACTGTCTATACGTTCTGCTTCTGTGTTAACATGCTATCTATTTGCTGCAGTATCACTGTTACTGTTTTTTTACACTAGTGCCTGCACTAAAATATATTATTGCACATTATTGTGTATATTGTGTTAATATTATAGTGGGTGTTTATGGGACTTGGAGAAGGGTTTTGCACCATTTTTACATTTATTATACATGTGGCTAAGCAGTAAATGCTCAGAATGAAATTTCATTGTTATATTTACCATGACCATGACAATAAAACATTGAATTGATTCATAAAAAATATAGCTATTCTTCCTCTGTGTTCACATTGGTTAGCTAATTTACATTTATTTAAAATCCAAAGATTCAGAAAGCCCAGTCTATGGTCACATATTAAGAATTACAAGAATTTGTCAATCGTATAATTGAGTAATGTCTTATTTATTGCATATATATATTTTCTGGTGGATTCTCGATGTCTGGTGGATTCCTGGTTGTGGCTCCATCCAGCAATCACTCATGACAGTCTCCAGGATACATAAATTCATCTACTTGAGGGAGATTCATTCCAACTCAGAGGCTTTCTTTAAGGTTCAGGACTAACTTAGAGAACTACTTAGAGGGCTAACTAAACTCTTATTCCAGGTGCTTCATGCTCAACTTTGAAGGTCTTGGCTTTTGCAACTTTTAGATGGGTCCAAAGTCCAACACACCTGAATCACATAATTACGTCATTAGCAGGACTTGTGTGCACGAGAAGGTTAGTCAGTCATTTGATTCAGGTGTGTTGGGACACATCTAAAAGTTGCAGGACACCAGCCTGTCGATGACTGGAGTTTGACACCCTGCCCTAGAGGACTGGACTTGGACACCACTGATCTAGTCCATTGTTCCACAATTAGGATGAAGACTATACTCCTCCTCCTGATTCTGAGGCTTACCTCAGTCTGTTTGACCCATCTTACCAGCACCCCAAAGAACTTTCTCAGAGAAACTAAGATATGCAAACCCTTATTAGTTATGACATTTAGCCATTCTCGCCATTACATGGGATAAGCTCTCTGCTTCTTGCTTTGCAGTTACACAACTCCTTCAGAAGACATCATAATGTTGAGGGTCAGCGCCACTCACCGCATCCGAATGGCGTCCTCCCCCAACGGTTCCCTCCTCCTCCTTTTCTCGGCTTCCTTGGCCTTTTTTTTCTTCCGAAGGCTGATTTTATCTTTGTCTCTGCTAGATCGGACACGTTGCTCTTGCTGTTGTGTGTGTTGCATCCAGGCCTTGGACTTGCTGCTGTCATCATCATTAGCAGCTTTAGGCCGATGTCTCACCCTAACGCTGCTGTTGTTCTCCGTTCGCCGCCGCCTCATCCTCTTCATTACCAAGAAAACCACCAGAGGAAGCAAGATCAGAAGGCCAACTGCTATGGCAGCTACAGCCCAAATCCAGGCAGGGGTTTGTTCTTTGAATGAAACAATGAAATAAATTTAAGCCACTGTTGAGATTATCATTTTTTTTACCTGGTAGTATCGTTACCTAAGGTATTTTTGCATTTGTAAGAAGCATTCAGCCTAACAAATCTGTCTTTAATATTTTTAGCTTCTCTAGACTTAAAAGCCTTCAGTGTTTCTGCAACTTAGTATTGTGAAATAGCCCTTTTTTTCTTTCAATTTGGACACAGTTAAAGAAACACACACCCAATCTGCACACTGGAAACACAAAGCTGTTTTATAGTGTTTCGGTAGGCTATATTTGAAAGCTGGAAGTGTGTGCGCACCTGTGTGTAGGTGACAGGAAACAAGAGCCTACCTTCAACTTCCCTTTGCTCCTCTCTGCTTCCTATTTCCTCTTGGATGCCTCTGATACTGATAATGGAGCTCAGCTCTGGCAGGGTGGGAAATGTGGAAGGCTTCTGCATTATCACAGCGTGTAAAAAACTGCCGGCTTCGGTAGCATAGGGGAAACACGTAGAAGGTGACCTGGAGCAAGGCCTGTTGTCGACTTGTAGGAAAAGGAGGGAACTAAAAAAAGAGAAGAAATTTGCAGCAAAGCACAGGTGCAGTTTGTGGACCATAGATACTGTATCTTATGTTATTTTGGCAGAGTATTTATAAAGCTATCTGTTGTGTCCTCCTTTCTGAAAAAAGGTTTGCTTTTTGTTAAGTTATAAAAATAAATTTTAAAAATCAAACTCAATATCAATATCATAAGACAAATATTTGCTTTTCATTTGGCCTAAAGATACCTTGACCTGATTATACATATGGTCATAGTAAAAGAAGGTATAACCAGTTCAATTTTAGGGTTTTACATATTTTTTATATACCAAAGGTTTTGGGGTTGTGATGAGTTTTACACAAAGTTTGTCAGTTTTTTTTTTTTTTTTACATGTCAGAGTTTTCCACAATTGTAGTTGGATTTATATAATTTAAGAACCTGAAGACAAGATCATTTAGACAATAAAACCCTGGAACAGACTATATCTTGTACTTTCCAGAAAATAGTTTCTATCACATTTCTATAGGATTCTATATATAATATTCTTAGTTATTTTGGAGACGTATAATTTCAATGACATCTCACCCATTAGACTCCGTTGGTGAAGAATGAGCCAGCTGGTCAGCAAACCTCTGAGGGTTGATTTCAAACAATTTCAAATTTGTTGCAAAGGAAATGTTTCCCCTCAGTTTGAGGGGTGACTGCAGGATGATGCTGAGTACCCAGAGCAGAGGAGTGACAGAGAGCGAGAGGTTTTGTTTTGGGATTTTGGTATGAAGAAGCAGGGTGCCTTTAGCCCACAAAGGGCTCTGCTCTTTGAAGCAGTCGCTTCCGTCCCATCCACAGGCAGCGTTGTTGCAGCCCTGGTCACAGCGATCGCTGGCATAATACGCACGACAATATTCAGTGTGTCCCGGCCTGAGAGTTATGATGAGTGGGGAACAGATGGAAGGAAAAAACATAAGTCACAGAAAGAAAAGGATCATAATTATAGAGTCATTTAAAACATCCAGCAGGGCAATTTGAAAATTAGCTAGAACATATGTATTTAAAATAAAGGCACACCCTCTGGCTTTTAAAATATCCCTAACAGTTCATTTATGGAAAAAAAACATTCAATCCTTAAATTGGAAAAAATATTGTTTTGCTCACTCCTCTACCCAACCGTGTCTTTGTTCGTTTAATGTTTGCGGACATTCTTTCTGCACAGCTCTCTTAAGGGCCTACTGCAACATTTTAATTATATAGTCTGAACTTTGACCTGGCTTTTGCAAAACCTTGATTTATTTCTTTATCAGCAGGTCTGCGAAAGATTTGTTGCAGCATTTAGGATCATTGTCCTGTTGATGACCCAGTTTGGGCCTTGCTTCAGGTGTTGAACAGATGCCCTCCATGATTCTAGAATACTTTGGTATACAGACGGGTTCATGGTCAATTTGAAGGTGTCTGCAGCTGCAAAACAAGCCCAAACCATGGACTTTTGTCAGTGGTGACTATGCTTGTGATATGTTGTTTGGTTTTCTCAAAATATAGTGCTGTGCATTGCCAAACATTTCTACTTTGGTCTAGTTTGTCCAAAGAACATTGTTCCAGAAGTCTAGACATAAATGAACCTGAGGACTCCATACCTCAGATAACACACAGCCGTATTCTCCAGAGCAACAACTTCCAAAACCTTTAGATGTGATCACATTTGCTCATGATGAATTAACCAATGCAACGGATGGATCATTACCTAGTTAATTACAGGAAGAGAACTAAGGGAGAACTGGCTTTTCATATTTTTTTATAGAGATATATTGTTTAGTTAATTTTCTGACCTTTTATTTATGTGATTTTAACTCCTGATAAGGATCATGTTATGTTTTTTTATCATCTGCTGATACAGGGGTTGGACAATGAAACTGAAACACCTGTCATTTTAGTGTGGGAGGTTTCATGGCTAAACTGGACCAGCCTGGTAGCCAGTCTTCATTGATTGCACATTGCACCAGTAAGAGCAGAGTGTGAAGGTTCAATTATCAGGGTAAGAGCACAGTTTTGCTCAAAATATTGAAATGGACACAACATTATGGGTGACATACCAGAGTTCAAAAGAGGAAAATTCTTGGTGCGCGTCTTGCTGGCGCATCTGTGACCAAGAGAGCAAGTATTTCTGATGTATCAAGAGCCACGGTATCCAGGGTAATGTCAGCATACCACCAAGAAGGACGAACCACATCCAACAGGATTAACTGTGGACACCAGAACTGTCCGTCAGGAGCTCCACAGGGTCAATATACACGGCCGGGCTGCTATAGCCAAACCTTTGGTCACTCATGCCAATGCCAAACATCAATTTCAATGGTGCAAGGAGCGCAAATTTTGGGCTGTGGACAATGTGAAACATTTATTGTTCTCTGATGAGTCCACCTTTACTGTTTTCCCCACATCCGGGAGAGTTACGGTGTGGAGAAGCCCCAAAGAAGCGTACCACCCAAACTGTTGCATGCCTAGAGTGAAGCATGGGGCTGGATCAGAGATGGTTTGGGCTGCCATATCATGGCATTCCCTTGGCCCAATACTTGTGCTAGATGGGCGCATCACTGCCAAGGACTACCGAACCATTCTTGAAGACCATGTGCATCCAATGGTTCAAACATTGTATCCTGAAGGCGGTGTCGTGTATCAGGATGACAATGGACCAATACACACAGCAAGACTGGTGAAAGATTGGTTTGATGAACATGAAAGTGAAGTTGAACGTCTCCCATGTCCTGCACAGTCACCAGATCTAAATATTATTGAGCCACTTTGGGGTGTTTTGGAGGAGCGAGTCAGGAAACGTTTTCCTCCACCAGTATCACGTAGTGACCTGGCCACTATCCTGCAAGAAGAATGGCTTAAAATCCCTCTGACCACTGTGCAGGACTTGTATATGTCATTCCCAAGACGAATTGATGCTGTATTGGCCGCAAAAGGAGGCCCTACACCATACTAATAAATTATTGTGGTCTAAAACCAGGTGTTTCAGTCTCATTGTCCAACCCCTGTACATTGTATCTTAAAAATGAAAGAGGGGAGTGCATGTTTGTTTAACACAACTAAAATCCTGCCCTATAATTTATAGTTCAAATAGGTTCAAATAGTCATAAAGGGTTTTTACTTGCAATAGCCCCGATTCTTCAGGCAGTCGAAGCCGTCTCGAAGACAGCGTGACTCCATGCATTCCCGGTTACATTTCCCATCTCCAAACTTGTCCTTACAACTGTTCTCGCGACATTGGTCCCATGGATCACTGGACACACCTGTTAAAATAGATGCTAATTAGAATAAATGAAAAGTTGACACAAACAGCAGTTAGAGGTTCATTGAAGATAAATTTAGTTGCCTCCCTTTTGTGCTGTCTAAAAAGTGCAAACCAATTGTGTTTTTTGCAATTTTGAAAGGATAGAGCCTTGGGGCAGTCTGATCTATCTGAAAATGACATATATGTACATCAATAAGACATAACATTATGACCACCTGGCCATTAAGTGTGGTGATCACCTCTTTGCTACCTAAACAACCCTGACCCATCGAGACATGAACATTTCTAGACTTAGTTTGTGCAGCACATCCCACCAATGTTTGATTGGACTGAGATCTGGGGAATTTTCAGGCCAAGTCAACACCTCTTGTTTGGTTGGTTCTCCTCAAACCATTCCTGAATCATTATTACCTTGTGACTTTGACTATTATTGTGCTGAAAGAGGTCAAAGCCATCAGGAAATACCCTTTTGTTGAAAGCGTTTAAATGGTTTGCAACAATGATTAAGTAGGTGGTATGTGTCAATGTAGAATCTATGGATGGCAGTACCCAAGACTTCCATGTAGAACATTATCAAAAGCATCAGACTGCCTCCGCCAGCTTGCCATCTTTTAAGTGAGGAACATGAATTGTCTTCTTAATCTGTCGGTTCTTGCCACGTTTGGGTGTGTGCTGCAATCCAGAAACCAGGACTGTTATTATTGATCTCTGTTACCTGGATCTCCTGTTTGGCCCGCATTGTCATTTATAAACACAAAGTAGTGCATCTTCTTGAAGGTTTGATCACGAGGAGGCGTGGTAAGGCGTATTCGTCACTTCCGGTTTAGCACTCGGTGGATTGTGTGGTGTGTGAAGGCTCTCTCGTTTGATCTGATTTCTCTCTACTGTGATATCTCTTTCTCTTACTTGTTATAATACATAAGCACTTTAAAACACATACTTTCTGTTGCTGTATTTAACGTTTGGGGACTCTCCGTGTTTTACACGGTTTTTTCTAGTAGTGGTAAGGGTCGCTAGCTTAGCGTTAGCTTAGCTTCCACTGGCTACCCGTTCTGCTGTTTTCTCTCTCTGAGTCTCCTCTCTCCTGCTCTCTGTCAGATGTTCAGTTACTCCTCTGCCTCCTTTAGTGATAATGGTACGTGTATAAATGTAGCATTTTTGTAGCTTGGAGGCGAGGGTGTCGGATTTTAGAGGCCCGGCTCCGCGCTGTTTGAAAAAAAACCGACAGATAGCGAGGCCCCTTAGCCAGCGCCGAGCCCCGAGGGTAGCTCCCCGTAGCAGTCCTCCCGCTCAGCCGCGGCCTTAGGCCGGCTGGGTGACGGTACGTAGGAAGCATAGTCCTAGATCTCAGCCCACAGGTCAACCACCAACCCGTTCTGCGTTTCTAATAGATTTTCCCCGCTCAGCGCCAACACCCGCTGAGAAGCCACTCTGGTAATTGGCAGCTCTCTAGTCAGAAACGTGGCACTAGAGACACCAGCGACCATAGTCCCAATGTCTCCAGGGCCAGAACGGGCGACATCAAATCATACCTGAAACTGCTGGCTAGGATAAGCGTAAATACAGTAAGAGTGTTATTCACGGTAATTGACACCCCGGTTACGTCAATCGGAGGTCACCAAGATAGTGTTGCTTCGGTGTGTAAGTTTGCAAAACATGTCGGACTCCGTATTTTCTCTGGTCCCTCCCCGATTTAACCAGTGACGACATGTTTGAGCCGCATGCTGTCATTCAACCGCTGTCTGCTTAGGTGGTGTCCAGAAAAACGATGTGGGTTACACTGATAACTGGCGAACATTTTGGGGAAACGCTGGTCTGATCCGGAGAGACGGGGCATCCAACCCACTTTGGATGGAGCAGCTCTTCTTTCTAGGAATCTGGGCCGAATTTATTAGTTCTCCAAACCTCTGACAACCCAGGGTTCAGATCAGGAAGCAGGGTCGTAGTTTAACACTCCTCTCTGCAGCTTCTGTACTTCTACCCACCCATTACCTAATGTAATAAAGATAGTGTCTCGCCCACCCAAAATTGAATAGATTAAAAATTATCTAAAAAGAGGAAATCAGGAAAAATCTAATAAAAATAAACAACAACTCAGACAAGAAAAATAAACAATTAATGTGCTTACTGGAACATAAGATCTCTCTCTTCAAAGACTTTGCTAGTTAGTGACCTGATTTGTGACAATCAGATTGATGTTATTTTGCCTCACAGAAACTGGCTGCAGCAAGAGGATTATGTTACTATAAATGGAGTCAACTCCTACTACTTATTTAAATTTTCACATTCCTCCGAATACTGGGCGAGGAGGAGGAGTAGCAACCATCTTTCAGTCCGATTTATTGATTAGTCCCCAGACCAATCAATAGCTACAACTCTTTTGAATATTTTTAATCCTTAGTTTTCCTCATCCAAATTGCAAAGCACTAAAATCACTTCTGTTTGTTGTTTTGTACCGTCCACCAGGCCCTTACTCTTCAATTTTTAGATCAGTTTTTCAGACCTTTATCTGAATTAATGTTAAATACAGATAAACGTATTATAGTGGGGGGATTTTAACATTCATGTTGACACTGAAAGTGATAGCTTAATTTTAGCCTTTAATGGTATCTTAGACTCATTGGCTTACTCAAAACATTAACAAACCTACCCACGTTTTGTCTTCATTCTCTGGCCCTTGTGCTGACATATGGCATTGAGTGTAAAGACATAACATATTTTCTCACAACCCTGTGCTGTCTGACCATTTTTAATAACTTTTGAGTTGTACAATTTAACAGAGTACTCCACACCTGAAAAAGAAATTTCATTATAGTAGATCATTATCAGACAATGCTGTTTAAAAAAAAAAAACAACCTTTATAGAATCTGTTCCAATTTTAATTTTTCCTCATTATCACAAGAGGGGGAACAACACAGTGTAGGGCAATAATTTTGTTTCTTCCCCTTCACAAATTTGATTCTCTTGTTCAGATGTTACTTCATCATTGCGTGGTGCATTGGACCGATCATCCCCTCCTTGGAAAAAAGAACATAATTATTCATAGGAGGCTGACTCCCTGGTTTTAATTCAGAGCTGCGTAACTTTAAAGCACAATGTTAGAAAATTGATGCGAAAATACGCTCTACACACCATAGAGGATTCCTACTAATCTGGAAAATGGCCTAACTGTTGTATAAAAGACACTTCACCAAGGTACGAACAGCTTATTTCTCATCCTTATAGAAGAGAACAAGAATCATCCTATGTTCTTCTTTTAGTACAGTTTGCTAAAATTACACAGAGTCATAGCTCTGTTGAGCCATCCATTCCCTTAGCTCTCAGCAGTCATGGACTTTATGGGATTCTTCCAACTAAAAATAAAATTTTTTTTTTTTTTTTTTTTTGGGGGGGATTCTATTAAGAAGAAAATCTTTGATATCTCCCTAAATGAATTACTTCATCCTCACAAAGGAGACAACATGGAGTTAGCTGTAGAACCTGATCTGTGTTTGGAACTGTTTTGAATCCTGTGGAGCTTCTGAGTTATCAGAATATTAGCTTCATCTAAACCTTCAACTTGTATGTTAGACCCAATCCCAACCAAATTATTTAAGGAAGTGTTCCCTCTGATTACCAGCCCCATTTTAGATATGATTAATTTATCTTTAGTAAATCGTTATGTACCACAAGCTTTTAAGGTAGCTGTAATTAAACCTTTACTTAAGAAACTTCACTTGATCGAGATGGACTTAATAAATTACAGACCGATATCCAATCTTTCCATTCTTATCTAAATTCTTGAGATAAATAGTTGCTAATCAAATGTGGTGAGCATTTACCCCGCAATGACCTGTTTGAAGAGTTTCAGTCAGTTTCAGAGCTCATCATAGCACTGAAACAGCTCTGCTGAGAAGTCACTAATGATCTTCTCTAGCCTCAGATAATGGACTTGTTTCTGTACTTGTCCTGTAAGATCTCAGTGCTGCATTGATACAGTCGATCATAATATTCTCTTTCAAAGGCTGGAATATGCTGTAGGGAGCAGGGGAACAGCGCTAGGCTGGTTTTAAAATCTTTAATTTGTCTGACAGATTCCGTTTGTTCATGTAAATGATAAATCATCTTTAAACTCCAGGGTTAATTGTGGAGTAACCACAGGGTTTTTCAGTACTTGGGCCAATCTCTTTACTATATATATGCTTCCAATAGGTAAAATTATCAGGCAGCATAGAATAAATTTTCACTGTTACGCTGATGACATTCAGCCTTTACTTATCCATAAATCCTGATGAGCCCACCAGTATGGATAGACTACAAGCATGTCTGAAACTAAAAACTTGGATGACTTTAAATCTTCTGCTTCTAAATTCAGACAAGACAGAAGTTGTCGTCTTTGGACCGGAGTCTTTAAAAAGAGACTGCTTAGTCAGTCACTTAGCCTGGATGGCATTAAATTGACCTCCCGATAATAAGTAAAAAACCTTGGTGTTATTTTTGAAAACCAGGACATGTCATTTTAAATCCATATTAAACCGGTTTTTCTAGGATTTCCTTTTATCATCTCCGGAACATTGCCAAAATTAGAAATATCCTGTCCAGGATTGATGCTGAAAAACTAGTCCATGCATTTGTTACTTCAGAGCTGGACTATTGTAATTCTTTACTATCAGGATGTCCACAAATGCAGTTAAAAGCCTTCGCTGATTCAAAATGCTGCAGCAAGACTTCTGATGAAAATTAAAAAGAGAGATCATATTTCCCCTACTTTAGCTTCCGCTTCATTGGTCTCCTGTTAAATTCCAAATAGAATTTTAAAATTCTCCCTCCTCACATATAAGCCTTAATGATCAAGCTCCTTTATACATCAGAGATCTGATTGTTCCATACGTTTCCTAACAGAGCACTTCATTCTCAGACTGCAGGTTTACTGGTGGTTCCTAGAGTCTCTAAAAGTAGAATGGGAGGCAGATCCCTTAGGGTTATCAGGCTCCTCTCCTGTGGAACCAGCTCCCAGTTTTTAGTCCGTGAGGCAGACACCCTGTCTACTTTTTAAGGTTGGCTTAAAATTTTTCCTTTTTTGATAAAGCTTATAGTTAGAGTGGTTTGGTTTATCCTGAGCTATCTTCCTTTTTTTTCCCTCAGTCTTCTTCTCCCCTTGTTGGGGGGAAAGGGGAAATTAGGTTTTAGCTAAAACCGGCCATTTGGTTGAGGTGCAAACACACCCTCCATTTCTGCTATCTGTATGACCCCCTCTCTTTTCCAATAGTTATAATCAATCTGAAAGAGAGAGGTATCCCAATCGTTGTGATTTTTAGTATAACAATGGCCATCAGTGGGCTCTAGATGGACAAACTGTCTACTTCTAAGGCTAGGCTTAAAACTTTCCTTTTTGATAAAGCTTATAGTTAGAGTGGCTTAAGTTATCCTGAGCTATCTCTGTAGTTATGCTGCTATAGGCTTTGGCTGCTGGAGGACATAATGACCACTCTCACCCTCTTTGGTACATTCTCACACTACAATTTTGCATTATTTGCTGTTATTTCAGCTTTTAACTTTGTTCTCTCTCTTTTCTCTTCCTAGAAGCTACACCCGGCCTGACTCTGTGTCTAACTGTGACACCTATCTGGAGAGGGGAATCGTTCGAGCTTCTGCTGGCAACAACTTAATGCTCAACCTCTACCGATGATCCACATGGCCCTGTCTTTCAGTGTTTAACCGTTTCTCTCTCCTAGACATGGCAATTGACTGAGCTTTTGCTTTGACTAACTCTATGTGCTCTCTTTCAGACTCTAACCTAGAAAACTGGCTCAGAGTTTATCTGTTCTTTCTTTCTAGGTGAAACGACTAAAGGAGCTACATCCATTAACATTTACTTTTCCTTCCCATAGAAAGTCGGTCGTGGCAGATGGCCGCTCACACTGAGTTTGGTTCTGCTGGAGGTTTCTTCTTATTAAAAGAGAGTTTTTCCTCTCCACTGTCGCTACATGCATGCTCAGTATGAGGGATTGCTGCAAAGTCAACGCCAGTGACTGTCCACTGTCTCTACATGCTCATCCGGGAGGAGTGAATGCTGCAAGTCACTGACTGGATGCAATCTGCTGGGTTTCCTTAGATAGAAAAACTTTTTATCCAATTTTAATAAATAACCAGAATCTGACTGCACTGTTCATGATTAAGATTAATTGGAATGTATGTACCTGACTTTTGTGAAGTGCCTCGAGACGACATGTGTTGTGAATTGGCGCTATATAAATAAACTGAATTGAATTGAATTGAATTGAACATACAGTCACCCAGCTGTTCAACTGATATAAAACAAACCGTGATTCAACAGACCAGGGAACCTTTTTGAATTCCTTCATGTAGAGGTTCTATGGTTTACATACCCATTATTAGCTTTTTTGGTGGTGGTGATTCACCTTTTGAGGGTGAGGATATAGCTGCAGCGATCCACAGCTATACAAACCAAAGGGCGACAAAATTTCTGACCACCATTAGCTTCGTCAGCAATCTGAGCTACAGTAGCTTATCTATCGGATTGCAGAACAACAAGCCTTTGCCTCCCACATGCATCAGTGAGCCATAGCTACCATGACTGGAGTAAGGGGGAGTCAGGTTTAGCCTAAACTGGTTCAGTTATGGTTGAGATGCAAACACACCCTCCATTTCTGCTACCTGTGTGACCGCTTCTCTTTCCCAATGGTTACAATCAGTCTGACAGAGAGAGGTACCCCCAATCCTTGTGGTTTATAGTATAACAATGGCCACCAGTGGGCTCTGGATGGACAAACTTTATCAGTTTATTATTTTACTTAGTACCCATACACATAGCCCATTCTAAAATGGCCAAACTCTAATGCTCAGTAGTTTATTATAACCTCCCCAACAACCCTGTGTTGGGATCTGGGTTGTGTTTGTGTATTTTGTGTTTTCTGCATGTGTTCAGTGTTTCAGACGGTGCTGGAATTCTCAGGTGTGCTGGGTGACAGGTGCGACTTATTGTGCTGATTACTTGGAGGAGTACTTAAGCAGGCTGCCAGCACTTTGACGCCAGAGTGTTTTGCCTTCAGTGGCTGAAATCCCGAACTTTGGATTTACTTCCCTAAACACTGACTTTGTGTCCGGAAGTTTCTGGACGACCAAGATTTCCTATGTTCTGAGGACTTTGTCTCCTAACTACTGTTTGCATCTGGATTCAGACCAAGCTGGCAGTTTCCTGCTTCCCCCGTTTCCTGGACCAAGGCATAAGCGTACCCTGTCCACCCTCCCACGCAAGTACCTGCACATTGAACTCTCTCCTGAAATCACCAAGCTCACTCAAACAGCACCAAAGAATTCATCTGAACAAACTCAGCTTCGATAACCCGGACTCCGAATTCCTCTAAACCTGGCGACCTGACCGCTCCCACTTAGTAAGTAGTTTACTTGACTTTCAGAATTGCTTGTCATTTACTCTCTCATTTAGTTCCCTGTTTTCACCAGTTCTCTTCCCCTCTTTCCGTACAGTTGCTGATTTGTCCATTCACGTTTCCTGATTGTTTGAGATACAATAAAAACATTATCTTCTTTCTCTCTGGAGTGTTCTTCTGTATGTGGGTCAGATCTATTACGAAAACAATGACACCCTGCACCATTCCAAACCCGTTGTGAAGTGCCTTGAGACGACATGTGTTGTGAATTGGCGCTATATAAATAAAACTGAATTGACACAACAGTTCACACCTGTTCCTTCCTTGGACCGCTTTAGACACTAACCAGTACAGAACAGAAACACTTCACATAACCTGCAGTTTTGGATATGCTCCAAATCAGAATTTGGCCCCTGGCAAACTCGTACAAATTCTTACTTTGGCCCATGTTTCCTGCTTTTTCTGATGGAAAAAGCAGCCCAATCAGTGCATGTCTGAATGAACTGTGCAGGCATAGATAGCAAGACTCCGACATTCATAAGTAACTGTGCAAATAAAATTGACCTGAACAACTAAGGCGGGGTTAGTGTAATTGTGTATTTAACCTGACATTTCAAACCAAAGTCTATCAGATGGCCGGCTCTCCCACGCATTCAACCACTCATTGTTTCAGACCATCAGCAACTATTCGCCACAATGCATGTCAAGCCACGCAAGGTGGGTTGAGATACGGTCAGCTAAAGGGGACAGGAAATGGGCCCGACATAAACAGGAAGTTTCCAGAAGGAGCGAATAGCCAAAGGAAATGGATTGGGCCGGGAACTTGATAAAGGTCGAAGGTTGTCACCAAAGCAATGAAGAATGTGATATAGTTGGACAATGGGCTTGGCAGGTGTTAGCGGGACCATAAAGGGAAAAGTGCCCATTGACAATAGAGCTGAAATTAGATGTGCTTCACACTTATGATTCATTTGACCACTAAATAGTCTGTCTCTGGTACAGGAGGAATAAAATACTAGTTCTCATTTTTATGTCAAACATCCAGAAAATCATAGAAACCCTGTTACAGATAGTGGAGCTAAAACATTTTACTTAATCTTTAACAGAACATTAATAAAAATGAGCTAAATGAGAAACAGTTCTTTTAGACAGTAAAAGCTAATTTCTTTGTTTATTTGAGGACCTACAGCCACAGTGAACAGTAAAACAGAGTTGTTCTACAGATGATACAAAAAATGATTTAATGAAATATCTTGGCAAGCTCACCTTGAGACGTGCAGCTCAGTCCGAGCAGAACAAACATCCTGAGACACAGCATGTTCAAGTCTTGTCTTCTCTATGCTTGGGTTTGAAAGTCCTTCTAATCTGGCTCTGATAGCATCACATGAAGAACATGCTGAGGTCTTGCTGCTTGCACTGAGTGAAGTCACCAAATGTCATCGCCACTGCATTGGCCA
The DNA here is from genome assembly GCA_036173005.1 of Crenichthys baileyi. Taxonomy (NCBI): domain Eukaryota; kingdom Metazoa; phylum Chordata; class Actinopteri; order Cyprinodontiformes; family Goodeidae; genus Crenichthys; species Crenichthys baileyi. The sequence continues at coordinate 237,719 of JAHHUM010001189.1, read as the reverse complement.
CCCTGCTCACTGTGTTCGCTCACTCCTTTTTTTCAGAGGCCCTGCGGATATCTGGACGACTTCCTGCCACTGTGTGCAGAAGAATAGGAAGGGCGATAACCCCTGTGCGTCGGTGTGTGTGTTTTTGCAATAATGTGACTGGAGAACTGTTAGGAGATCTGTTACTTCATGTTGTGAGGACGCAACATGGGTTTGAATAAACACACACATACACATCCAGAAATCTTGAACAAATCAATAAATGTTATTAAATGTTGTCGTCTCAAATGTTGATCTAATTTTGACTTATGAAAGCACTCTATTAGGAAAGGAATACCCTGACATTTCAATCTTTACATTGTTTACTAAAATGTTGAATTACTTGGATTTATTTAATTTCTATAACAAATTGTTGTTAGATTAACAGGACTCTAAAAGTAAGCTGAGATCAGAGAATCCATCAACCACTATGTTTACACAGATACAGCACCTTACAAAAGTTTTCACAAACCTCAATGTATTTTGTAGGTATTTCATGTGATAGACCAACACAAAGTGACATAGTTGTCTAATTTAATATTATTAGTGTGGGGTGCATATGTATTTTTAAAACCACGTTTAACCTCCCCAACACAGCAACCCCCTTTCCCTTGCAGGTAACATCTTTCTCCAGTATATCATTCTCCATCATAGTTTTTTAAAATATTTACTTTGTGTGTTTTTTGCAGTTTGCAATTTCAAAAACAAAAACATGGATTGGGGCTGCATGTTCCCGCAGTTGGTAACATTGTTGCCTTGCAGCAAGAAGGTCCTGGCTTCGAATCCTAGCCTGGGGTCTTTCTGCGTGGAGTTTGGATGCTGTCCCTGTGCGTGTGTGGGCTCTCTCCAGGTGCTCTGGCTTCCTCCTACAATCCAAAAACATCACTGTTAGGTTAGTTGGTTCCTCCAAATTACTGCATCAGATCATGGACTTTTGTTTACCCCTACAAATGGTCATGATGTTTGGCACCACAGCAATTAAATGTTCTACATGCACTGGCTAAATCTTAATGTACTAGATATGCATAATTTTATCAGTGTTACCAAAATGTAGGCAGTTGTAAATGAAAATGTTTTGGTCAGCACTGCACACATACATGGCTTCCTGCAGTCCTTGGGTTAAGCACCCCTGTATTTCAATCCTTGTGACATCCTTGAATGTTATAACATATTGCTACCAAAGGTTGCAGCACACTTTACTGGTCAAACCAATGCATATTATGTATTCATTGTGTGGTGTTTCTAAAAGCCCTGAGAGGTTTGTTTAGACTGTCACTAAAATTGTGACAGAAATGAAGAAATAAGAAGCAGAAACATGCTTAGTAGTAATAGTAACCATTTCATGATTGAACCTCACTAAAGATTTTTTTTTTCTTGGTTATCTTTAGGGATGATTTTCTTTTTTTTTCTTATAAGAAGGCAGATTTTTTATATTTTTACATCACTTATTTGTACAACATGTGTATAAAAAGTTAAAAGAAAACAAACAAAGAAAAAAACAAAACCTCGAAAACGTAATTCCCCTCTGGGATTAAAAAGGTATTCTGATTCTAAAGTTTCAATTTTCTGCTGTTTTTCCAACAAACTGCATGTTCAACGTATACACAAAGAAGGTGGTGATTTATAGGCAACTGGAAGACGAGCCCTAACATTGTGTGAACATTTATAGCCTTGGTTCTACCATCCTTCTAACATGAAAGAAGGGGAAATAAGGAAGGAAGCTGTCAAAGTTCAAAGGGTTTTTAGGGATCCAGATGACAAAAACAACATTAACAGCCAGGCTAAGCAAAAGCAAAACAAAAGCAAAGCAGGTTGTTGCTTTGCTAGGTGACACAGGACTTCCCGTAGTTTTAAAATGGCAACCTGTCACTGATTTTCTAAAAGTTATTTAACACACTTCACAGACACAATAATTTCAGTTTATATTGTGTGTATAATGACTTCAGACAAAGAAGGAACACAATGATACCTCCGGGACTGACTTCATCTGGCTGTTACATGCAAAAAATATATAGATACAAAACCGCTAACATTTTACAAATTAGATGTGTAATTCATTCATTCCTTCAGAGAACATATGTCCGCTACTGACAACCGACAGTAGCATGGATTCCATACACCATTGAGGGGTAACTTCATCACCACTGGCAGGAGAAAAAAAAAAAAAAAACAATGATTATCTCTTCATCCTGGCATTTGTTAGTCGAACACATCAGATAGACAGCAGGCTAAACATTTTGTCCTAAAAGTTAAGGTCTTATAAACAGGAAAACTGGTCAATCAGGAGAATCTGATGTGGTTGACAACAGCCAGACTGTGATTGCTGGAGGTCAAGGCATCTCTAAACCTCCAGGCTCCTTTGGGTGTTACTGGCCTGTAGTGATCGGTCTTTTTGAAAGTGCTCCAAGGAAGGAACAGTGTTGAACCAGTGACAAGGTCATGGGTGACCAAGGTTCATTGAAATAGATGGGGAGCTCAGGCTGACTCGTGCGGCTGGATTTAACAGATGAGCTACAGTAACTGAAATTGCTGAAGAAGTTCATAATGGTTCTGATAGAAAGCCGTCAGCATTCAGATTTCTCTGCAGCTTATTGTGCATGGGGCTCCATAGCCACAGACAGTGCCCTATACGCTATGGCCACAGAGCAGTCAGATGCAGTTAAAGCAAAGTGCCACTTGGGGTCGCTGTCGGACTATGTGCGTCTCCTTTGACGTCTCACAGCAGTGAGGTGAAAAATTATACTTTTTTTACTGCACTGAAAATAAAATATCATGGTAAAAAGGCCAGTAATTGGAAAATAGCACACATTAGTTGGCGTTCATTGTTGGGCAGACCTACAGGGGACTTTCCGATGCAGAGCTATAAATAATTGGTTTCAGTTTCACTCTTGTTTGCAGACGCAGATCGATTAGCCCAAACACGTCCCTAAAAGACTTCCAAGTCAGAAGCGTTGCAGCTTTATTTTGGATAGTTCTGGTTTACTATTGGTGTGTTTCTGGGCTCCGAGACAGCTAACTCACCTTGTGGAGAGGAATTCAAGTAAGTACGTTGGGTTTCGGTGTAGTAACATTAGCTTAACAGAGTTAGCACTTGCACTCACTGTAGCTTACACTAGATCTGGTTACACTTTGTCATAAGTATATTTAGATTTTAGGGATGTGTTTTGTTCGTGTCTTCTTGACCTGTACCGTAACTATTTAAAGTTTAGCAGTGTTGCAGATACATGTAGGTGAAAACGAAAGAAAAAAACACTCATTTGGTCAAAGTGAAAGTAAAATTAAACAGCTCTCTGTGAGAAGCAAAAAGGCACTGAAACCTTTTTCAGAGTTAATCTCGTCAAAACCTGAAACCTTTATATATTTTATTGGGATTTGATGTGATATATCAACACAATGTAATGTATAATTGGGAAGTATAATTGGTAAAGCAGGTTTAGGTTATACAATTATAACCCAAGCTTTAACATCTCACTGTGTACTGTTCAACCCATCATGTAAACATGGAAAGAGTATGGCATAGTGCAAACCTACCAAAAGTGACTGGACAGTCAAGGAGAGCATTAAACAGAGAAGCTACCAAGATGGCCAGGGTAACTCTGAAGGAGCTGCAGTGAGCCACAGCTCAGGTGGGATAATGTGTTGCCAAGACAGCAATTAGCCACTCACTATACAGAAGGAGTATATTATAAGTAATACTGTTTTCAAAGTTTGCCATGAGCCATGTAGGTGACACTTCAGCATGTGGAAGAAGTTGCTCTGGTCAGATAAGATGGAGAATTAACTATTCAGCTGTATTTCCTCAGCCTCTGTTGTTGGTTCAGCCTTGCACCTTTTGAACAGCCTACGTATCATGTTTAGGACTCTGTTGCATATCCCTTGCATACAACTGTTTGAAGTCAGCTAAGTATCTTATCTGGTGATGCTCTGCAAAGCTACTGCTGCAAACAACTCCAACTGTGGAGATTTATCCCATTTATGTTTCTTTTTTGGCATTTGGCAAATCAAATGCATTATAGGATGGATTTAAATGGGATGACTAACTTCCATTTTTCCTTCTTTTCCTCCTTTCTTTTTGGCACTGTTATCTTGTTTCAGGATGAACATCCATCCAGTAAGTTTGGAGGAATTTACTGAACCTTAATCAGATCAGATTAATCCAGCAACCTCAGAATTCAGTTTGCCTCTGCCGTTAGCATTTCCATAATCAATAAAGATCAGACCTCCAAACCATAACACTACCACCACCATGTTTAACACAAGAACTGTTACGCTTTGGGTCTTGGACAGTTACTTTTTGACTCCACACTTTGCTCTTGCCAACGCTCTTATACAAGTTTCATCTTAATTTCAAACACTTTTTCCTATAAGCCTCTTTTTTAACAAACTCTAATCTGGCCTTCCTGATTTAAATCCAATTAAAAATGCCTTTTGATTTGCTTCTACAATACACAGGGGTTACACAGCAATATGCCTGTTTTAGAATGCCTCCTATGGTTTCCCAAAATGAGTGCACTGTCTATAAAAGTGATATTTCCCTTGAAAGGGCAGAATAGAAAAAAATTTATTCCCCCCCAATTCTTGTGGGTTATGTTTTTAAAACTGGCCCTGTGGTCTGTCTCTGTTTGTTTCTGCAGAGTCCACACTTTATTGAAGGGGGAAAAAATGGACCCAAAAACCTTCCCCTTTTTCCCCAATGCTTTTCACTTTTGGGCGTGGATGTGTGCTCATTGCATTCCGTCTCGCCTGGCCCAGCTCCCCCCCTCCCTCCTAAAAACCCCAATCCTTTCATCACCCTGTGGGGGGGAGCTCTGACCAGGGCATTCGTCCTGGTTGTTCTCGCCTTCACTTATCCTGGAGGCCACCCGTGGATGAAAAGCTTTGAGGGGCTTCAAAGCATAGGCATCCTTTGCTTCCACTTCCCAGTGTACACCACGCTCCTCTGGCAGCTGGGCCAATCCACTGTGGGGGAACTGTGGGGATGGCACTCCTGGGAACGGGTGAGTTAGTGTTTTGGTGCTGATAGATGCAAATTAAGACCATTGTTTAGTTTTAGCATATTGCCCAAAGACATGATATTAAAAGGACCCTAAGCTTGTTTGCCATACAGCAAGGTGAACCTATTAAAGTTGCACAATATATCGCAAATATATAATAAATCAGGGATATCAGCCACTTTCAATTTTTCCAAAACCCCCAAAGGAAAAGTTTGGAGTGTGATATTGTTTTTACCCCTTTGCTTTATTTGGGGCCACTTGGGACAGTTTTCTACGGGGAGCAAATGCTCCCACCCCAAACAAAAAAATTGCCATTACTAAAAAGCAAAAGGTCACAAAAGTGTATTTTAAAAATTTTAATATATATATTATATATATAAAAGGGGTAAAAATATATATTATATATAATATTTTATTTTTCAAATTTTTAATGTATATAACATCCATATATCCCTTCTATATATAATAAAATTGCTTTGGGTGACTGAAATTTAAATCTTTGGCTCAAATTTTTTAGGGGAGACACATCCAGGGGGGTTAGAACGAAAATTTTTTCATTTTTTTGGGAAAATTTTTGGGGTTTTAAAAAAAGCGATAAAAAATTACAGAGGTAAAAAATTAAAAAAGGGTGAAATGACTTAGGGAAAAGGGCTTTTGGTGTTGGATAATGGAGAAAACGACTCTCAAATTCTTCATTTGCAGCAGTTTGGGGGGAGAGTTTGTCCTTATCAGCTATTTTTTGTAATTTCACCAAACTGGAAAAAAACTAAATTTAAAAAAAAAACGTTCGGGGGTTTCTAAGCTTAATTCATAGTCCCAACCTAAACAAATGTGCAGTGATTCAGCGATTCTTTTATAGTCATTGACTTTAAAAATAGTATTTTTTTTTATTACTTTTTTGGGTCAAAAAAAAATATTGCTGTTGAAATGTAGCATTTTAGCTATCGGGAAAGGGGGCCCCATCCCAATTTTAAATTCTCCCAAAGTTTACTTTTTCTCCGCTCCTTTGTCAACAAATTTAAATTTTTGGTCCCCCCATTCCCTTTAAATTTTCTCTTTTTTAAAATTTTTTTACAGTTTTATCTTGTCGGGAAAATTTAAAACGGATTGGAAATTTGTTAAAAGGCACCAAATTAAAAACCCATTTTTTTTAAACTGCGTTGAAAAAGGGGTTTTAAAGGTTTTGGTGAAATTCATCAAACTGTTTAAAGCTCAATTCCCTGACAGAGGATAAATTCTGTAAATTAAAAGGGGAAATGTGTGATGGTTATTTGTATTAATACTTTTTTGTAATACTTAATACAGCAAGTCCAAAGGTGTCCAAAAGTGAACAGCAGTCATCGAGGCTCTCAGTTGAACATGCACCATGCTGAGCCACAAGTAGTTTGAAAATAGAACAGTGAAGAGAAAGATGACTAGTGCAGTGAACGCCATCCAGATACCACCAGAGGTTATAGTTCTAATAACTGAAATTAAATCGTTTGCTGCCGGTGTGTTTTGTCCTTATGTCTGCAAGAGGTAGACAACTGAAACCAAAACTAGATTAGTCTTTTTAGCTGAAGATTTCACAGGCTGCTTGCCATTTAGTGAAGTACTTCAAATAGTTAATGTACTTTTGTTTCAGACATCTAAAGCATGAAAACTGATGTAATCCTTTTGTGTACCAGGTGTTACAGGGTTATGCTGTGACAGCAGTGGCGTGGCTCTACTGGAGTCGATACATCTCATCCTTTATGACTAGGGCTCCATCTGAGAAGAAAGAAAAAACTGGACCGGACAGTAGAGCCTCTCTGAAGAGACTGATGGGATACATGCTGCCATATACGGGGCGCTTCATTGTGGTGTTGGCTTTAGTTGTTCTCTCATCTTATGGTACGGTGGATAACAGCATTCTTTAAAATCTTCTGTGTTTGAGTGTTTTTTTAAATCAAAGTTTAGTGTTTCATTGAGCCTTGTGTAGCACAAAGTTTTGTATTGTGATAATTTGAACTATTGACTGCAGGTGAGATGGCTATTCCCCAGTACACTGGTCGTATGGCAGACTGGATCATAAATGAAGAAGCACCCGATGCGTTCTCCCAGGCCATCACAATCATGACACTATTGACTTTCGCCAGGTAAGAATCAAATCTTTCATCGCAGATTTACTTTATACTTATTTTTAACCAACAGATGTTTGTATTTTTGTACTGCATCAAATTCTAGTATGTGAAATGTTATTTAAATTTAGATTTAAAGCATTAAGATATTGGATTTATTTTCATATTTTTCGACACAGACCTACAAATTACTAAGATAATAGAACAAATAATTGATCTGCAGATAGAGAAGGGATTTTGAAAGTGTAATATGGTAAAATATCCCTCGAGGAATAGTGCTGTACATACAGATGACATATTTACAATTTGATATTTAAATCTCTTTTGCAGTCATGGTTTGGAGAGTGTTAGTTACAACAGCAAAACGTGTCAGTTAGGATGCTGTAAGGTGCACAACAATGCAGGATTTGTCTACCAGTAACTTCATTTTAAATGAAAAAACGTTCATCTTATTTCAACTAAGTAAAGCTTTAAATAGGCCATATTACAAACGAACAGTTTGATTTAATCCAAAACTAAATCAGTTTTGTCTTGCTACAAAAACATTTCATTAATTTTTTAATGAGAAGAAAGTGTTTCAGTTAATTCACCCTTCATGCAATAAAAAGGCTAAAAAGAAACAAATAACTTCTCCCAATATAAAAATGCTAAATAAATAAAATGATATACAGTTACCATTGTGGCATTGTTTAACCCCGCATGGCACACGCGGAGGCGTATTCAACATAATTTTTCAAAGGGTGCAAATTGTGACCCGCATGGCACAATACCACCACTTACTGCACACTGCAGCTGTTTTTCAACAGGAACCCAAAACTGCTTCACTATGATGATTGAAAACAATCAGACGGATGGGTTTTGAATCTGCTCTGTGTCAAAATAAACAGTTATTCTTGCATTGCTTTGGAGTGGAGGGCCTCAAATATCAAAAACAACTCATGTCTCTACAAAGTAATGTCTCAGGCTGAAAACATTATTATATTTTTATCTTGAACTGCTACTATTTTGGGAAAAACATGTCCTATTATTTACATTATTTTATTTTCATGCCATAAAGAGAATTCTTATTTAAAGACGACTAACTCTCCTCATGACTTATCATAATATTATACCTGTAAAATAAAAAATTTGGGGACTGTGATGGGTTCTTTAAAGGTTTTGTACATGTGGCATTACTCTTACTCTGTAACTCTACTTCTAAAATGCTCCGGTGACGTTTTGTGTGGTTTATACTTCTTTTGTGTGTGCCTCAGTGCTGTGTTTGAGTTTATGTGCGACCTGACCTACAACGTCACAATGAGCCTCATTCACACCTCAGTGCAGGGAGCCGTTTTCCAGGCTGTGCTCAGACAGGAGATCGCTTTCTTTGATGCCACTTCCACAGGTAGAAATATTCTCAATGTACAAATTTTTGAATCTATAGAAAGATTATTTTTTTAGGTGTGGTGGACCTAATTACCTTTTTCTAAGTCATAAATATTTATTGCACATTTCTGTGCCATAATAATGCAGTTTTTCACATTTCATTATGGCAGCTTAAAACTTGGATTAATGTTGAATCTCTGTTTTTTCTCAGGTGAGCTTGTGTCCCGTATTACCACAGACACCAACGAAATGAGCGAGGCGCTGAGCGAGAAGCTGAGTCTCCTGATGTGGTACACGGCTCGTTTCGGCTTCCTGCTGTTCTTCATGGTGAGCCAGTCGTGGAAAATGACCCTGCTCACCTGTATGGGACTTCCCATCATCTGGGTCATCCCTGAGCTCACTGGACATTTCCACCAGGTGACGTCACTCAAGGAAACTTTCCAACTGGGATACCATTTATCTTTTTTTGTTTTGTTTTGTTTGTTATATAATTTATTAGATGTAAAATTATTGAAGTACCACAATATTATATTATTTTTATATTGCTTTATGACATATTTATTCATTTATTTATTTTATTAGTAAATATGGTCACATTGCATTTGTGGATATGTTGATCACTTGGTCTGTTTCTTTCTCATCACAATAGAAAAACAGAATGCCTTTTTTTGTCTGATAAACTGATAAATATTTGTTCACATGCTGCATAAATCTGGGCTGTAAATGAATTTAGTTTGTTGTCTTCATGCATTAGACTATTGCTGTGAAGGTACAGGACTCCCTGGCAAAGGCCAACCAGGTGGCCACAGAGACCTTCTCCAACATGAAGACAGTGAGGAGTTTTGCCAATGAGGATGGTGAGACAGAGAAGTACAGGCAGCGGCTGGACGAAACGTACTCTCTCAATAAGCAGGAGGCGGTAGCTTATGCAGCTTCTACCTGGGCCAACAGTGTGAGTTTATTACTGCTACGCATTAGTGATATGCTGTTTTTAGCATTTATTTGTGTGTAGAAAATGTATGTAGAATATGAAATAGGGTGAGAAACTTACATTGGGATCCTCAGTGGTGTTGCCCCTCGCACATTTTCCCCAAGAGACACATTTTCCCTCCCACTTGTAGGAATGCCATGGACAATAAACCTGCTGTACAACATTTGAGGTAATTATCTGAAGTTGTGACTAAAGTCCACTGTACGGGGGGATCGTTAGGTGCTACCCTCATGTACAACTCCAAATTGGACATATCGGTAGGTTGCTGGGGACTACAGAAAGTCGATATTTTTTCGGTCTGCAGTTCTCAAGCAAAGTGCATTTGTCACTGAAAGAGAAGTCCTGACGAATGTAGTGATGAGGAGGGAAAACGTAGAAAAGAAACGAACAGCTCATAGACATCAGAACACGTTTTTACAATGATTTACATGTATGACAACAACTTTTGGTTTTTGAAGTTGACTGTGATTTCCTTACCATGATAAGTAAAAAACATTCAACTTTTGTTTTTTGTTTTTTATTATGTTATTTTTCCTGTTCTGCACTGGATTATTGTGCAGGATGAGACTCTCAGCAGTAAGCAGTCCTTTATCCAGAAAACCCCTTTGCTGCTGATAAGATAAAAATACCTGTAGCATTTCCTCCAGTTTCAGGTAGGCTGAAATTGATGGTGAAGTTCTAGAAACCTCATATAATGTATATAGGGAAACTGGTAGATTGTAAGTAAATTTTTAGTGAAGATGGGATACCCATGGGGATAGCACTGAGGTAAGATGGTAGGGTAAGGAGCAGGGTTAGGAGCAGCGATGTTCAAACATTATTGGAGATCATAGGGCAGTCTTAACCTGTTGTGAACTGACTCAGCTCAAGATCACTGCTTTTTAATGAACAGAACACAGGTCATTTGGAAAAGCAATAAATAACGTAGCGGGCCATTCTTTGTAAAGCAGTGACTTTGTTCTTGCAGATGACCACTTTGGCCTTGAAGGTGTGTATTTTGTACTATGGTGGGACCCTGGTAACCCGGGGGGCCGTAAGCAGTGGAGACCTGGTCTCATTTGTTCTCTACGAGCTACAGTTTGCTTCTGCTGTTGAGGTGAGCCACAAACACTGAAAAGAGAAAAGTTTAGTTTTATTCATAAAGTTTCTTATTATTCAGCACTCTTTTTCTTCCAGGCTGTCATGCGCTACTACCCAGAGGTAAAAAAAGCAATTGGCGCCTCTCAGAAGATTTTTGAATATCTTGATAGGAAACCTGAAATACCTCCTCCTGGCAGTTTGGCTCCTGAGAACTTAAAAGGACATGTTCAGTTTAAAAATGTTCTGTTTTCCTATTCTGGAAAGACAGATGACAACAGTCTTGTACTTAAGGTATGTACCCTTCTCTGCTGTTGCTTACCTTCCCCAAAAACAGTTTGTTTGAACAGAAACTTCTTTTATAAAAGGATGTGTCTCTGGAGGTAATGCCGGGCCGAATCACTGCACTTGTGGGGCTTAACAGATCAGGGAAGACAACCTGTGTCAAGCTACTTGAAAGGTTTTACCAGCCCCAGTCTGGAGAAATCCTGCTGGATGGGAAACCACTGCAAAACTACAAAGACCAGTACCTACATGACAAGGTATGTGGCAACTAGAAATTTAGGTTTAAAATCAGATGGAATATGTAAACATAACCTGTAAAAAAAAATGTATGCCTCAGTGTACGCAACTTTTATATATAGCTTCAGGAAAACCTGTTAATATGGTCTTTCAGTGATAAATTCAGAGAGACTTTTTAGATTTCGCTCAACAATGTACTCAAATTTAAAAGGAGAACTTGTTTTTTGTGGTCAAAAACTCACAAAACCTGATGATGCTAATGCTGTATATCAAATGTATGAAACTAAAAACTGTAAAACTAAGATAATATCACATACAATAAAAATTGTAAATAAATATTAAAATATAAATAAAATATAACTTCAACAAAAAAACGTAAAGAAACCAAAAAACACACACTGTACGTATCGGACACATTTAGCAATTTGCTACTTGAGGGAGACATAATGGTAGTTCTTCAAATTGTTCATTCCCACTTTGAAAACAAAAATTTGTTGGACAAAATAAATTCAAGTACAAGAAAATTGCATTTAACTTTTGACATAAAAACGAACAAAGTTACCGATTCACATAATTTATTATAGTAATTTAAATACAGCAGAACTTGTAAATACGCATCTAAATTCAAATTTCTCCTAATACAAACGGCACATAACTGTGAATTTTGCTCAGAATATAAATCTGCAGGCACAATCCGAAGCGCAAGCCAGACCTCACGACCTGGTTGTTGTTTTCCCAGCAAATACTTCATGTGTTGCTGCTGCATTTGCACTCTTTCTCCTGTGTCGTTTTCCCTGCTTCCCCTGTGCCTGACACTGTAAGCTGCTGACAGTGGAGGTGCTTACTCCCAGAGATGTTAGGGTTGTGTGCAATGATCGAAAAAGTGCAATTGTTCAGTGTGCAGCATCACCTAAAGTTGTTCCATGCACTTATGGGACTTTTGCTAAGATTTTGAAGTGCAAACAGAAGTTTTTAGAAACTTTTTTTATTGCCAGCACAGGTGGTTATGAATTGGATGTAATTTGTGCATGTTGTGTTTTGTTTTGGGTCCAGTGCAAAATGCTCAAGGTGGAACACACCATGGTGTCTTTCCTTAAGTCATAAGTTGTCATTCTGAAAAAATAAAAAAATAATTAATTAAATACTGAAAAATAAAAACCCTCGGAACCATCACTTAGTTAGAAATAAATATATGTTTTTTTAAAGGCCTAGAGTTACAAAAAGCATCAGGGACCTTTTTAGTTGTTGGAACAGTTTCCATCTTTTTATAGAACAATGTTTAGCTGGAATTAAGCTTGACAGCGCATTTAAGAAACATAACATCAGTAAAAGTGTTCAAATAAAAACCTGTAAAATACAAAGAAATGAAATTAGACGCATGTTGTGATAAGTTAAACACTTAATTCAAAGCTCAAACTACTCCTACACTCCTCCATGAGATCACCTTTTACCTGTGTGTATCTTCAGGGTGTCTAGAATCACTAAACCACTGAAGTCTCTTTCTTTATGTATTTTGATAGATGGCTGTGGTGAGCCAGGACTGCGTGTTGTTTGCTCGCTCTGTCCGTGAGAACATCAAGTACGGCTGCGAGGGGGCCTCAGACGAGGACATGTACAGAGCTGCCGAACAAGCTAGTGCCCACAAGTTCATCTTGGAGCTTTCAAAAGGATATGACACAGGTTGGACCCAGAAACTCCCTATTTTGGAAAATAAAGGAACTTCACTATATTATAGTGAAGATAAGACTGTCCAGTGATTACTGCTCTGCAATACCCCATCCTAAAGTCTGGCTATAATTTATAATTGTTTGATTTTATGATCAAATTTAGTGTAAAACCAGACAATTTTGAAGGGGACCCCAAACTCGTCCATCAACACAACACCCAGAAAGAACAATTAATGATAGCAGAACCTGCAGCTTCAATATGAGATCATATGGAAATTTAATTGGGGATTTGCTCAGTAAGGAGGAGGAAGATATTACTGTTTTGTGTGTCTCCAAAATATTTTATAGTAGCAAGCAGTGCAGTAGTTGTGTAAATTGCGGCAGAAGTGAATGGAAGTGGCTGAAAATCTTTTTTTCTACCCGATATGTGTTTCATTGCTGTAACATTACTGTAGTTCTCAAAACATTGTTCCAAGAACTTCTGTCATGGCACTCTGTAAGTCTGCCTTCAGTTAGTTTTCTCAAATTTCTAGCGCCCAACTAACTGTTTGGCCCTAGAAAGTCTCTTCACGCTCATGAAACATTTATGGTGGATGGGTGAAGTTAAAATTCTGCAGTACAAACTGTAGTGGCAGGCAAACGCTCTCCTAAATTTTGCTCAAACACTGAGGAAAAAGATGTGTAAGTCTGCATCTAATTATTATGTTTAAAACTATACAGGAGAAAGGTTTGGAGGGAATGGTTATTGATTTATTCAATGACAGGATCTGCAGAAGGCAGCGGCCACATACGAAATGAGAAACACAATAACACAAGACAACTTCTTAACTCACCTATGTGCTGTTACTTTCCCTGAAGCCAAGATTCTGCATGTTACCTAATTTTTTGGCACAGAATGTTTTGAATACTTGGTTGGTGTGAAGATTTATTTCCTCTTCAACTACACAAATCTCACCACCTTTTCAATTCAATTCAATTCAGTTTTATTTATATAGCGCCAATTCACAACACGTCGTCTCAAGGCACTTCACAAAAGTCAGGTACATACATTCCAACTAGTCCTAACCATTGAACTGTGCAGTCAGAGTTTGTTATTTATTCAAATTGGATACAAAGTTTTTCTATCTAAGGAAACCCACCAGATTGCATCCAGTCAGTGACTTGCAGCATTCCCTCCTCCTGGATGAGCATGTAGAGACAGTGGACAGTCACTGGCGTTGACTTTGCAGCAATCCCTCATACTGAGCATGCATGTAGCGACAGTGGAGAGGAAAAACTCCCTTTTAACAGGAAGAAACCTCCAGCAGAACCAGGCTCAGTGTGAGCGGCCATCTGCCACGACCGACTGGGGGTTAGAGAGAACAGAGCAGAGACACAAAGAGAACAAAGAAGCACTGATCCAGGACTACTTTCTATGGGAAGGAAAAGTAAATGTTAATGGATGTAGCTCCTTTAGTCGTTTCACCTAGAAAGAAAGAACAGATAAACTCTGAGCCAGTTTTCTAGGTTAGAGTCTGAAAGAGAGCACATATAATTAGTTACAGTAAAAGCTCAGTCAATCGCCATGTCTAGGAGAGAGAAAGGGTTAAACACTAAAAAAAAGGGACATGTGGTTCAACGGTAGAGGGTGAGGATTAAGTTGTTGCCAGCAGAAGCTCGGACGATGCCCCTCTCCAGGAAGGTGTCACAGGTAGACACAGAGTCAGGCCAGGTGTAGCTTCTAGGAAGAGAAGGGTTTTCCTGCATACATGGATCTTTTGTGGAAAGTAAAAGTATTCACTGTACTATGCTGCTGCAGTAAGTGCCTACACAACAAACTGGCATGTTCCAGTCAGAAATGCGTTGTTGTTTTTTTCATTTACCTCAAGCCATCTAGTGAAACTATGGAATCACTCCATATATGCTAATTGCTTCTTTGCAGTGTCTGATTCCTAGTGAGAAGCTGTCTTTGCATCACACAAGTGTTCTAAGATTACTTTTCTGCTTCAAAAAAAAATCAAAAGGCAATTTCAACTTTACGTGTTCTGTTTATATAGATGCTGGGGAGAAGGGAGGTCAAGTGTCTGGAGGTCAAAAGCAACGCATTGCCATTGCCAGGGCTTTAATCCGAAATCCCAAAATCCTGATCCTGGACAATGCCACCAGTGATTTGGACACAGAGAATGAATACCAGGTATGATATATATAGATATCTATATATATATATATATATATATAAGTGCCTTGCGAAAGTACTCAGCCCCCTTGAACTGGTCAACTTCTTGCCACATTTCAGGCTTCAAACATAAAGATGTAAAATTCTATTATTTAGTGAAGAATCAACAAGTGGGACACAATCGTGAAGTGGAATGAAATTTATTGGATGTGTCAAACTTTTTTAACAAATAAAAAACTGAAAAGTGGGGCGTGCAATATCATTCGGCCCCCTTGCGTTAATACTTTGTAGCGCCACCCTTTGCTGCAATTACAGCTGCAAGTCGCTTGGGGTATGTCTCTATCAGTTTTGCACATCGAGAGACTGAAATTCTCTCCCATTCTTCCTTGCAAAACAGTTCGAGCTCAGTGAGGTTGGATGGAGACCGTTCGTGAACAGCAGTCTTCAGCTCTTTCCACAGATTCTCGATTGGATTCAGGTCTGGACTTTGACTTGGCCATTCCAACACCTGGATACGTTTATTTGTGAACCATTCCATTGTAGATATGGCTTTATGTTTTGGATCATTGTCTTGTTGGAAGATAAATCTCCGTCCCAGTCTCAGGTCTCTTGCAGACTTCAACAGGTTTTCTTCCAGAATGGTCCTGTATTTGGCCCCATCCATCTTCCCATCAATTTTGACCATATTCCCTGTCCCTCCTGACGAAAAGCAGGCCCAAAACATGATGCTGCCACCACCATGTTTGACAGTGGAGATGGTGTGTTCAGGGTGATGAGCTATTTTGCTTTTACGCCAAACATATCGTTTTGCATTGTGGCCAAACAGTTGGATTTTGGTTTCATCTGACCAGAGCACCTTCTTCCACATGTTTGGTGTGTCTCCCAGGTGGCTTGTGGCAAACTTTAAACGAGACTTTTAATGGATATCTTTGAGAAATGGCTTTCTTCTTTCCACTCTTCCATGAAGGCCAGATTTGTGCACTGTACGACTGATTGTTGTCCTGGGGACAGACTCTCCCACCTCCGCTGTAGATCTCTGCAGTTCATCCAGAGTGATCATGGGCCTCTTGGCTGCATCTCTGATCAGTCTTCTCCTTGTTCGAGATGAAAGTTTAGAGGGACGGCCGGGTCTTGGTAGATTTGCAGTGGTCTGATACTCCTTCCATTTCACTATGATTGCTTGCACAGTGCTCCTTGGGATGTTTAAAGCTTGGGAAATCTTTTTGTATCCAAATCCGGCTTTAAACTTCTCCACAACAGTATCTCGGACCTGCCTGGTGTGTTCCTTGGTCTTCATGATGCTCTCTGCGCTTTGAACAGAAGCCTGAGACTATCACAGAGCAGGTGCATTTATACGGAGACTTGATTACACACAGGTGGATTCTATTTATCATCATCAGTCCTTTGGGAGAACATTGGATCATTCAGAGATCCTCACTGAACTTCTGGAGTGAGTTTGCTGCACTGAGAGTAAAGGGGCCGAATAATATTGCACGCCCCACTTTTCAGTTTTTTATTCGTTAAAAAAGTTTGACACATCCAATAAATTTCATTCCACTTCAGGATTGTGTCCCACTTGTTGATTCTTCACAACAAATTAGAATTTTATATCTTTATGTTTGAAGCCTGAAATGTGGCTAGAGATTGAAAAGTTCAAGGGGGCCGAGTACTTTCGCAAGGCACTGTATATCTGTATATACATTTATATATATTTTTTTTCTTTTTGTACTGCGTTTAACGACAAATCTTTCTCCTGCTTCCTCAGGTCCGTGAAGCTCTGGCAAAGGTGGCAGAGAACTGCTCTGTGTTGATGATTTCCAACAAGATGAGTGTCGCAAAGACAGCCAGTCATATCATTGTCCTTAACAACGGGACAGTGGAGGAGGAGGGCAGTCATGATGTACTAATGGAGAAAGGTGGCCTTTATGCAGAAATGGTAAAGAAACAGGAAGAGGGCTTCAAACGTCCAAAAGACGAGAGCAGTGACGAGCAGTGACCCGTCTGAGTCGTTGTAAAATGACCAAAAGTTGGATGGTTATTTTGTGTTTGGGTGAAAACTCAAGCCAAACCTTTATTGGTAAGAATAGTCCTAATAGGAGACCACAGTTTTTGCTGCAAATGTTTGCTTGAGTTTGACCCAGTAGCACAATTGCACCTTAGAAGTAAGGAAAACTACTCCTCTGATGAAAGGTTTTGCATTCCCAACATCTTGTTAAAATCTTTATTAGTACGTTTTATCGTAAAGGTCTAGCTGGAATACGAAGACGGAAAGCTTAATCTTTGCTTCACAAAAGCCACAAAAACGTACAAAATTTGTGTATTTATTATTATTGTCATGTTGTCCAGTTCTACATTGTGTTGCACAGATATTTATGGCTGTAAAAAACACACATATTGTGTCCTAAAACATTCTTTGTCAAATGTATTTATTTTATACAGAACATAAAGACGCCAATGACAAGAAATACTCTGTTAATTTAATCAGAATAAAACACACCAGGCTTTTATTTATACTGTTCATTAGAAACGTCACAAGAAAAAGTACAGTCAAATTCAGTTTATTATTCATATTGCTTCAAATGTTTTCTGAGGAAACCCAGCAGATTACATCGACTCAGTGACTTGCAGCATTCACTCCTGGAAGGGCATGTAGCGACAGTTGGCAGTCGCTCATGCTTCAGCAATCCCTCATATTGAGCATGCATGTAGTGACAGTGGAAAGGAAAACTCCCCTCTAACAGGAAGAAGTCATACCTGATCTGCTGTCTTTTCCTCAGCAACGCTGCTGCCAGCATGCTGTGGGTCAGGACACGCAGAGCACATCGTCATTTTGCAGTCATTGCAGCATGTATTCGCCGACGCCGTTCCAAAATTAAAAAAGAACTTCTTGAAACCTTCGTTGAATGAGGTGCTGTTGACACACTGATTTTCCAGTTGTAATAACTGCACAAATATGCAAAACAGAAATGCAGCAAGCATTACTTCCATGGTAGTTTTCCTCCATTTCCCGGTCTGTGCTCTGTCCCGCCGTAGTAATTTCTGTCCAATGGGAGCAACAATTGTCACATGCTTTGATTACAAGTTATAGTTCACTTGCAAAAAGCACAATGTGTAAGCGAATCGCACTATAAGTGGAAAATAAAGTCCACTTTTGTTCCAGACCACACAAGTGGACCAAAGGACTTGCCTGGTGTGAATACACCTTTAAAGGCAGTGCACACCAGCAGCACAGGTTGTGCATCAAAGAGTATGCCCCTAAATTTTTCTGTTGACCCACACCAGCAGCAGCTGGTCAGCAGCAGCCAACTCGCCAAGACACGGTCCCCAGCGATCCTTTTTGAACCTGTTCTGTTCAGAAGTCTGGACACTGTCCACAGCTGAAGTCCAGCGAACCTTTCATTCTTTGCACACTTTAGTATGACTGATCCAATGTGTGTTAAAGGGAACAACTGGCGTGTTTCAGTCTCAACCAGTAAGCTTGCTTACTCTGTCGGTAATCATCAAAATACTGATACTTTTGACAGCATCTTAGCCAGTTTTCAAAAATGTGAATTATTAAGATCAGACTATTTTTTTTATATAAAGAAAAGTAAAAGTTAAACTCATATTGCATGGAGTGCAAAAGAAAACCAAACATGATTATGTTCATCCCTGTAATGCTACTAAAACTAAAATATAACCCCATTTTTTATCTTCCTCACAAACAGATGAGGTCTCATTTGCTTGCCTTTCTTGGCTCAGACTGGCATTATGTGGACAGTTTTTTTCTATGTTTCACATTGAAGTCTAGAAAGTTTGCAAACTTTTAAAATGTTTAAAGGGTTTTTTGGACTGGTTACACGGCACAGTAATATATACAACATGGATAACAGTGCAAACCTATTAATTTTACATACATCAGCTTCAGAGACCCCATAAAAACCCATACAGTAATAAAGAAACAGTGAAATGATTTTTGTTCCTTTTTATTCATATAAAAATCAAAACATGGCTTTCATGAATCAGCTCTAATCACAATGGACATAGTTCCCTAAAGCTGACCAGCAATGCTGAAATGTTACTAATCAGGAACATTATCTGAGCAATAATCTTTCACTTGTGGGTCTATGTCAAGGCTAAGTTGAAGCTCTGGGTTATATTATTCTCTTTCTTTCAAACAGTAATTGTTTTTCTTTTGTCTTGTTGCTGTTCAAATTCCTGCTTTAAAATCGTCCCCACAGCCACTTTAGGTGGGAAAGAGTTTTTAGGGACCTTTATAAATACGTTTAAATATGCAGACAATAACAAATACAGCACAACACAAAACCAGAAAACTCCTGACAAAAGAATTAATGTTGCTAAAAAGGAATTTTAAAAATTTCCAGCGTATATTTGTTGCTAAAAGAAATGTTGATTACTCCAGCTGGTAACAAAACAGATGTAAAAGAGCTAATTTTGCTCAGTTTTTTTGTGGATTTTATTTTGTGATAAAGGATTTGGTTTGTGCGTAATCTGTACATGTTTTTTTTTTGTGCTTTTCTCCTTTTTGCACATTTTTAAATGGCTTTATTGTAAAATTATTTTGTTGGGTTCAACAGATTGATAACAGTAAACAATTTTTAAATTTGTTTTGCTGCTTTTTGAAATTTTATCTTCACCAAAAAGTATTTCTTTGTGGATTTTTCTTTGTTTTCATAATTATATTGGTGTTAATCTTCTTATGCATTGCCATTCAAATAACAATACCATAGTCCAATGTGCCACCATTTTATGTGTTACCGAGACCTCACAAAAACAGCTACACAATAAAATAAATATTTTAAACTCTTGATTATTTCCCTCACTGAAAATAGTTTTTTTGGCTTCATCAGATTTTCTTTTTACATTTTCACACTTTGTTAATTTCAAAAGTTTCAACAAATGTTTTAGCAAACACAATACATCAAATTTATGTGAAGAGTCAAAGTTTACAGTATTAATCCTTTATACCGACTGCAATTCACTCACACATGCTAGTCTACTTCTAGCCCAAATACTCATTGTCATTTTAGTGCTTTGAGTTCATCAGAGTTGATATGGCCTCTTGTTGTGCACTAGTACCAGTTTACAAGTTTTATCGACTATCAATAACCTGATCTTCTTCCTTTATGCCTCTTTTCAACAGCTTCTTGAGAACTGACCCCGAGGTTCTCAGTAGTGTCAAGATCTGGGGAGTTGCAGGGATGTTTTTAAGCCATGCTATCACTTCTGCTTTTAGACACTGATCTCCATCTTGCTGAAAAATACACAAATCACTAACTGTTAATGGCTTTGTTGGAAAACGTCCCTTTTGAAATATGTTTTGATCCTACTCTATTCATGGCAGTGAGGGACTAGACTCATGGTAGTTATCACATTTTCTTCCAATAATTTTTTGTTCTAATTTCTCAAACAACAAAGGGAGAGAGCTACATTGACATTTTTGTGGACCCTTTTGGACATCTTGAAGATGCTTTCACTGCTTTACCTCTCATCTTCTCATCAGAAAACTGTTATTTTAGGTTTTGTTTGGGAATAAATATTTGGGAATAACCATTTCGTTCATAATTTTTCAGTGACTTCAACCATACCTGCCCCTCTGCTAATTAGTTTTATAGTCAGCCAAATTCCCAGTTTTACCTGTGCTGATGATTTGGTTGTACTAATATTAACTTGGCTGGACATTGTTTGCAGTGGGAAAAAATACACTGAAATGTAGGCTGAGAACTCTTGGACAACTGGGATTTTAGCATTGAAAAGGTGAAACAATCGTGGAATATACAGGCTTAAAGGCTTTTCGGATTTTAAAGTTGTTGTAAAGGCCTACATCCTAGAAAACATATTGTATCTATAAAGTTTTATCTCTAAATAGCCTACTGTAAAAGAATGCTAAAAAAACAAAGCAAGCAAAGCCGCATGACAGCTTGTATTCCGTGAGATGCTCGGTGTGTTTGACAGACATCAGAAAACAGCCAATAAGAACTCAAGAGTCACGGCAACGTCACCGGACAGACGCAAAACTGCCACGTGACGGGTATATATAGAGTCTAGCGGAAGCAGCCAGTCGCCATTTCATTTCGAAGCTGCGTAGTGGTTAGGTTCAACAGCTTCGACCACAACGCTTAAAAAAAGAAAATAAATTGATGGTAATAACAGTCCGCCCTAAGCCCAAATGGAAGCGGCAGTCAACCCACCTCAAGACAGGTAATTTCAGGCATACGTTTTTGCAAATTTAGGATATTTAGCAGGCCTTAATTACCTTTCTAAAACAGACTAGCTGTATTTTTTTATTATCAGCGTTACCGTTAGCTTCCTGAGCCAGCGGTTACAGACGGATTTAGCTAGCTGTCAAAGCTAGCTATTATTTCTGTATTAATTAGGTAACCCTCGTTAAAGTATATCTTGAATTGGTCATGCGTTATCTATATTAACAGCTGCAGCCCCATCGGCTGTCTCAGCTGGCTGCTCCCCGCCGGCTTTCTGTCAGGCGGGTCATTCATTGCTCACACAGCCTGGAAATGCTCCATCTTTATGTGAGCATCATTAAGATGATTTTGTTTTTTACAATAAACTGTGTGAGCATACCTCTATATACACAATTAGCCATCGAGTAAGTTGGTAACCCCTCAACCAACCTGACGGATGTCTAGGTAATTGAGCGACAGCCTCGGCTCTAAAGGATTCGACTCTATGCTGCGGTGAAATAGCAAGAACTGTCTACCAGGATGATGGCAACTCTGATAATAACCAGAATTAGTGATATTGCAGACCGTTTTATGTTTCTGTCATTGTGAGCCGTGTGTTTACAAACAGTGAGGGCGGGGCGTTCAAACCACGCCATCATCAGCTGGTAGAAGGTAGCTCCTACGGGCCAATTTGTAATTACGATTGTATTGTTTTTGAAACAGAAGTAGATAAAATGCAGAGTTGAGCCATAATGTCTCAATAGCCACATAATTGGTTATAGTATACATGCTGTAGTATACATACTGTAATTGGGTATTTAGAATATTTGAACCTCTGCTTGCGCATCAATGTTGATACTTGAAACTTTAACAGAGTGATTAAAAAAGTCTCCTTATTTTCAGTGAAATTAGGCATGTTTTTATTTATTTTTATGTTTTTTTTTTTTTTTTTTACCAAACCTTCAAAAGTAGACCCTGGCTATGACATTAATGGGAATTAGAAAAGAATACAGAACAGAGATTTTTTGTATGTACGAAATGTATTATTAATGTTCTGTATGTTTATTTAAGGGTAAATACATAGGGATTTATTTCATATTCCATAATTTCTAAAACGGTCATGTTGTGCTGCTTATTGCGTTTTATCATTCTGATTTGAAGTTGTAAATCAGGCCTTAAGCTTTAAATAATAGTGAGACAGGTGTGCCTTTTTAGATCTGGATGGTGAAAATAAAGGTCTCCCTAATCTGATTTCTGTTTAGAGGGAAGTAGGAATGCGGTGTCTGTCTGAACTTTATTAAAGTGATTTTCAGTAGCACAAACAACTACAGGGTTTCTGCAAGGTCTTACAAATTTAATTATTGAATGTAAAATGTTTTATGAGCTTGTATGTTCATTCATCCATTTCTTCTGGCATCAATATTTTTATTTATATTTGAGAAATGCCCCGGTGATATTAGTTTTTACTATTCCGATAAGTAAAACTGGGCCAATATTAACAATCCATATTTATTACCATCTTGTTGATGTTTGTGTATGTGTTTCTGGAGGGGGAGGAGGTTGGTCATGTGGTATTTGTTTGGTCATGTGACAGTGATGGTGATGCAGTGCAGGACTGTAGGGTGTTTTAACTGAAGTAGAGAACCAATGTCAGCGATGTGGTCGTTTTTTCATTGCGTTGAAAGGGTAGTGAGTTATATATGTTATATAATATCGGTTATCGGCCATAATGGCGATATTCATTTCGGATATCAATATCGGCCTGATTTTTTTTTATATCGCTGGATCCCTAATACACATTGTTGTTGTTTTTAAACATTAAACACTCAATTAAGTATTAATTTTCAAGGAAACATGCTTATTCCATAGAATAATTAACCATTTGCCTTTTGGATCTTTGTATTGTAACACTTTAGAGTTTAAAAAGCAGATGTTAGTTGGTTAATTAGTGAAGCTATCTGCTCGAGTAGAGCCTTTAGTCTGTTGCTGAATAGGCATGCAGCTTGTAGCTTTCCAACAGTGTTATTTTTTTTATTTGTTTAACCCTCCTATATCTTTATACCAGAAACTGACCATTGCCTTTGCATAACCTTTTCACAAACGTTTAAAAGTTAAATTTTTATTCTCTTGCATTTACATCAGACTGAATCAGGATTAACTAAAGGTTGTAATTTTGTGTCCATTTCTTTTTGAAGGCTTATTTTGTTTTCATTGGTTTCTATTGTGTTGTTTATATGCCTGTAGATTCCTTTAGATTTATAGTAGGTATCTTTGCTTTTACCTGATAGGAAAATGTCAGGTCAATTTTAATCCTAACTATGATTGGATGACCTCTGCAGCTTGAATCCTTGATGTGGCCTTTTCACAATGTGGTCTGGACAGATCATAGCGGACCTGAAGATCGTGTGGCTTGTAAAGGACACTGACAGGGTCTCTCCTATCTTTTTATTTATCACTTTGAAAACTCTAGGGAAAAAATTCCCCGAACCTACGTCCTGGTTATGGTAATTTTGGAGTAGATGAAATTGAATTGAATAAAATTAACAGGTATTTGAATGATATGGTATTTGATTTACAATAATATAAGAAAACATTTTTTGTTCATTTGTATTTTTGGGATGAATATTTTTTTATGGCTTTGGTTCCCTAATTACATAATGCGTTTATTGATGAAGTTGTTAATGTCACTTACAATAGCCCTGCGTTGAATTTTACCATAAGAATATACGCTTTGACTAAAACCATAAAACACAACCACACCCAGTGTGTTTACAATGGTTAAATACCATAACCAGCACCAAACAGTAATAAGCTTTGTGAAAGAAAGGTTTATTATGTGGCTAAGTAAACTTGTTGATGGCTTGTCCTTTAATTCTACAGAAGTCATTTCTGTTTTGTTTATGGTCATTGCAGCAGCTTCAGTTGGCTTTGCAGTATGCTAGTGTTAAACATTGGGACTACTACAATTGGAAATTAAGGGTAAATAGAATTGATCTAGTTTGTCTTTAGAGTGTCCTATAATCAGCCTGCCCCCTGTTAAAATGGCTGCTTCCTCAAAGTTATTTATTTTTTGTACAGATAACATTTGAAGCCTTATCTGCCAGCCTTGTCACATGATAGATGAATGTCTGTTTGCTGGTGAGGTCCCATGCAGCGGTGTTTCCCATGAAAGTGCTAAAAGTAGTAAACTGTTGATGGAATTCTAGTTTCCTGGATAAGGTCTGTGACTGAGAGGGCCTGTTTTCTTTTAATATGGCTTAATGGGAATGAATGGGTCAAATATATAAAAGCTGATACAAATCTTGGGTTTCCAAAAAGCACATGTGCTTATTGCAGTTCCGTTCATAATGCAAAACCTTATTTTACTAGAATTTGTCTATGTCAGAAAGTGAACATATGTGTGACAATTTGTCTGTCCAGTTCGCCTTCATGTTCCATCATAGTATAATTCTGTGATTTCTACAGGAATCATAGAATTATGATTCCTGTAGGAAATTAAAAAATTTCATTTGTTTGTCCCATCATCTGGCCTTGTTTTTTCTCTGACTTCAGCTCTCTGGTTGGGTTGTGCAGTGGCATGTTGGACCAGCACTGCGGCTCGGGAAAACGTATTCGTAAACCCTCCCTGCTGTACGAGGACTTTGAGAGCCCTTCCTTGCCACATACAATGACCCAGGCCACTCCTGCCCCACCGCAGCCCCCAGTGAAGGACCCCATCCGGCCGGTCCGCATGACGAACCAGCTGCAGTACCTCCAGAAAACGCTGATTAAGTGTTTGTGGAGGCACCACTTTGCCTGGCCGTTCCATGAGCCCGTGGATGCCTACCGACTAAACCTGCCAGTAGGTTACACCTTTTAACTCACGCTTTTTGCTTTAACTCTTGTATTTGCTACACGTTGTCTTGCCTTAACTCGGATTTAAAAAAAATGCTTTGTTCTTTTTTTAACCTTCTGCCTAATTTACTTGACTTGAAAATAACTTATTACTTTTATAAAGCATTTCATATTCTTGTGTATTTTAAAGTTCAAAAACAAATAAAAAAAACATTTATTATTGACGCTTTTTCAGGATTATTATAAAATCATCAAACAGCCCATGGACATGGGGACAATAAAAAAGCGTTTGGAAAATAACTTTTACCAGAGTGCCGGAGAGTGCATACAGGACTTCAACACAATGTTTACCAACTGCTACATTTACAACAAGGTAGGTTGAGATGCATGAGCTTACTCGGGGATATAAAACCCAAAGCAAATAAAACAATTGTCTGCAGCTTTGCATTTAACCTTTTAAGGGGAGGGAGAATTGCACCTTAAGCCAGTTTTCAAATTTCAGCTTAAAATAGGTTAGTGATGTAGAAAATGACTTCAGATGTGAACATCAAACATTGTCTGAGTGAAAGGCTTGAACAGTTCCTCAAAAAGATACAAACTGATGTAACAACTGATTATGTGCTGTCCTGTTTTCACTGAAAACAAAAAGAAAATGAAAATCTGAAGAGATACTAGAGGTTTTTGTCTAAAAAATGTGTGTAGCCTTTGTAACTTCAGTTTACATTAAGCTGAACTGCGTTTAGAAATCAAAAGCTCTCCAAGATGCAAACAACAGAAATAACTGTTGTTGTAAGCTATGACCATCTGGAGGTATTTTTAGAGAATATTCTGCTCCTATTTCTATACTATCTTTTTAATAAAAGTACAATTTTTAAATGAAGGTGACCTGCCTTCAAACCCAGCTGATATAAGCTGTGAACACACGCTCACAAAGACAGGAAACCTTCAGACTGCAGCCAGGGCTTATCCACACACACAGCACTTTAGAGAAAAACTGTTGTTTCTATTGAGACGTTTTTAAGAAATCAAAAAAGAGAAAATCACAAAACTTGCGTCTACAAAAAATACATGTTGAGTAAAGTCAGTGTAGTCGACGATGTCAACTAATGCTGTTCCACTGTACCAAGTTCTCATTGACTCTCCAAGGTGAGCATATGTTAAGCTCTAGAAAAAAACCTGAAATAAAGTATAGATTACTCAAAAGAAAAGGTGATCTTTAGCCAAAGAACAATATTTTTAAAATGCGTGATGTTTTTATTGATTAGCCTACAGATGACATAGTGCTGATGGCCCAGTCCTTGGAGAAGATCTTCCTCCAGAAGGTGGCTCAGATGCCTCAAGAGGAAGTTGAGCTCCCTCCTCCAGCTCCTCGAAACAAGAACAGCAGAGGAAGAGGTCGCAAATCTAACAGTTAGTGCGATAAAGTCTGATTAAGATTTTTGAAAATGTACCAGCTTAAATCACGTAACATTGCATGAAGACTATTTTTATTCCCAGTTTAGTTTCCATTATCAGTCTTTCCATTATAATTTGATTAAACTTGATTAGTTATGATATATATTCCTCCTGCTGGACATAATACATTTTCTAGTTTCTTATAAAGACGTACAAGTGAGTGTAAAAGTTGATGTGTGAAATCTTGGATTAGTTGTATTTTTCCCTCCTGTGTTACCTGTGATTCTGATCCCTGTGCAGCGTCACGGGCTCAGCAGGTGCCAGCGGTGTCCCAGTCCGCCTACTCACCTTCTTCATCTGATACTGGTGATTCCATGCTGGCCAACTCTCCTCAGACTGTTCTAACCAAAAGTCTGCCTCCAGCTAACATTATGGGCCTGCTTCCTACACAGCCTACAACTAAGGTATGCATGAATACTTGATGGTGATAATATTATATGATAAAGACATGACTCTTTTGATGACTATGCTTAAAACGTATGCTATAAGAGATGTTTTCCAGGTTTTATTAAATTTTGAATAATTTTATAGGAATGTTTAATTGAATTTTTATCTTATGAGTGAAATAAGCCAAAATGTGGTTTTCTTTTCTGTAGAAAAAAGGTGTGAAACGTAAAGCAGATACAACCACTCCCTCTACCTTGGGTTTTACTGTTGGCATGTCAGGATCAACGCACATGGTGGGCTTGGGGAAAGGAGGACACGGGGGCCAAGTCCATGATACCTCTATGCACACTGTCTCCTCAATGGGTGGCATGAGCCTTGAGACCCCACCTGGAATGGGCCTGGTTAGAAGCTCTGGTGGCCCTGTGCTCCTACAGCCAATGATGGCTGGTACCGGGCGCAGGGTAGGCAGCGGACGTCCTATCAAACCCCCTAAGAAGGACTTGCCTGATTCTGTCCAGCCTCAGCTTTCAAAGAAAGGCAAACTGAGTCCACAGCTGAGATACTGCAGTGGGCTGCTGAAAGAGATGCTGTCAAAGAAACATGCAGCGTACGCCTGGCCCTTCTACACCCCTGTTGATGCTACTGCGCTGGGACTTCATGACTACCATGATATAATCAAGTGTCCCATGGACCTCAGCACCATCAAGGTAACGGTCTAACTTCCTGCAAATGGCAAGAAAAGCAAGCATTTTATCAAATATCGATATTAAAACTTAAAACAGGAAATGTGAAGGGGGGGGGGGGGGGGGGGTGTTTGTTTCTTATTAAACAACATTAAACTCTTACTGCTTTGTTTTAATGAAGCAATTCCCAAAGTTCGGACCAGTATCTGGATCCAGACAAAGCGAAGCTATAAGTGCAGACAGAATCACTGAATTTGCCATACATACGAAGAAGAGTTTATGTAGATTAATATACAATTAGTAGATTTGATCTAATAAACCTGTTTAATTCTAAAAAATCTTACATATAACAGATTTGGTCCTACAGTTTGTGGTGTACAGTCACATGGCAAACACAACACACCACTCACAAACAGATTTGTCCTGAGGGAACACCCGTGGATTTTCAACATCATGTTGAATATCCCTGATTTGATGTTGGAGCTGTCCTAAAGCCCTTCAGAGCAGATTAGATCACTCTTGACACGCCACACATAGCAGGAATATCTCATAAGGTCATCTTTATAGCCATCACGATGATCGGGGCGTCCTTAAGATTGTCAGAAAGGGAAGATTGGCATAATTATCTTGCCGTGTGAACCAGACATTAGGGAACTTAAAGTTATGGAAGTGGGGAAGTAAATTTAAATTCTTCCCCTAGTAGTGGGGGGGTGGGGCTTAAGAGGTTAAAACAACCTTTAATCATTTTATTGTAATGAAAATGTCTTGCATAACTGCCCCTCCTCCTGTACATTGGTCACATTGTGTTCACTTTGTATTAGAGTCAAGTATGCAGCTGTCTGCATGAGTAATACACCTATATCTAACATTTTTAATCATTTTAAAACTGCTCAGGTTGACTTCAGGGATGGTGCAAGATTCCTGAAAGTTTTTTGAATTAACATGTTTTTTCAAATTCTGCATCAGAGAAAGATGGACTGCCGCGAGTACAGAGATGCCCAACAGTTTGCCAGCGATGTCCGACTGATGTTCTCCAACTGCTACAAGTACAATCCACCAGATCATGATGTTGTGGCGATGGCACGGAAGCTGCAGGTGAGCTGATCTTTCTGTTTCAGACTGACCAGGCTCCATGTCTCCCGCTTTGTTTGAAAAATGATGGGCTGTTTTTGGTCCCTAAGGATGTTTTTGAGTTCCGTTTTGCCAAGATGCCAGATGAACCGCATATGGAACATACGGCTATGTCTGTAATTGGACATCCAACATCGTCTTCGTCATCTTCTTCGTCCTCCTCATCCTCATCTTCCTCCACCTCTGAGAGTGAGCCCAGCAGCGAGACTGAAGAGAGCGAGAGCAGTCTGAGCTCAGACAGCGAGGAAGAGCGAGCACATCGCTTGGCTGAGTTACAGGATCAGGTGTGTACACAAGTAAGTGTTCTGCCACCCTTTGTTTCATCCATATCCCTTTTTATTTCACACTAAAACATCCGAGTGAAAGAGACTCATTTAACAACTGTATTTATCTTTTTAATTTTTTCATAGCTCCGGGCTGTGCACGAGCAGCTGGCTGCTCTGTCCCAAGGCCCCATTGTCAAACCCAAGAAGAAGAAGGAGAAAAAGGAGAAGAAAGAGAAGAAGAAAAAGAAGAAGGTTGAGAAGCGTAGCCGAATTGGCAGAAGCAGAGCCGGCTCAGAGGAATGGAAGATGCCAGGCAAGATGCTAAAGAGCAAATCTGCCAGAGCAGGTGTCTCACAAGTGAAGAGACCACAAGCAAAGAAGAGCAATAAAAACAACAAGTTAGTGGCAGAAAAATATCATTTTAATCTAAATTAATTTAATTAGGTCTTTTCATAGAACACATTTCTTTTTTAACTCAAACACGTCGAAAACAAACCTCATTTCTGACTTCTGGTGGTATTTTTCTTCCTCCAGAACCACAAAGAAACCTTTCTACCCACCGCTGGCTGCTTCCATGCTTCCCCACTATGACTCCGAGGAAGAGGAGGAGATCGTTCCAATGTCGTACGACGAGAAACGTCAGCTCAGCCTCGACATCAACAAGTTACCAGGGGAGAAACTTGGTCGTGTAGTCCACATCATCCAGTCGAGGGAGCCTTCTCTAAGAGACACCAACCCGGAGGAGATTGAGATTGACTTTGAAACCCTGAAGCCGTCAACGCTCAAGGAGCTTGAGCGCTACGTCATGACATGTCTGAGGAAGAAGCCCCGTAAGCCTTACGGTGAGCAAGGTAGAAAACACCTCCATCTAATGATTCTCTGCAGGTTATCTTTGGTAATGTCGTCCCGACTGTTTTTATGCAGAGCATCCTAGTATAAGATGAATTTAATCGTTTGGTTTTTGGGGTTAACGTGCATATACTGTACAGTACACAGACCTACTTTCAGTAGGCAGAATTAAGTATTAACTATTTTTTTTTTTTTTATTGATTGTATGTAACGGCTTCCTTTTTTGATTATATTTAAATGTATTCAGATACACTTTTGAAATATAAATCTGGTTGATATTGACCTAGTAAAATAAATCCTAGACACTGGGGAAAAATTTAAAATGGTCTCCCTAATGTCATTAAAAGGTGGCAGTTGGCCTATTTTGACCTCATATTAATCATTGAATGAACATGGTAAACAAGCAACGTTTACCAGTGTCCAGTCACTGACTGGATGCAATCTGCTGGGTTTCCTTAGACAGAAAAACTTTTTATCCAATTTGAATAAATAGCTGAATCTGACTGCACTGTTCACTGATTAAGATTAATTGGAATGTATGAACCTGACTTTTGTGAAGTGCCTTGAGACGACATGTGTTGTGAATTGGCGCTATATAAATAAACTGAATTGAATTAAACTTTAAATGTTTGACTTTTTATGGCTTATTTGTTGAATAAAGTTGTATTAAGTGGTGAATCTGCTCTGACCGTATGCCACATGGTTGCTTCAGCTTTTTGGCTGTTAATGTCATCACCATCTCCAGTAATCCAAGGAGAACAACCTGAAAACCTAAGACCACTTTGCCAACTTGTTGCCATAATGTTTTTAAAAAGAACTAATTCACAGATTGCTTAAGTCTTAATGCTGTCTTAAAATGGTGCTGTCATTTTTTTTTATTTGTAGAAGTAAAGAATAAAAGCTGTATGTCTAAAGAGGAGCTGACTCTGGAGAAGAGGAGGGAGCTGGAGAGGAGGCTGCAGGATGTCAGTGGACAGCTCAATTCAGTCAAAAAGCCCACAAAACCTAAAGGTGAGCTCACACATTGCTATTCAAGTACAAAAATAGGTTTGATTTTATTTTCCTTTGTACTACAGAAAAAGTCCAGTTTATATTGACAACAAAAACTTTTTTCGTTGTTTAGGTCAGTTTTACAAAATGATTAATACAAATATCCTTATTTTGTAAAAACCTTCACATACTTTTTAAACATTCCATCATAAATACCATCATTTATGTTAAAAAGGAAGTGCATCCTTTAACGTGTGAGGGTTTTACAGATCAGTAAATAATTTTTAATGTGTGCCAGACATGCACAGAAGCTACACTTTCATTCATTATTTATTAAACATTAAAATGTAATGTTAGAATTATAAAAATGAAAGTAAATTGAATAATGGATCATTATCAGTATAACCACATCTGTAACAGTTTGAATTTAGTTGTTCATTTTTCAGCAATCACCTTTGAGAAGCAAAGCAGCCCATCAGTCTTGGAAGGGTTGGAAGGCCACATCCTAACTAGCTGAAGTCCTTCATTTATATAAAAGGGAAAGGTTATTCACAAGTGGAAAACATGTGTTCATTAGAGAACAAATGCAAACATACTGAACAAGTACGGTAGTTTTCACAAGTCTCTTCTCTCTTAAAATAATATGGCAGCATCCTTTGGGCTGTAGAGATGTTTGGCAATAATGTACAGCACCATGTTTGGAGAAAACTAAACATCATCATCATCAGATCATATCAGGATAAGCACATCATAACTGTCAAACACAGTGGTGGATGACTGGTGAAAGTCACTGGGTCATCTTTAGGGAGACGATTTGTGAAAGCAAGACAAACCTTTTTGACCACTGAGGCACAACAAATAATAAAGCGCCTTCCTGTTCGCTCCAGCCAGCTGCATCAGTAAATCTTTCTTTTATTTTCTCTTCCCTTTTCAGTGGAAAAGCCCAGTGCTGCGGAGACGCACGGCCAACCGTCGCGCCTCAGCGGCAGCAGCTCCAGCTCAGATTCCTCCTCCTCCTCCTCTTCATCCTCGTCATCAGACACAAGTGATTCGGATTCGACATGAGATCCTAAAAGCCTACAACAAAAGAAGCACTGATAACTCAGGGACCTGGGCTGGCCCAGGACACCATACACCCTGAAACTCGTTTTTGACTGAGAAATTAGCTGAATTTGTTGTGAATGTGGGACTAAAATACGCTAAATCCCAAACACAAAATGCCTTGGTTTCTCCTTCCCCTGCTTTGTAAATACTTGTACAAATTTATGTTTCTTTTATAAAGAAGATTTTTAATATCCCCAAAGAGGGAGGAGCTATTTAAAAAAAATGATATAAAAAACAGGCTTTACTCCAGATCTGTTGGCTGGCTCTTAAGTTTATCCCGAAGAGATGAAGGACTTATTTTCTCCCACAACTTCTCAAACAATCCTGGAGTCCGAACCAGCAAACCTTTAGTCACAAGCCTTAGTTTTCTCAAATTTAGCATTAGTTCCAGCTTGATTTTAAGTTGACCTCTAAGACTCGGCGTTAAATGTTGAAGGAAACGGATGTTAACAGAGATCTGAGCTTCCTTCTCATGTTCCTAGTCCAACAGCATTTTAGTGGTGATTAAAAGCAACCATATGGTGCTTTTCATATTTATGTAAAAACCTGAAGTCAATTACAGTTAAAGTTTTAAAGCACGACTTGTTCCTCTTTGTGTTGCGGTGACATTTCTGCTGTAGTCAGTTTTCAATCCTGTACAGTAGTGGGTTTATAGTACTGTATAGAATAAGTTTGACAAACTGTAAAAACAACGTTTAGCAGTAAGTTGCACATTGTTCAGAATTTACCGATTTTAGTGGGAGTTCTAAAACCTCATAAGACTAGTTTTCATTAAAAAAAACACTAAAAACCTGTTCAGTTGTTTTTTTTTTCTGCAAAAGAAATGGAAA
Organism: Crenichthys baileyi; assembly: GCA_036173005.1. Lineage (NCBI taxonomy): Eukaryota > Metazoa > Chordata > Actinopteri > Cyprinodontiformes > Goodeidae > Crenichthys > Crenichthys baileyi. Next base: position 205,120 of record JAHHUM010001189.1, on the reverse strand, counting down.
AGCATCAAAGCTCTGAGTCTCCTGAATGTTGAATATTTATTGAACACATCTTTAACAGTGAAACATTTTTTCATGGACATATTTTGGTTCTACTGCACTTACTGGAACAAGTGTGGCTGCTAAATAAAACCTAAAATTGTAAGTTTCCCCTTTTAAAGACTGTGGAATCCTAACACTACAAATAGTTGAACCTGCTGTTGAATGTTCACAAAAAGAAATGCTTGTATAAAATACTTTAACTGTATTTGCTGTTGCACAAAGTAATGTACTTCTGCTTTCTCAACTTTTTCCCTTTTTACTTGTTAATGTCATTCCAGTAGTTGTTTACACTAAGACTGCTGCCTCCGGTTAAGCTGATTACCTCCTCAAAGGAAACCCTCTCATTGGAGTGTAAATTACGGCGAGATAATCTCTTCTGTAGGACTAATGTGAGTTTTGTGTCTCTGTTTGACATTTCTAGTTTGTATTAAAAACCCATTGTGCTGGAGATGTTCCCAAAAGCTGTCATTTTCATTGCAATGATAACTTAGTCCCTCTAGGTGGCAGCAGATGCATTTTATGGTTTGTAAGATGGATATACTAGCTTTTAGTTCAAGGTGAAACATTGGCACTCTGTTGCAAGCTGTTTTTCGTAGGTAAAGAAGCGTATACATTCAAAATTGTTTAAATCTGGAAATGAGGAGTTTCAAAGCATCACTTCGACTTGGTGTTGGAGGACTGAAAGCTGCAGAAGCAGCTGATTGGGCTTTGAAATTGACATAGTGGAATAAAATTATACAAGAAAGTCAGTTATGCTGCGGTCTAATAATTGGAGGCTCAAAAAATACAGAACAAATGAAGTTCAGACCAGTGGCAACGAATGAACTGAAGTTTAATGATTCAAAGAAGCTTTGAATCAGCCAAGCAGTTTAAAAGATGGGTTCAAAGAGCAGCTTGGTACATGGCAGGTTGGGGGAGCTTCAGTGCTAACATTCACAGTTGTAGAATGCACCCACTGGTGTCAACTAGACTTGTTTGAGAAGTAGCACCCTGGATGTTCCACACCATCAGGACCATCCTGTATAAGGGCGGCACCAGTTCCTGCATCATTGGCATTTCCAGCCAGCTTAAAGATGGTGCAAAAGATGGTGGAGCAAGAACAGACATATTGGTTGGAAGTGCGTCAATTCACTCAGATGCATGTTGACAATCAGGTGACCAGACATATCCAACATTGGGCCCTAAAAGAGCAGTGAGCAGAGATGTTCTTACAGAAACATCTGTTTTAGCCTGTCATCTTGAGAAAACATTGTTACATCTTAAAGAGGGTACAGGGATTGCTGAAATTGCTTCTGTTTTGGACTGCTGCCATCTAGCTTTCCCAGGTACTGAACTCTGGCTTAAATAAACTTGAATTTTGATCATTTCAATCAAATTTGTTTTAAATAGTTTTTAAAATTAGAAGCATGTCTTGCATTAATGGTGTCCTGGGCATGAATGGTGCCACACCTTCTGCTTATTAAGACAATCTAATTTTCTATTAATGTTTATAATAGAATCTAATTTTGTTATTAATGCAGCTGAGCAGACATGATCTATACAATCTTCCATTTGGGGAATAGAGTGACATGCTGGTTTAGTGATGTTAACTTTTCTAAAGTCAATACAAATTTCATCAGACTTCACAGTCAAGAGACAAGGCGAACTCCATCAAAGCCGGCCCAAAGCAAACTAAGCCGCTGCTTAGGGCCCCAAAACCATTAGGGGCCTCTCCTAAATGCTTAAATTGTAACATTGACCATAGATCTAATTTTTGTGTTTTGAAAAGGAAAATACTAATAGTTTTATTTGACTATTTCAGCATATATAAATTAAATGTATTAAAACTATAAAAAATGAATTTAAAGGAACTGGAAAGTTTACTTTTTAAAAATACATATTAATTGATTGTGTGAAGAGTTACAACCTTCTGATGCTACAAATGTAATATTTTCTTTGTGTGTCAGCTCGGTTTCTTCATAAATACATCTCAGCAAATAATAACCTTTGAAGCTCAGCCAATTAAACTCAGCCCCTCTCCAGATTCCACAAAATTCGTAAATAAATGCTGTTAGCAGTGATAATGTTAACAGGAAGAGAGGCTCCAGTCAAACTCTGCTTAAGGCCCCAGACAACCTTGTGCGAGCTCTAAACTCCATGCACTATCTTCAGCAATGTCGTGCAACAACATGTAGTCAGCTTGATTTTATCAGCATTGCTTTTTGTTCGGGTTTACCCTGTAAGGATGAACAACTGTATGGTTCTATGGGGGCAGATTAGCCAACGTCATTGTCACAAAATAGAACATCAGTGTGTGATAGCACAGAGAAGAAATCACCATTAGAATAAAGACCGAGCACTTTATCTCTTTGAACTTCAGTCAGATGCATAAAACAAGAATAAAACAAGCTCTGAGAATTGCCTCACACAGGTCCCTCACACTGATCACCGATGTCTGTTCAGCACTGGACAGCTCCTGCGGACACCTCATACGAACAGGTGCAACAGAAGAGCTGCCATCAAGAGTTGAGACTAGCCTGTTTAAGCAAGTAGCCTAGCTTATGATGGTTAACAAACTCAGTACTACATACTCAACGAGTTTGTAGTATAGCAGCAGTAATTAGGACAGAGGGCACAGGAAAAATAGATGAGGGAAAAGAGGGGTGGAAATAAAGAGAGATTTTTCAAAACATCTGTCAGGATGTTAATGACAGATAGGCCTAACTAATATTTTACTGACATTTTAGATTTGTTCCTGGAGAGATATCCTGATCTTGAAATGTATATAAACATTTTAATTTCAGTTTGAGGTCAGAGTTTTGATTATTTTTTGTAGGCTAGAAGTTTTCACCTGACTTAGATGTTCCGTTTGACTGATAATTAATTCATTTTTAAGTCATAGATTGTTGAGTCTGATGTGTTAAAAAACTTAATAAAAACTTGTTCTGCTTCTTTGAGAAAAAATAAATATCTTATTTATAATTATTATTAATAATGCGTATTAGTTTGTTTTTTGTTTTGTAATGGGTGTGTGCTAATTACATTATCCCCTGTGTGTGTGTGTGTGTGTGTGTGTGTGTCCAATTGTCAGTCAGTGAAATGGCAGAGAAAAGATAAATTACAGAAATCTATCATTTTTTAATGCCAAGTAAATAGAAAAACCACAGACATCTTCATAATTCATTTTGAACATCCTAATGTAACAGACGGCTCGCTGTAATGCAGGGACAAGCAAAGTCTTTAACTGCAGCATGTCTGTATTGGACGTTTGGTTCTTGAAAAACAAATTTAAAAGACTGAAATCTATTAAAAAAAGCTTATCCAAGATGTTATTTGTAAATTCAATATTAAAGGCAATAGTTATTTTAAGAAAAAACATTATACTTTAATACTTAAGTCCCAAAAAGATCCAATGTGTACATCATTAGCCTCATAGCATAATTACCTAAGATATATTTTGGCTTACTGTTACAGTATCAATAAAAACTATAATTTGCTTTCTGAAAAGTGTGTTTTGTCTTGTTTTCCCAAAATATTCAAATTTGACTTAGGCTAGAATTATGCTATGAGGCAAAAAACATGTTAATAATGCATCTTTATCCCATACCAGAGTGAATTGTGTCATTCCTTGAGGTTCTACACTTGGTTTACCACTGTTCTCTATATTCTAGCTTGCTGTGGACAATGTTAATAGGGAATAAGATGAGTTGTTCCAGAGTTTTCAACAATGCAGGATTCTAACACCACATGTGCTTTGAAAAATGATTTTAAAAGTTATCAGTTTAAATAGGCTTGCATTTAATTATGAGTTAGAAAGATTTGTTTCTTGGATCATTATCTCATTGCTGGAACTCGGCTTTCCATAATCTTATTTTATTAGGCTTAAGAGACACTGGGTGAGACTCCGCTGTGTCTCTGAAGGTTGAATGAGCTCTGCAGCTCCAAAGCAGGAAAGATAAACAAAGTCTGTTCTCACTGTGACTTACTGAGAAAGTCAGTTTCCCACAATTCATTTGTAAATGTTTTTCACACCTCTCTTGTCCTGTGTATAAGAGACATGTAACAACGGTTTGGATTAGAGCAACAGAGCAACTCTCTGAAACAGCAACACCCTGACTCTGGTGCTCTCTCTTTATCATAACAGTGTGTACATAAATACTTAAGTTTCCACAATAATTTCAACATTTTGCATTGACAGAAACTATTTATAATCTTTATCTGAAGCTCAGTTTACAATTATTGAACAGTTGAACAAATAAAACTATGTTCTTTTGTTCTACAACTTGATGCCATACATGTTTTACCAATTCATAAGTAAATCCAATCCAGAAGCTTTGCGATAGTAATCACAACGTAAACCGAATACTCATGACTCTTATTGTGGGTCCCATGCGCATTAAGCATTTGAAAAATTAATGCCAGTTGCATAAAAAGATGTTTGACTCTAGTTTTTGTGTGATCATTTCCAGAGAAAAAATCAGATATCAAACAATCTGGCAGGCAACACCGTTTGTCATGCCTGCTTATGATTTTATTACAAATAAAGAACAATGCCATACTCTACCTCTGTTAGAATTGTTTGGTCTGAATCTAATTATTTTCACAGTGATGGATGAGAAAGATGGTTTATTTTATTTGAGCAGAGGCTGGAGATTGAAGAATAAATGTGACTTCTTATACCTCATGCCAAACTCAGCAGCTTTTTTAAGCCGCATGTTCTGTGAATATACTGATCCATTGAATTCTGGATACTGATTGATAAGTTTATATCAAGAACTAAAATTCTTCAGAAAAACTTTAAAAGGGATAAATGGAATAATGAATGAGTGAAATAGTCAGTTATTGGACTTCTGTGCTAGTCATGGATTGTCCATAATGAACACCATGTTCAAACATAAGGGTGTCCACCAGTGCACTTGGCACCAGGACACCCTAGGCAGGAGGTCAATGATCGACTGTTGTCGTATCATCAGACCTTCGGCCGCATGTTTTGGACACTTGGGTGAAGAGAGGGGCTGAGCTGTCCACCTATCACCACCTGGTGGTGAGTTGGATCCGCTGGAGGAGGAGAAAGCCGGACAGACTTGGCAGGCCCAGGCGCATATTGAGGGTCTGCTGGGAACGCCTGGCAGAGCCCTTGGCCAGGGATGTATTCAACTCCCACCTCCGGGAGAGCTTTGACCAGATTCCGAGGGAAGTTGGAGACATAGAGTCCGAGTGGACCATGTTCTCCGCATCTATTGTCGATGCTGCTGCCCGTAGCTGCGGCCGTAAGGTCTGCGGTGCCTTGTCGCGGCGGCAATCCCAGAACCCGGTGGAGGACACCGGCAGTAAGGGATGCTGTCAAGCTGAAGAAGGAGTCCTATCGGCTGTGGTTGGCTTGTGGGACTCCTGAGGCGGCTGACGGGTACCGTAAGGCCAAGCGTGCTGCGGCCCGCATTGCCGGCCCTAGGTCGGACCTGTTCCCGGTGCATGTTGGACTCCGGCAGGGCTGCCCTTTGTTACCGGTCCTGTTCATAACTTTTATGGACAGGATTTCTAGACGCAGCCAAGGGCCAGAGGGGGTCTGGTTTGGGGACCAGTGGATTTCGTCTCTTCTTTTTGCAGATGACGTGGTCCTGCTGGCCCCCTCTAGCCAAGACCTACAGCATGCGCTGGGGTGGTTCGCAGCCGAGTGTGAAGCGGCTGGGATGAAGATCAGCTCCTCCAAAGTCAGAGGCCATGGTACTCGACCGTAAAAGGGTGGCTTGTCCTCTTCAGGTTGGAGGACAGTTCCTGCCTCAAGTGGAGGAGTTCAAGTATCTCGGGGTCTTGCTCACGAGTGAGGGAAGAATGGAGCGGGAGATCAGAAGTAGGGTCGGTGCGGTTGCTGCAGTAATGGGGGCACTGTGCCGGTCCATTGTGGTGAAGAGAGAGCTGAGCCGAAAAGCGAAGCTCTCGATTTACCGGTCGGTCTACGTTCCTACCCTCACCTATGGCCATGAACTTTGGGTCATGACCGAAAGAGCGAGATCCCGGATACAGGCGGCTGAAATGAGCTTCCTCCATAGGGTGGCCGGGCACTCCCTTAGAGATAGGGTGAGGACCGCAGCCATCCGGGAGGGGCTCGGAGTAGAGCCGCTGCTCCTCAACATCGAGAGGAGCCAGTTTAGGTGGCTCGGGCATCTATATCGGATGCCTCCTGGACGCCTTCCTCAAGAGGTGTTTCAGGCACGTCCCACCGGGAGGAGGCCCAGGGGATGGCCCAAGACACGCTGGAGGGACTATGTCTCTCGGCTGGCCTGGGAACGCCTTGGGCTCCCCCCGGAGGAGCTGGAGGAGGTGTCGGGGGAGAGGGACGTCTGGGTGTCTCTGCTTAGTCTGCTGCCCCCGCGACCCGGTCCCAGATAAGCAGAAGACTACGAGTACGAGGAAATGGTCAGTCTACTGCATTCTACATCTAAGAATTTGTGATATTTTAATAGTGCTAAACCTCTTCACAGATGAACTGATCCCATGAATCAGTACATCTGAGAAAACTTATATTTTTATAAAACTATATATTTATATTATTGCACTTTGTTCAAGTTGGTTATGCATTTTTTAATCTATAAACTGTATGCCATTAATGTTGTTTCCTGAATACAAAGACGTTAGTTTGTGCAGTATTGTGCAATAGCTTAAAACATATTTGTTTCAAAGCAACCAGACTATCTTGCAACATTTTATTTGGTAAATATATTTTACCTTGAAAAAACACTATCCACAGCCGATGAATACTAATATTATTTATTCAGTAAACTGGCAGAACATCTAGAAACATCAGAGACATGCACCATTCTTCAGTTTATCTTTCACCGCATGTCAAATTTTAATCTATCAGCTTCTTGGAAATCACCTTACATGCTAAAATCTTTTTATCTATCTATCTGGCAAGAGATGATATATTTGGTATTTGGAAATATTTGTCAAAAAAACAAATTATATTTATGTGACACTCTTAAAAATACCATTCAAAACAGGTTTTTTTGCTAATTTGACTGACACAAAGGTAACACTGACTGCTTTCTTGAATTTAGGTCAGATTTAAGTGTCTGAAGATAAAACAAAATAAAAAATAAGTACCATGTATTGGACTGAAAAACAGTGAAAAACACCCAAAGCAAAAAGAAAAAAGAAAGAAAAAACCCTGACAGGTTTTCAGAAACCCGAAAAACTATTTGACAAGGCAATTTGGATGGACAATGGCAAAAAAAGCATGTTGACTTTTGCACATTAAATGAAATTTTCTTAGTCAGTTTCTCAGAAAAAATGTTAAACTTGTATCTTTCTGTAGAAAATTAGTTTGAAACCAGCTCATCATCTGTTTTACTCATGCGAGTAATTCTGTCATATAGATAAAGGTACTTTGTAGATTTTATAAGTTGGGCTGAAGGTACTAGAACATCTTCAGTCTTAAAAAGGCCAAGTTAATCAACATTGGGGTTTGGGGTTATTAGACTACCCTTTTCATGGGTTTGGGTCACTTGTTTTTCCTTTGGCCGGGGTTTTGGAAAATTATCCTAAAAATAAAATTTTAAATTTTTAAAGGAAAATTATAAAAAAAAATTTTTCTTATCAAATTTTGGGGAGAAAAATTTAAAACTCACAAAAAGAGAAAATCTGGATTTTGGGGTTTTTTAAATAAATTTTTTTTGCGTTTAAAGACCCTTCATGACAGTCAGTGAAATGGGAAGCCCAAGCACTTTTTTCCCCAACAGAAATTTATAGCAAAAATGGGGGTGTTGTCTCACTTCAAAGGGGGGGTTTAACTTTAGGGGCCCCCCTAAACCCTTCCCAGGTCAGAGGTAAGAAGCAATCATTAATGGGGACAGCCATCTGCTCTTCCCAGACACAACCCTCCAAATGTTTTTTTAACCCATTAAACTTCTGGAAATGGTTTAGATCCATCTATTTCTAAATACCGAAAAATAATAAAACCCTTGGGGCCCAAAGGGGAAAAGGGGTTTTAATGAAATTTCCCAGCACTTTTGGAAAAATTTGGAGCACTAAATAAAAAATTTTTCCATAAAAACTCCTTTCTTCTGATTAAATTAAGAAAATAAAAAATAAAAGGAAAATTCTTCAAAACCAAAAAACCCAAAGGGATTATAATACAAAGAAAAAACCAAAAAAAAAAAAAGGACAACCCCTTTTAAAAATAAACTCAAAATCAAAAGGAAAATAAAAATTCTCCAATTTTTTATTACCCAACCACAAAAAATTAAAACGGCCCAAATTTCCAAGGGGGAAACCCAATTTTTTTAAATTCCTGTCAAACCTCATCAACTCCCAAATTTATCAGGGATTTTACCATGTTATTAGAAACCATCGGAAAAAAAAAATACAACATTTGTTCTCCAAAAAAAGGGACAAAAAACCCCCCCCTTTTCCCCGGGGCAAAGGGGGAACCCCCAAAAGGCATCCTATTCCCCAAATTTCTCTTTTTTTTGGGGCCGGGTTTGAACTTGCCCTTCCCTTTACTAAAAAAGGGGACGGGAAAAATCATAAGTAATTGGGCAAATAACATTCCCCCAAAACCCAAAAATTAGCAGGCAGATACAGATGTGTTTCTTTTTTTCCGAACACCCAAACCATTTTCTTGGGGAACTTTCGAGTACCCATCTTTACCAGGAAAAGTAAAATAACCCGGGTTTTAAATTTACCGGGGCGGGCCATACAATTCCCTTCCCTTGGGTTAAGGGCTGAAGTTAAGGTTTAACAAAAAGATCCTAAATTTGGTAAAGAATAAATTCTGTTTAGGACTGACTCAAATTTTGGTCTTTGGGTTTAAAGACGTCCATAAAACAGTAAAATAGTTTTGCAACCCTCTTTTCTTTTTTCCAAGGGAAAACCCAAGGTTTTTTTTTCCCTCCTAAATAAAAATTACCCAAAATCTTTTTGTTTCCTATTAACCCCAAAAATTTCTATAAAGAATTCCTGTAAAAAAAGTACATTTTTAAAATTAGTCCCCTAGGAAATTCTAATCAAACATTTCGGGTTTTCCCTTACAATGTAATTCCCCCCCCAAAGGAAAAAATTTAACCCCACCAGGGGGGTTATTTTTGGCCAATCGGGGGGAAAGAAAGTATTAAAATAAAAGGGGCAGTTTTAATGGGAAACGGGTTACCAAAATGGTTGTTTCTTTTAATAGCATGTGGAATCAAAAACAAACATAACAACGGTCATTTCTTATCTTCCTCATTTGATGCTCAAGTGTGAATCGCTCTTCGAATCACTGATGAGTATTATTGGCGTAATTACTCGATCAGTCCAAATTTTTTAAAAGGGGGGGGGGGGCTTTTTTTACCTTTTCCCAAAAAAACCCGGGGGGAAAAAAAAAAATTTGGGAAATCCCAAATCATCAGCATCAAAAAAAACCAATCTTCCTTAACGGGCATGGGTGACCTTGAGGTTTGGGAATTTTCCTTTCTTGGGGGGTTATTTTAAACCCAAACATTTTTTTTTAAAAAAAAAACCCAAAAAACAAATCATAAACAAAATTTAAAAAACCCATGCGGGCCTTTTCCCGGGGGGTTTGGCTTCTGCCTTTAAGCTCCCCCTTTAAATTTTTTTGGGGGGGGGGGGGGGGGGGGGGGGGGTTTAAAGCCTTTTCTAGTCGGGGTTGGTTAAAGAACCAGGAGGGGCGGGGCTCAGGGGGTTTTGTTTCCATGAAAAACCTTTCCATTGTATCATAGCCCAGGTTTCACTTTCTGCTCCCTTTTGAAAAAACGGTGGGGGGATTTTAATGGGCCACCCCAGCATCGGGAAATTCAAGGGGGGTTCTCCGGGAACCCAAAGGAGGGGGTTTTGGGAAAGTGGGTGTTTTTCAGAAATGAAAAGTTTTTGGGCAATCTTTTAAACTTAAAAAAGGACAGGGGAGGGGTTTTGACAGAAAAAACAACATCCTCTCTTCACACAAAGGTGTGGAACTTTAGAAATTTTGGCAATATCCCCAAGGGCCCAAAAAATTAAAAGCCTGTCAAACAGAAATTTTTCCAAAAGTCTCGATCGAAAATTTAAAAAAAATAACCAGACCCTTCCCACAACCCTTGGCAAATTTTTTTTATTTCAAATTTCCCAAATTCTAAAAGCCCCCTTTTCTCAAGCCAAAATTTCCCTTAATTACATGACTTCAAAAAAAAACATCCAGAAAAAAATCAAAACAATTAACTTCCCCACTCGCCCTTAGTAAAAAGCTGGGCAGGGGATCATCAGCAAAATATTCTGAATTTAAAAAAAATTTTGGACATCTTGATGTTTAAAGGAAAGGGCCCCCTTAAATTTACGGCCCTTATTTCCTATTTTTCAGAATCCCTAAAAGAAAATTTCAAAAATTTGGGGTCAAATCTGGGGAATGTAAAAATTTCACAAAAAATAAACACCATACTGTCAGACAGGGTTTTCAGAATGTGATTTTAAAGGAAACCTTTTGCACTATTTTTTTAAAACAGGTACAACGTCTCTTTCGCATTGTCATAATTTCAATTCATTCATTTATTAAAATGGGGGCCAATTCACAACCCACATTTCGTCTAAAGCACTTCCAAAAGTCGGGGTCCCGGGCATTAAAATTTTAATCCAAATCACTAAACATTTGGCAGTCAGATTCTGTTATTTATTAAAATTGGTTTAAAAATTTTTTCTATCGGGGGAAAACCCGGGCAGATTGCATCCAGTCAGTGACTTGCAGCTTTTCACTCCCCGGGGATGGGGCATTTTAGAGACAGGGGGCATTCCGGGGCTTTTATTTTTGCAGCAATCCCTCATACTGGGGCATGCATGTAGGCGGAACAGTGGAGAGGAAAAACCCCCTTTTTAAACGGGAAAAGAAACCTCTGGGCAAAACCCAAAGGCTCATTTTGTGAGGGGGGCCATTTCCAGGACCGACTGGGGGTTGGGAGGAACGAGAAAAAGACACAAATAGAACAAAAAAGGCACTGATCCAGGGGGGCCCTTTTTCTAGGGGAAGGGAAAAGAAAAATTTGGGTTAAATTTGGTTTTAAAGCTCCTTTATTGTTTCACCCCAAAAAAAAGAAAGAAAGAAAAAGCTCTGAGCGGTTTTTAAAGGGTTTAGAGCCCTTTAAAAGAGAGCACATAAGTTATTACAGTAAAAGCCCCGTCAGTAGCTATGCCCTAGGAGAAGAAAGGGGTTAAACACTGAAAGACGGGGCCAAATTTTGGTTTTCCTCGGTGGGGTGACACCAATTTTTCCCCGGGCAGAATTCTGGGTTCCGATCCCCCCTCTCCGAAAAGTTGTCACGGTAAGGCAAGTTCGGGCCAGGTGTACTTTCTAAAGAGAAAGAGAAGAACAAAGAAAAAAACTAAATAACCCAAAAAATTTACAAAATTAAAAGGGTTTTTGGGGAGAAAGAAAGGCGAAGAGGGTGAAAGTGGTCTTTGCCCTCCCCAGCGGCCTAACCCTTTATAGCGGCAAAACACAGAGGGGGGCTCAGGAAAAACCTAAGCCACTCTAACTATAATCTTTATCAAAAAGGAAATTTAAAAAGGGCCTACCCTTTAAAAAGGGTAAACAGGGTTTGCCCGGGGCCTCACGGATTAAAACGGGGAGCTGGTTCCACGGGAGGGGAGGCCTAAATAATAAAGGTTTCTGCCCCCCAAAGGTTCTACTTCTAGAGATTTTTGGGAAACCCCAGAAAACCTGAAATTCGGAGAACAAGGGGCTCTGTTGGGAACATTTTGGAAAAATCCTCTCTGATGTAGGGATGGAGCTAAAATCATTAAGGGCTTTATATTTTTAAGGAAATTTTTAAAATTCTTTTTCTGGTTTTAACAGGGAGCCAGTAAAGGGGAAAAGCAAAATTTGGGGGAAAAAATGATCTCTCTTTTTAATTTTCATAAAGAACTTTTTGCTCCCGGGCTTTTTTTGAATCACTGAATTTTTTTTAAAGGGCATTTGTGGACACCCTTTGTTTAGTAAAGAATTACAATAGCCCCCGGGGGGCCCCTTGAAGTAACAAAGGGCAGGGAAAACTAGTTTTTCGGGCATCAATCCGGGAAACAGGATTTTTTCTAATTTTGGAAATTTGTTCCGGAGATGAAAGAAGGAAACCCCGGGGAAACCCTGTTTTAATAGGGGAATTTAAATGACATTCCTGGTAAAAAAATAAACCAAGTTTTTTTTTTTATGCGGAGGTAAATTTTAAGGGCCATCCTTTTTAAAGGGTGATTGCTAAAAAAAAGGGTTTTTTTTTTAAAAACTCCCGGTCCAAAGTTTCCCAACTTCTGTCTTTTTCTAAATTTAGAAGCAAAAAATTTTAAAAGTCACCAAGTTTTTTTTTTCAAGACATCTTGTAGTCTATCTAATTTTGGTTTTGGGCCTTTCAGGTTTTTTGGGATCATTTAAAGGGGTTTAAAGGGGTTAAATCGGGGCGAAACAGTGAAATTTTTTTCTATCTGCCTGATAATTTTACCTTTTTGGAAAGGGCATATAAAAATTTTAAAGAAATTGGGGGCCCAAAAGTATTTGAAGCGCCTTGGTACCCCAAAAATTAACCCTGGAGTTTAAAAATGATTTATCATTTACATGAACAAACTGGAATCTGTCAGACAAAAAAAGGATTTAAACCACCAAGTGCTGTTCCCCTGACCCCTACGGGCATATTCCGGGCCCTTTCTAAGAGAATTTTTATGATCGCTGTATAAAAGGGCAGCACTGAGATCTAAAAACCAGTACAGACACCAAGTCCATTATCGGGGAGGCAATAAAAATTTTATATTGGTGACTTTCATTTCCTCACGGGGGGGTATGGGCTACCCTTTTTCCCCATGAGGGGCTAAAACTTTTTTTAATTTTCCATTCAAACATTCCCCTTTTCCCTGGGGGCCAGGGTCCAACCCCAAATGCAAAACCCAGAAAAAAGGTTTTAAAAAAACCTTCAAAGTCCCCGGAGATCCCTTTACCATAAAACCACAAAAAAGGAATTCTCCCAAAAAGGTGCCTTATAAAATTACCAAAACGAAACCATAATAAATAAAATCCAGATGTTTCTAACCGAAATTTCCCGTTCCATTAACAACAAAACGCAAACTTCAGTTGTTGTGCAGTTCATCAATTCCACTAAGAATTAATACATACAAATCCTGTCCGTCTTTATGAAGATGAGTTTAATTTAATGGACATCTAATGAAATTGTGATGCATAAACCAAAAATTTTAATCTGTAAAAAAAACTCACCAAAGTATAAAAGTATGACTCAAATCTTTATCAAAAATTTTCCCTTCTTTTTACATATCTTAAACTGTCAGCTAGTTTTAAGGGCACCGGGAAACTTTAAACCAAAAATCCCAATGATCCTTCAGGGAAACTAATTTTTAAAATTAGTTTAAACTATTTCTTTAAACCTTTAATAGTAAAAACACATAAATCAAAATGTCATGCTCCCCCTTTAATTATTATAAAAAAAAAACATTTAAGGCAACAATCCTACAAGCTTTTGATTCTATTGTCTCTAAACAGTGTTAAACCTCGGGAAGGGAGGGGGCTAGCGTCCCGTGAAAGCAAAGGCGTAACCAAACCGGGTAGGTGGGCAAGTCAGGCCTGCCTCTGAGGGGGGCAGCTATGGGGGGACCCCCATTTCTTCATTCCAACCCTCTTAGTGTACCTTAAACTGCAAAACTTTAAACACCTACCTAAAAAAACGGCTGCTTTTTAAATTCTCCTGAAAATCAAGGTTTTAATCAATCTGGGTTTTAAAAACTTTTTCTAACAGGGGGCATTTTTATTCATGCAACACATAAACAAACTTCAGTCCATCAAAACAAAAAAAAACACAAAGACAACAAAGGGCCAAAATTTGAAGCTTCAAGAATTCAAAACTTTTTAACAATCTCTTTTCAAAATATTTTTTTCTCACCCTTCTTTTAAATCTGCAATTGCACATATCAAAGAATCTCAAACTATCTAAACCACAGCAACAGTTTTTCTAACATGAACCCAAAATTTTATGATCTAAAACCCCTTTGCAATTCTTTATTTGTATCCCTGTAATAATAATAACTACAAACCTGAGACTTATTGTTATTTTTCTCTTTTTTTTTGTCAATTTAAACCCAAATGTAAATTTAGAAAATTTTTCTGCTCAGGTTAAAAGCCAAAAAAGTATTTTAAATCGGCATTGCATCTTTATGGGATGCCCAAACAAAACAAAAATGCGTGTTAAACTTAACCAGAAATTAAATAAAAGCTTGACTCCAAACTAACTTTGTTCCCACCTTTTTAAAAAAAACCAAAATCATTTTCTTTAAAATTTTGGGGTTTTAAATTTTAGAGTTGGGGGAAAATTATTACTAAACCCCTCTTTAATTTTCTAAATGCTGATAAAAAGTGTCCTATTTTATTCCCTTTGTAATATGAAATTTCCCTTTTTACCTTATCTCCCCAAATATTCTTTTAATCTTTTAAAACCCCTAAGAAATCAAACAGGGGGACTGTAGTTTGAGCCGACAATCCTCTTAACTGTTGTGAGAGCCTTTATTTTTTTTCCTAAAATAAAAGGATTTTACTTCTCTTTATTCCATTATAAAGAATCATAGCCTTGGCTCCAAAACAAAATTCCCCCCCCAAACGTTTTTCCCAAGTAGAAATTTTTAGTACTATTTTTTTTAAAAATCCCAAAATGACTGAACTCATCATTGGCTTAGATCTGTTTTAATAGGAATCGGTGCTACCTTTTAAATTAAGTATTATAAATTTTTTGGACCCAAAATCTATGGCTCATGGGCTTCAAGAGTCCAGGAAACCCCAGGGTTGAGTACTGCTGCATTAAACAATGATGCTAGCTTTCTGCAGAGATTGAAGGATTGGCTTAATATCCCCAACCTGTTAGTGTATCACTTTCTACTTGGACAATAATCAGATAAAAAAATTACTAGTTCAAAGCTCCTAATTTACCTCAGATCATATTTGCTCCTAACCCAGTTCATAAGAAGCTTCAGACAAACGTTATGCTTGTAAAAAAAAACCCAAGCCTAAAACAAAACAAAAAACAGATCTGTTATAAAATAAGGAAAAGCATGCTTAAAAATTTGGTACTGTGGGTTGCTCCTCGCGGGACCCGGCCGGGCCAAGCCCGAATGAGAGACGCGAGGCCATCCCCCAGTGGGCCCACCACCTGCAGGGGGAACCGTGAGGGACCGGTGCAAAGAGGATTGAGTGGCGGACGAAGGTGGAGGCCTCAGCGGCCCGATCCCCGGATGCTTAGGCTGGCTCTAGGGACGTGGAATGTTACCTCGCTGGGGGGGAAGGAGCCTGAGCTTGTGCGGGAGGTCGAGAGATATCGACTAGAAATAGTCGGGCTCGCCTCCACGCACAGCGTGGGCTCTGGAACCCATCTCCTTGAGAGGGGCTGGAGTCTCTTCTACTCTGGAGTGGCCCACGGGGAGAGGCGGCGGGCTGGGGTGGGTTTGCTTGTTGCCCCCCAGCTCAGCCGTCTTGTGTTGGGGTTTACCCCGGTGGATGAGAGGGTCGCATCCCTGCGCCTTCGGGTCGGGGATAGGTCTCTGACTATCGTTTCGGCCTACGGGTCGAGCGGTGTGCGGAGTACCCGGCCTTCTTGGTGTCCCTGTCGGGGGTGCTGGATAGTGCCCCTCCCGGGGACTCCATTATTCTGCTGGGGGACTTCAATGCCCACGTGGGAAACGACAGTGACACCTGGAGAGGCATGATCGGGAGGAATGGCCTCCCCGATCTGAATCCGAGTGGTGTTTTGTTATTGGACTTCTGTGCTAGTCACGGATTGTCCATAATGAACACCATGTTCAAACATAAGGGTGTCCACCAGTGCACTTGGCACCAGGACACCCTAGGCAGGAGGTCAATGATCGACTGTTGTCGTATCATCAGACCTTCGGCCGCATGTTTTGGACACTTGGGTGAAGAGAGGGGCTGAGCTGTCCACCTATCACCACCTGGTGGTGAGTTGGATCCGCTGGAGGAGGAGAAAGCCGGACAGACTTGGCAGGCCCAGGCGCATATTGAGGGTCTGCTGGGAACGCCTGGCAGAGCCCTTGGCCAGGGATGTATTCAACTCCCACCTCCGGGAGAGCTTTGACCAGATTCCGAGGGAAGTTGGAGACATAGAGTCCGAGTGGACCATGTTCTCCGCATCTATTGTCGATGCTGCTGCCCGTAGCTGCGGCCGTAAGGTCTGCGGTGCCTTGTCGCGGCGGCAATCCCAGAACCCGGTGGAGGACACCGGCAGTAAGGGATGCTGTCAAGCTGAAGAGGGAGTCCTATCGGCTGTGGTTGGCTTGTGGGACTCCTGAGGCGGCTGACGGGTACCGTAAGGCCAAGCGTGCTGCGGCCCGCATTGCCGGCACTAAGTCGGACCTGTTCCCGGTGCATTTTGGACTCCGGCAGGGCTGCCCTTTGTTACCGGTCCTGTTCATAACTTTTATGGACAGGATTTCTAGACGCAGCCAAGGGCCAGAGGGGGTCTGGTTTGGGGACCAGTGGATTTCGTCTCTTCTTTTTGCAGATGACGTGGTCCTGCTGGCCCCCTCTAGCCAAGACCTACAGCATGCGCTGGGGTGGTTCGCAGCCGAGTGTGAAGCGGCTGGGATGAAGATCAGCTCCTCCAAGTCAGAGGCCATGGTAGTTCCTGCCTCAAGTGGAGGAGTTCAAGTATCTCGGGGTCTTGTTCACGAGTGAGGGAAGAATGGAGCGGGAGATCGACAGACGGATCGGTGCGGCTGCCGCAGTAATGGGGCCGCTGTGCCGGTCTGTTGTGGTGAAGAGATTTATCGGTCGGTCTACGTTCCTACCCTCACCTATGGCCATGGGATAGCGATAAATTGTACATTCATGTGTGATAAGGAATCACCTACAGTGGTGATCAAGGACATTTATAGGACAAAGGACAATTGTCCACTATAACGGCTCTTTCTTGGGACTAAGACTGTATCTTGCAAATGCCCTTAAAAATTCATTATCATAACTTGTCATAATAAATTAGAAAGCGGTGTAATAAATTACCAGGCATTTTTAAAATATGAATGCTTTAATTATTTATATGTGTATTTCTTTGTTTATTTACTTATATTTTTGTGACAAGAGCTGACAAATTCTGTTATCTTAATCAATTGTGTGAGGAAAATAAAAATCCTGGATTAGTGAAGACCTGTGGTTTTATTTCAGTGCGTCTAGTTGCTGAACATAGTAAGCTGACAGTCAACAAGATTAAATCTACAATGGAGACTGCTGGAACACCGGAGTCACTGTTCACAATGAAGCCAGTTATGTTAACATGGAGTTAGAGCATGTCAACCAGAGGAAAAAGGCATAAAAAATGGACATATTTAAATACAGTGCCTTGCGAAAGTACTCGGCCCCCTTGAACTGGTCAACCTCTTGCTACATTTCAGGCTTCAAACATAAAGATATAAAATTCTAATTTTTTGTGAAGAATCAACAACAAGTGAGACACAATCGTGAAGTGGAATGAAATTGATTGGATGTGTCAAACTTTTTTAACAACTAAAAAACTGAAAAGTGGGGCATGCAATATTATTCGGCCCTTTTGCGTTAATACTTTGTAGCGCCACCCTTTGCTGCAATTACAGCTGCAAGTCGCAGCTGTAATTGCAATCCAATCGAGAATCCACAGATTCTCGATTGGATTCAGGTCTGGACTTTGACTTGGCCATTCCAACACCTGGATAAGTTTATTTGTGAACCATTCCATTGTAGATTTGGCTTTATGTTTTGGATCATTGTCTTGTTTGGAAGATAAATCTCCGTCCCAGTCCGAGGTCTCTTGCAGACTCCAACAGGTTTTTCTTCCAGAATGGTCCTGTATTTGGCCCCTCCATCTTCCCATCAATTTTGACCATCTTCGCTGTCCCTCCTGACGAAAAGCAGGCCCAAACCATGATGCTGCCACCCATGTTTGACAGTGGGATGGTGTGTTTCAGGGGTATGAGCTGTGTTTGCTTTTAGGCCAAACATATCGTTTTGCATTGTGGCCAAACAGTTGGATTTTGGTTTCATCTGACCAGAGCACCTTCTTCCACATGTTTTGGTGTGTCTCCCAGGTGGCTTGTGGCAAACTTTAAACGAGACTTTTTTATGGATATCTTTGAGAATGGCTTTCTTCTTGCCACTCTTCCATAAAGGCCAGATTTTGTGCAGTGTACGACTGATTGTTGTCCTATTGACAGACTCTCCCACCTCAGCTGTAGATCTCTGCAGTTCATCCAGAGTGATCATGGGCCTCTTGGCTGCATCTCTGATCAGTCTTCTCCTTGTTCGAGATGAAAGTTTTAAAGGGACGGCTGGGTCTTGGTAGATTTGCAGTGGTCTGATACTCCCCTTCCATTTCAATATGATTGGCTTGCACAGTGCTCCTTGGATATTTAAAGCTTGGGAAATCTTTTGTTTTCCAAATCCGCTTTAAACTTCTCCACAACAGTATCTCGGACCTGCCTGGTTTGTTCCTTGGTCTTCATGATGCTCTCTGCGCTTTGAACAGAACCCTGAGACTATCACAGAGCAGGAGCATTTATACGGAGACTTGATTACACACAGGTGGATCATCATCAGTCATTTGGGAGAACATTGGATCATTCAGAGATCCTCACTAAACTTTTGAGTGAGTTTGCTGCACTGAAAGTAAAGGTGCCGAATAATATTGCACGCCCCACTTTTCAGTTTATTTGTTAAAAAAGTTTGACACATCCAATAACTTTCATTCCACTTCACAATTGTGTCCAACTTGTTGTTGATTCTTCACAAAAAATTTGAGTTTTATATCTTTATGTTTGAAGCCTGAAATGTGGCAAGAGGTTGACCAGTTCAAGGGGGCCGAGTACTTTCGCAAGGCACTGTAAGTACTGTTTGGTTACAGGAACAAAAAGTGTGCTGGAGACGTCAAAGTGGGGATTTCAAACCCAAAAATACTACCAAGCATGGTTGTGGCAGCGTTATACTGGGAGACTGTTTCATCACCAGAGATTCTGGTAATCAAAACAATTTATAATTGTCGGTGTATAATTCTGACTATTGATTAGAGAATAAGATAAAAAAGAATGCATTTGTTTAAAACAGAGTAATAAATACAGTGAGGTTTGGATACACAGCAGTGTCACCAGTCAGTCAAACAACTACATGGTGTTGCATTTGGTCACTAATGAAGTGGGTTTTGTTATTTTAGTAGGGGTACATTGTTGATTATTTTCTCAACAGTGTCTGAACCGAGTGAAAGAAGAATAAGAGTTAAGGTTTCAGCAGTTCTCCCCTTGAAGCTCCATCTTCTAATATTTCCAGTTCCACTTCATTGGCTTAATTTTTTCCATTAAAAAGAAAACTATCTTTCTTTCCCCTTCCGCTGATTAAGTGTTCTGAGGAACTGTTTAACTCATCAGCTTCTTCTCTGTTCACGACTTTATAGCAGCAGGTCATTCAGCTAATTTTATTGCTCGGATAAATTTTAACACCTCAGTGCCTCCAAATGTCAGGAGAGCATTGTTTCAGCATTTGTCTTTGGGAAGTGAAGGCGACGTGGAGGAGAGAGTGTGAAGAGGTCAGTGCAGAGGCTTCAGCTGTCCCAGAAGAGAAGGCTAACGATGCTTCAGATCAAAATTTACTTGCATATAATGTGCAGATTACAAAATATAATCTGCAACAGGCAAGAAAAAACTAAGGTTCCTTCAATTCAAACAGTGTCACGATTAAATAAGTAAATAAGTAATGAAATACATATTTTTTAACGTTATAATTTAATTATGTTTGGGGAAATACTTTAAATAAATAATTAGATTCAGCTCACAGTATTCAAATGTGATACTTATTGCAACATTTGAACTAATTTAATACAGTTATTTATTTGATTTTGATATGCTGCTTGTACAGTATTGAGTCTAAAAATTGTCACATTAAAGAAAGAAAGAGAGAAAGAAAGAGGGAAAATGTGTTTGATACGAATATGTTTAATGAATAAATGTATCCTCATTTATTTACATGTGTCAGTAATTTATGAAATATACTATAAGTTAAAAATATGTTATTAATTTATTATTTATTTGAGCAGGATCTCCTGCAGAACACTATGAAATAACAGTAAAATTAAAAGATCAGCTTCTTTATAAATATATTATTATTTTAATTAATTATATTTAAATGATTGTTTCTCTTTCTACACAATTTAAAGATAATTAATGAAACATTTACTAATCTATTTATTTACTGAATTGTTTCTCATGACATAAATTAAACTAGGACTGTGACATGTTAAAAACATCCCTTCCTGTGAGCAAGTAAGTAGGTAAAACTTTATTTTTATAGCACCTTTCAAGACATATATCACAAAGTGCTGTACCAAACAAAAACTTGAACCATTAATGCTTTTTAAAAAACTCTGCAGAGTCAACAGACCTTAAACTAAAATGGAATGGAGAGAGTTCCAGGTACCTGGTGCTACTGCTGAGAAAGCCCTGTGACCTTTAGTTTTCAACCTTGTATGTGGCACCAGCAGGCCTCAGTCACATGACCTCAGGGACCTGCTAGAGACATACAAATTGAAACTTTCTGAGATGTATGCCAGTGCTTGATCATTTAAAACCCTATTAGTAAGAACCACGATCTTGTAATGTACTATGTTGTGGGTGTGGAACCAGTGGAGCTGGACAAGGACCGGAGTGACATGAGAAAACTTTAGTGATTTTGTTTAAAATAAGGTTTAAAATTAGTATATCGTCTTAAAAGTAAACGTGTAATTATCATTAATAAACATAATTATTTCACTTATGAAATATATTTTGTTTTACAATTTAATTCGATTTTTCTGTTTGTTTTATTGTAATAGACCTCCAGTGCTGCACATAATGAATTTATCTCTGTGGAGGTTAACCAATCTTGTTAGGGTATGTGACCTATGGCACAGGAAAGCACATATGCTGCTGCTACTACTACTACTGCTACTACTACTACTACTACCTCTAATAATAATAATAAGAATAATAAGCTATTTTTAAAATGATCCATATTATAAATTATTGACAATGTGGATTATTACATATTTTTCATTTCTGCTTTATTTAAATTATTTCATAATCATTTATTTATTATTGAATTGGTCTTCCACATTTCTCAAAAAATGTTTTTTAACTATTTTTTAAAGAGTGTATTTTTGTACAGAAATGTAAAGTTAAAACAAGTCTGTATTCTTTAGCCTGCTAAATTCATTTTATCTATAAAATGTCCTCAACCCCCTGTCCGCTGTGACCTGCTCGTAACATAAAACAAACTGGTTTGTGAGAAAGTGACAAACTGACGTTTTCCTGCAACGTTCCAGTAACGTTTATTCCAACAAGACACAGCTCCTGCTTGATCTTTTGTGTCACCGAAGTTTAAGATGACGCCGTTGTATAAAAGACTTCCAGTTACCGTCAGGTCATGATGTTCGACTTAAGAATGTTACGGTTTCAAGACATTTATTTCCGCACAGAACCTGTGGGGTTTTTAAAAACACAAAAAAAAAAAAAAAAAAAAAAAAACCTTGGGGGGGGGGGAAAAAAAAAAAAAAAAAAAAAAAAAAAAAAAGAAAAAAAAAAAACAGTTTGATTAAAATTTAAAAATTCACAGAAACAGACTAAAAGTACAATGTAATTAAGTTAACTGTATTTGTTTGAGTATAAATTATATTGTTGTTAATAATGTAACTGAATTAGAATTGGACCTGTTAGATGTTGTGTAATTTGCCCTGAGATGACTTTTGTGGTAAATATGGTGCTCTAAAAATTAATAAAATAAGAGTCCTGAATTTGTTTTTATGTCAGAACAGGTGGACCATGTACGGTGTTCCCCAAGGATCTGTTCTTAAAATGCTGTTGTTTTTAATATGGAAATGTCATTATTTGGTTTCTAGCCTATATTACAAATATTGTGTGGCATTTACATTTTGTTTTACTAACTGTGGAAACAAAACTTGAGCTAAATGCTATCAGATAAACAAACAATTTTTTTCATTAATTTGAGGGGAATTGATGCAGCAAAACCTTGTTGATTTAGTCTGTAAAGACTTTGTATCTATAAATTGTTTGGGCGCTTCGTTTATTTGCAAAATTTGATGCTAAAGTTTTTGGGCATAAAAAATTTCTAGATCATTATCAGATATTTCATTGCATTCGTTTTTGCCCAAATATATCAGATAATTCCTTTTCAATATAGTTCTATAGACAAAGAGGAAGCTGTAAGAGTCTATTCAAAATCTGTCTATCTAGTTAAAGTAATGATTGCTATAAGAAAGGCCAAATTTGCTTAAAATCCATGTTTTCTTGTGTTATCAACAGTTACCCCCAAAGAAAAGCAAGCAGCTATCACCACTTTGCATCAAATGTACTGTTTTCTGGGTTATGAAAAATTCACAAGCTTAAGTTGTAGTGAAGACGTTTCCAGCAGGCCCAAGAGGGAGCAGTACAATCTCCTCCTGAGGACTGTGCTACAGAATCCTGTTGCCACCAGTGCAGAGCCTACTTATCTCCTAATTCTGCACAAGAAAACTGCCATTAAAAAAGAGTAGGATCTAAATGTCTTTCAAGAGGAACTTCTTCCAACAATCCAGAAGGAATGTGATATTGTCCAGAAGTTAATTTCCAGGACGACACTTCAAACTTTTGAAATGTTTTAACATTTCTCAGCATGCTGTAGAAACCTGTGGAAAATGGCTGCCTTTGGTACAATGCTAAGAAGAGTTGAATTAAGAAACAAAACCCAATATTTCCATGACCAGAGGAACATATCAATTCAATATTTGAGATATGATCCTTTCTCCTTTTTTATATCGTTTCATATCAATGATAACATTTTTTATTTTTTAGTCTTTGCATTTTCAGCTTTAAAGTTAACACAAACTTTTTGTTGCAGCCTGCAGGTTAAATAGCCCATTGCCTGTTTTTTCTTTGTGGATAAGATCCACTGCTGAGCTGCAAAATATCAAGGCTGGATAGCAGAGTCCCTGTGTCTTTTCTTTCTCCACCACCAGCTGTTTATTCCCACACTGTTTCGTAATGTCACTCTGTAAATGATCCATGCTGATACCAGAAACAACAGGGAAGCTTTAAGAGCTTTGAATCTGAACCTTTAGCTCTTACTTGTTATTTGGCCTTTCAGAGTGAAGACACTGACCTCTCAGCTGTCAGCATGGCGAGTCTGCTTAGCAGCGTGCTCCTGGTAGCTGTGGCCTATAGCGGGTATTGTGAGGAGAAGGTGTTTCTGCAGCGAGCTGGCAAGGAGTTTAACAGCAGACAGTACAGATCTGTGCTTACTGTAAACAACGGAGAGAAATTTGGAAACTGGACCTGGCCAGAGATCTGTCCTGACAACTTCTTTGCTGTTGGATTCAGTGTCAGGGTAAATTACTAAAATGTACTACAAACATATTAATTTTAATGGAAATGGAAGGACAAAATATATAAGTCTAGCTTTTGATACAAACCTAATATAATTTAAATTTATTACCATGATGCTAACATCTTTCCTTTAATGATTGAGGTCAATGACGTTCATGCAGCTTGGCTAGTTAAAGGCCCCAAACATATTAGCATAGTAAAATATCCTCAAATACTGGCTTTACTATAGTTTAGAATAACCTTGATCAGGTTTTTGCGTTTTTCTTAATTAAAGAGACATTTAACAAACATCCTGTGGTCTCCCTTAAAAATATAAATTTGCACAGATATATTGAATCTTTTTCATTAACTTTAACTTTATATTAGTCATGCAATGATTTAACAGCAACAACAAACTAATGGAAGGCATAAATAAAGTTTGTATTTAGCATTTTGCACAATGTTTAAATGAAAACCAATTCCTTAAGGTGCTAGAAGTAAGAACCTGCTTAATATGTCTAAATTTTGATTAGGCTGTTTTCTCCATAAACGTTTGCACAGAGCAGCCTCCAGCCTGAAAGATGATTAAATAAACGTTAGAATGAATGAATGATTCTAAACGTGGTCAAATTAGCACAAACTCGAAAAAAAAAATAAATAAATAATAAAACCATCTCTGTCCCCAGACTTAAATCCTGTAGAAAATGGGTGGAGTGAGCTGAAGAGAAGAGAGCATATGAGAGAATCCAGGACTCTGAACAAGCTAGGGAGATTGTGCAAAAAGAATTGGTCACATATTCCTCTCGCTGGATGCTCCAGATGAAATGCGTGAAATGTTATTAAACAGTTGTACATACAGTAGTATCAACATCAGCAGTGCCAATAACTAGTTATTTTGTCAAAAAGAATAATTTCTTAAAAAGTTATTTTTTTTTCCCAACTGAGTAATTTTACTCAAATTAAAGGTTGCTTTTTAAAAAACAGTTCAGTCTGAAATTATCCTACTAGAAAAGGAATCTTATTTTGTACATATCTTCCTCAGGGTTACTGATAAATGTGGAAGTTGCTGTAGATGCCTCTTGTTACAGAAATTATCCCATACTCCTGTAATCAGCTTATGTAAAAATCCATCCAAACCATCTGTGCTTTAACCTGACCTGAATTTCTTCAGCTGCTACGGCAGAGCATAGATACACTGTTCATTTGTCTTGGAACTGGTTTCTGTTTCCTCAGGTAGAGAGCAAGCAGCATGGGGGGGATGACACCGCCCTGAATGGAATCCGCCTCATCTGCTCCCAAGACGAGAGCCGGAGCTTCCTGTACTACATCGAATCCCACACTGGATAGTAAGCAGTTTCAATTGAACTCAACTTGATTTACTCTGTGTTGCACTTTTCAGCAGCACAAGGGTGAAAAAAGAGAAGAGGCATAGGAACAAAACCAATTTACGCCAATTTATCATAAATTAGTGAGTAAGTACAATAAAAATACCAAGAAATTAATTTATATTTATAAAACATTATTTGGAAAACAGTGTATTTTGATAAAAAATAAAGACGATCATTAAAGCAAAGAACACACTGGCAGAGTAGAAATATAAATGTTTAAATTTTTGTTCTTGCAATTTCATGTTTTACAAAGTAAAAAAAAAAAAAAACATTTACATAAAAAAACCTCAAATCACTTTGCTAAAGTATAGCATTTCTACAAAAGAGTTCATTAGAAAATATCTTGTCCAAATACTGTCATGGTGGTTTTAATGAAACCCCTGAGCAGACTCAACAACGACCAGTGCAAGCAGTTCTTTTCAATGATCTTCAGCAGGAACCAGGAACAATTTTCGAGCAGCCAATAGGGGAAAAGAGCCTAATCTAACTACTGTTAGAGTGGTTGGAAATAGAGATAATATTGTAAATGTTTCTTTGAAAGGAGATGAACTTACTGTTAAAATGAGCGATGAACATCCAAGGAAGATAAGTTAATCCACAGAACTGAGTTTGACAGGTGCTTAGTGTACTGATGAAGAAGGTTCTGTTCTTTTACTCCCAGGACGAGTCAGAGGAGGCTAGAGTGGACTGGCAGTGGAGGGGCAGGTAGATGGGCATTCAGGTAAGCCTACTTCAGGAAGGTGAGGGAGAGGATCCAGGGAAAAGTTTAGATGCTTGGTGGCAGAGGATGATCCGATAAATCTTTGAGCCAGAGTTCTCAGGTTCTGAGGTTTTGTCTGTCCTCAAGGACTTGGTTCATATTGGAAGGGCTGCTGAATTTACCTTTCCAAATCCCTAGTAACACCTCTAATATTGCAGCTTTTATAGAGGATTGGCTCAGAGATTGTGGGGAAGTCACTGACTGAGAACTGTCTGGACAGGGTGTCTGGCTTGATTTTATGAGAACCGGGTCTATAGGTAATGGTGAAGTTGAATCTGGAAAAGAACAGGGACTAGCAGAACTGACGGGGTTTGAAACATCAGGCTGACTGGATGTAAGCCAGGTTCTTATGGTTGGTCCATATGATGATGGATTGGGCTGTGCCTTCTAGCCAGTGTCTCCATTCCTCAAGATCAAAGTTTATGCCTAACAGCTCGCTGTCTCCAATGTCTCCAATTTTTTGCTGAAGAAGTGAATCACCTGGAGAAGAAAGGATGGTGGTGCATTTTATCGTCAGAGGTGGATTTTTGTAAAAGCACAACTCCTACGGCTATGTCTGAAGCATCCACCTCCAAGATGAATTGAGAGGTCTGGTCAGGATGGACTAAGATAGGGGCAAAGAAGAACTTCCTCCTCAGATCTGCAAAGGCAGATTCTGCCTCAGGAGACCAGGTGAGTGTCTATTTTGGTTGAGGTTAGGGTAGTAACAGGAACTGCAAACAAACAGAGTAGTGTGTACTTTGTGCTCTTGAAGGTTTGTGGTGAACAAAGCTTGATGAGACCATCAAGATAAAACACGAACAGGTTCAGGAAGTCTGGCCTGGAAGACAGCTGGGGCATTGACCATAACTAGGTATTCAAAATGTCCCACGTGTTTTAAAAGCTGTCTTCCATTTATCTCCCTCTTTTATGCAGACCTAATAGTGGGCATTATGTAGATCTAATTTTGAAAAGACATTAGTCTCCTGCACACATTCAAAAGAGGTAATCAGAGGCAAGGATTATTTAGTTCATGGTAGTCAATATAGGGTTGGAAAGAGTTCTGCTTCTTCTCTACGAAAAAGAAGCCGGTGCCCATAGGGGAAGAGGATTGGAAGATGATGCCAGCATTCAGTGAGTTCTTAATATATTGTTCCATGGCTTCTATTTCTGACTGGGAGAGATTATAGAGTCGGCTAGAGCACAGAGTGGTACCTGGGAGGATGAGATCCAGGTCCTTAATAGTGTCTGGAGGTCATGGTAATCAGGGGGAACATTAGAAAAATGAGGAGGATCCTAAGTACTCACAACAGGTAAAGGAGAAGGAGGAATGGTTTGTAAAGCATGACAAATGCATTCACGACTCCATGCTTCAATCCAGACCATTTAACATGGGGGTTATGTTTCCGCAGGCAGAGAAAACCAATTGGTGAGTCATGGGTGCACAAAACAAAACAAAACAAAACAAAACAAAACAAAACAAAACAAAACAAAACAAAACAAAACAAAACAAAACAAAACAAAACAAAACAAAACAAAACAAAACAAAACAAAACAAAACAAAACAAAACAATACAAAACAATACAAGAAAGCATCTTTATGGTGGTTACTGGAGACAATGAGTTGAAGAGGGATGGTCCAGTGGGTCCGGAGCGGAGGCTGGGATGGCCAAGGTAAAGCAGAGAAGAGGAATGTTACATTGTTGCAAAAAGTCTGGGCTAATTAAGTTCTGTTTGGGGCCAGAATCAATTAGAGCACAGACTGGGGAAATATTATGGGTTAAACAGATGGATGATTTCAGCAAGAATCAAGTGATTTCTTCTTGCATCTTACCGGCCCGTAACATAGTCTTTACTGGCAGGCTTTGGCAGCCAGAGATATAATAGACGGGCAGACCACAGTAAAGACAACTCCCATGCTCCATTCTCCACTGTCTTGTCTTCGGGGGGCAGCCCGGTGCTGCCAATCTGCATGGAGAGCCCCCTGCTGGCAGGTAGATGGGCATTCAACTTGTCAACTTTATTAAAAAGCCAGTGGTAGAGACTGTTAGAGGAATGAAAAGGAGATTAATTTTTTACAGTAGGAGACAGGCTGTTGATCCTCATGTTCAGGGTCTTATAAAAATAAGTATTTCTTGACTTTTCTCTTAACTTGCTTTTCAAATTCTAAGTTCCTGCGTAACTTTCTGTCCAGCTTTGGTGAGTGGTCCCATCCTCAGTACTGCCCTAGCGGGGTGCTGACATCCTTCCAGATTCGTGTGGAGCCCCATCGGGGTTTGTTGGGAGACGACACGGCTGTCAACAATATAAAGTTCCGCTGCAGCAGCAACCCAATGCTGGAGGCGGCTGGCATGGACTGGGGGGAGTATGGCTTCTGGAGTGAAAACTGCACTAATGGAGGCATCTGCGGCATAGAGACCAAGATGGAGGATTACCAGTGGGGCCTGGATGACTCCACTCTTAATGATGTTCGACTCTTCTGCTGTGACAAACATCAGGTGTGTTCAAATGTTTCTTACCCAAAGCCCTGAAGCTATATTGATCCAACAAAAGTTTTTTAAATAGCCAGGAATTTCTTTTGTTCACTTGAGCATAGGGCTCCCATTGTTTTCTAGAATGTGGTCCAAAATTAGTTTAGTTACTCATTTTTCCCTTACCATAAAGAATCCTGCAGGTCATCAAGAGCATCAAACCAAAAGCACATTGTAACACTGTTGCCCAGTTCGTGGACCTTTGAGTAGCCTTTATATTTTATTTTTACCATTTGATAGTTATTAGAAATTGCTTTGTATAAAATATAGTGTACAAATCATAATTACCAAAATACAGCACAGTGAAATATGATTGCCACCTCTCAGATTTCTTTTGTTTTTGCCTTTTTCCCGCACCTACATATTTCTGATCATCAAGCCAATTTTCTTGTCAAAGATAATCTGAGTAAATACAAACTACAGTTTTTCAGATTTATTCAGAGTATGCTTTCATTTATAATTAAACAACCTTGTTAAATCATTAATTAACTGTAATTAACCACATTTTGGACAATTAAGATTACTTTCTTTAGCTATAGCCAGGCCTGTTTAATACCACATCTGTAGAGTAATATTAATATAATCTATCTGATGATAAAAAATCTCAATTAGGCTAAAAAGATCTCAAAAACAACACATCATACCTTGATCTAAAGAAATTAAAGCAAAAATTTTAGAACCTCTAGGTTTTAAAGCACACTAGTAGGTCCACCTCAGAATTGCTCACAAATGAAGGATTTGGAGTGATCTAGTCAAAGTATGGACTTAAATCCAACTGAGGTGCAAAAACATTTTTCATGCTTGAAAAGCCTTGAATATGCCTGAATTAAAACAGTACTAAAAATTACTTGGCCAAAAATTCTTTACATGGAAGTAAAAGGCTTATTGTCAGTTATGACAGTAGCTTGATGGCAGTTGTTATTGGGCTCAGGGTTTTTTATTTACTCAGGTTATCCGTGTCTGATGATAAAATTTGATTGACGATCTGAAACATTTAGGTGTAACAAAAATACAAAACCAGAGAAAAACATATAAGGGGGCAAATACTTTTTCACAGCACTGTAATTCCCAAGAACCTATTTAGAACATTCAGCATTCATTTCAGCTCTGGCCCAAAAGAAATATGAGGTACAGAGTAGACTAAAGCAAATTGGTTCTGTATTATGACAGTAAAGTTTATATTAAACTTTAAACCATTTCTGTTGCTCTTTTTCACAGTGATCAACTGATTGGAGAACATCTGTGACGCCTTCAACCCAAGGTTAATAAATCTGGAAAATTTAGTCACCGATTTTTGAGTATTGCTTTCTAAACAATGGTTTTTGTTTTTTCAGTTTTGCACAAAACTTTATTAATATCCCAGTCTAACCTATTTGAATGATATTATTAATAATTAAAAGTGAAGACTCTGCCTTCTTTGACAAAATGAGAAACTAATAAGCACTTCTTCAGGTCTGATCAGTGTGAGAGTATTACCACTTACTGTCCAGTGAACTAATGAGCTCTCAGTAAAGTCAGAAGAGGCACAAGGTGCTGATGTAAGTGTTTCACTGAACTCCCGCTGTTGCTGAGGTAATTACCAAATGACAAGAGAGTTGATTTTAATTAATTTACAGTTTAAGGCCTGACAAAGGCTGATAAGACACCGACTGGAAAACACAGAGGTAATGCTGCTAATTAGTCTGTGAGCAGTTGATCAGCTAACACAGTGTGTGTGTAGGGTCGGGGGCTGAGGAGGACTTCAGGATGTTATCTTACAATAAGGAAATGGTTTTTCAAAGATTCTGCAAGTCAAGGCAATGTGAATCTAGTCTTTGACGTACAGCTGCAGTGCACCTTGGCTGTGATGATTAATGCCCCGATGCTGACCTCATATTAAACTTCTAAGATCACCGGCCAGAGACGGAGGCTTAAGTGCACTTGTTGGCCCTCATAGAAGAATGAAGACGCTAATGTCTGTCGGATAAAAGCTTTGTGAAGGATAAAAATAAACCGCACCCTATCTGCTGTTTACTTTTGGCTAAAATGAACTGAGCTTCCAGAAAGTATTATCAATCCCTGATCAATAACTGCTTCAAGTCCAGATATGCTTTTGTTTTTTATTCCTGCTCTACTACAGAATGATAGATGGTAATATTGGGCAAAAAGAGACTAGTAAAACTTTGTCCAGTCATCAGATTCAACGAGATGTCCATTAGCAAAGTTCTCAAAGATTTCAAGCTGTCAGAAAAGCCAGATGAGGTGTGTTTTTTCATTTATTTACTTTATTTTTTCAAATAGTTTTTCCCTAACAATGAGTGATTTCCAAATGTATTATTACATTAGTATTACAACGTTACTACATAAAAGTAATTATATAAAAACTGTTTTACCTGAGGTTGTATGTACATTAGGTCTCAGGCGCACACAAAACCTAAGAACTAAAATCTGCTAGAATAATTCTGGGGCAGGTCTTGCTGATGTTCACTGCTTTACAACTTTTCAGCTGAGGTCTGGCGTGCATTACAACGCTGAAAAAAATAACTGATATATGTTGAATTTTTGTGACGCTGCAAAGATATGTGGCTATAGACGATGGATGCATATGGAACATTTTCACATTTTGTCATGTTACATCAATAAACTACAATACATTTTATTAGAGCTTAATGTAAGATAACTACCCAAAGCAGTGTATAATTGTGACTTGGAAGAAAGACAATACCTAGTTCTAAAAATATTTTGAAAATTACATTTTGAAAAGTGTGGCATTGGTTTTTAGTCATATCACTTCATTGATGGCTCTAAATAAAATCCAGTGCAACCAACTGCCTTTAAAAATAATTAATTAGAGTCCACCTGTATGTAGTTTAATCTCAGTTTAAATACAGTTGTTCAGTAAAAGGCTCTGAGGTTTTCACAAAGGTGAATTGGCCTTTTGAGATTTTTACATGAATTATCAAATTCAATTAGACAAATGCAATAATTAGGCATATGGGATTACAATTTTTCTTCACTTATTCTTTACGTAGTAATAACGAAGTAACCAGTGCTGTTAACAGAAAAAAACTCAAAGTGTATTTTTGCATTTTGTTGTATTGTTTACGTTAATGTCTTGAGTGGTCACTAGATGGCAGCACTGCATCAAGCGCCACTATAGGACACATCTCACCAGCTGCAGGCGCACCTAATTTAAAAAATGTATACAGATGTTTTTAGCGCACTGATTCTAAATTATTTTCATACCAAGCACAGAGGTTTTAGCTCCCACTATTATTGGACCTTATAAGCTCTCTGGGTGCATAAACCTGCAGAGTTTGTTTTGATTTATAACCATGCTACTGCCTGAACATTGTAGCAGTAATAAAATCTTTTTTTATTTTTTATTTTACATCAAGTAAGGTTTATTATTCAAAGCAACCTGCCCTCAGCAAAGCACTGAGTAACATTACCTCTGGGTCTCAGGGTTGAACCTCAGTGATGAAAATGCCCCAGGTCATGACTTTAACATCCCAAACTGCAGGCTCATAGTGTTTCCAACCATCTTTTAGCAGCACTCCAGTGGCTCACCAGTCTGCCTAAAGAGCCATTAATGCCTCCTGAAGTGAACAGAATGGATCTGATGTTTGGTGTTTTGGTTGGAGGCAAAGCCATCTCCTTAATGACCTGACACTCCCTTGGGCTCACAGCTCATGGCTTATAGATCACACCAGCTGTGTTGACTCAACTGTAAATATAATGTCACTCATAAACACCACAGGAATATTATGACGTGTGTTTGTGTTTTCACGTGAAATATTGATGCATGAGGTACAGCACTGGGTCTAAATGGCGTTGTTTTGATCTGAGAGTGGGGAAAAATGGATTACTGTGTTGTTGTGGCAAAATAACTATCAAGCTGATGTATTCTAAAGTTCAAATGGTAATGAAGGTAATACCCAGATAGAGCAAATCTGAGATAAATATTTTTTTTTTACTCAGAGAAAATTAGACTTTGGGTTCATAAGTCTCACCTCCCCATTGGACTCTGCTTCTGTTCATTGTGCTCAGAGAACTGTGGTTGCCACTTTATCTTATTTTAATGGCAGCATCTGTCCTTGTGTTGCATTATGGATCAGTATTCAGGGTAAGACTGAAGACTTTATGAAAATTTGCATTGTATGATTGAGACCTGGGAATGACATAAATCCCAATCGGACTGTGTTTCAGATGCAAGTCACACAGGCAGTATGCAATACTCACTGTTTAGCTCAGAGACCAGAATAGCTGTTACTAGCAATACAAGCCAACACTGTACTGTGTGTGTAAATGATTTTGACATACAAGCTAAGAAAACTGCAAATAAAAGATCAATTACTGCAGCTATGTTACAGGTTTTGTGGGGCAAGGCAGTTTGGGGCATATAAGAAACCTCTAATTATGGAAGTCGGAATTGTTACTTTAGCTTAAAGGCATATATCATTTTTGTCACTTTTCTTTTTCTGTTGTTTTCAGGCATGTGGCTCACAATCGTGGCCAAAGCAGAGAAATACATAAAAAATTATGAAAGAAAAAAAAGCAGCTGGGAATGCAGAGTTTCTAAAGAGTGATGACAATGCGTTTGAAACATGGATATCAGTGCATAAGGCAAAGGACACCCAAGACAAAAATACAAGACAAGGGTCCAGCTTAAATCTGATTTTAATAAGTGAAGATTCACATCAGAGGAGGAAGTAAAGAGAACTGTCCTCTGAGAGAGGTAGCCTGGAGACCTAACAAACAGACACAATATAAAGGGATCTAAAAGCACTCTGTGGTGACTTCAGTCTGCCCATAATACACACCAGTGTGAAATAACTGCTTGTGACAAAAAAACAAAAACGTAACATCTTGGCAGTATTTAAATAGTTGCTGTAATTTCTGCCCCATATCTGACATACAACTGTAGCTGCCAATGGCTGATAACTAACAAAAATTTTTCAGCCACACCTTTTTGTATAAGAAAAAAAACTACTTTGAAAAGAAGTATGCAGTCTCAAGGTCTGACCATTTTACAAGCAGATAAAAGTCTGTTAAAAGGCAGCAATTATCTGCTGATTTTAACATTAGGTTTTTCTTTTGTAATTGATTCAAATCCCAAAGGTGGTAAAAGGAATGTTTGGATCTTCTTTACTTATTCCTAATGTCAAGGTGTTCTCAACCATAAACCAGTAATCCAGCATATTAATGCTGTATGAGATCTGATCATACAGTGAAAAGGTGAAGCCTTGCACTTGTTCAGACTGACTTTTTGGTTAATTGTACTCTCGTTTGCAAACTTAGAAAACGTTAAAGATACATGTCAATTCTGACACAAAAAAGGCAATGACACATGAACCCATTAAATATAAATCATTTTATAATATACAAATTGTACAGATGTCAGGAACAGTAGGAATTTTGACATACTCAGAATAGGAAAGATAAAGAATACTTTTTCTACATCAATGCGAGTGACAACGGCACATGATAGAAGATACTTAACATTCAAGATGGCAGCTGAGGTGATAAAAAAATACATCAGAGAGAAAGAAAATCTAACAATACATTTTCCAGAGGCTGTGAGCAAAGCAAAAGTGACAACACAGGAAAAAAAGTGACTGCATCCTATTGTGTCATGTTCTGTCGTTTCTGCTTTGTCTGTTTCACATCTTTGTTGCACACAGGAAATGAACCATTGCATTTTTTATAGCACTACCAAGAGCGATTGCACCAGCGCCACTAATTAGGCTCAGAGACATTTATGCTGATATAAAACAGCAAGCTGTATATTTCTCACGGATACTATAAGTGGAGGGGATCACAGATGTATATTTGAGTCTAACATTAGCCAAAGGTCACCTCCTTTTCACGCATTAACTGATTAAATGTCCGATTATGTCTTGCTTTTCTCTCCCTGCCTGTGTTAACATAACGCCAGGCAAAAAGAATAAAGGAAAAATCCCAATTACCTACAGTCCCTTGAGCATATTAATGCCAGAGGTTAGACTGGGCAGCAACCCATACAGTAAGTGCTTATCGAAGAGAGACGGCACCAGGTACAGGATGAGCGGAAACAGGGTCGGATCTTCTGCCAAGGTTTCTGTTGTCCGGGCAGTCCAGCCGGAATGAAAGACGATCACATTACTTAGGCTTACCGCGTAATCTAATTTGTTGTTCAGAATATACTTCAGTAATGTAATATGACCTGTCTTGTATTCACAGAAAGCCAAATGGGAGTGTTTAAGTCTCAGCTTTCAGATTGTAAAACAAAACATAAGAAAGCAGGAGCACTGAAATAAATTTACAGCAGTTTAAATCTAAAAAATATTTAAGTATTAAAAGTCATGAATAAATTAATTATACAGAGCAATATATCTGAAGCATTTCCTTTATATGATTATGGCTTAACGATAAAGAGAACCTGAAATTCAGTTTTTCAGAAATAATGGTTTCCAACTCCATTCCTGCAACTTTTAGATGTGCACCTGGCACACCTTAATGAAAGGACTGAATTAACTCCTCAGCATGTATTCAAGCTGTACAGAGCCCCACTGATAATCAAATTATTTTATTTGTGTGTGAATCAAAGGCAAATTCTAAAGTTGCAGGACACAGGCCTCAATGACTGGAGTTTGTCACATCTAAAAAGGAATTTTAAGGTTGAAGTCTTGTATAATCACCATGTGATGGCCTAGATAATCATGGCAAAGACTGCTACCTTGATGGTTGAACAGCTTTCATCGACAACCTCTGCAAAGACAGTAAGGTAATTCATAAAGAAACTGGTGTATCATATATTTTTTTATTGGAAAGGTGAGAAAAGTGGGACGTTTTTACAATCAGTGATGATTTAGGGAACCATGCTGTCTGCTGATGTTGGTCCACAGTTTTTTTACCATAAGTACATCTGTTTATCAGGAATTTAAAGAGCACTTAGAGATTACAGAGGTTTCAGCGTTCATGCTTTACGGAGATGTTGCTTTCACGTTCCAGCAGAACTTGGCTCCTTCCCACACTGCCAAAAAGTACCAAAGATCTGCTTTGATGACCTTGGTGTCTACTGAGCTTTATTGGCCAGCAATGCAGTGTGACATAAACCCCATGGAGAATCTATTGGCTATTTTCACGAGGAAGATAACAGACACTGGACCCAGCAAAGCAGACCAGCTGAAGGCAGCTATGAAATAAACCTAGGCTTCCTTAATTCCTCGGCAAAAACACAGACTGATCACCTCCATTTCACACTGCACTGATGCAGAAATTGAGGCAAAAAGAGCTCTGACCAGGTATTCATCGCATATGGACTTACTTTTCACAATCCAGATTAATTTAGTATTAAAAATCCTCTTTTAATTGGTCTTATGTAAAATTTAAATTGTCATTGTATAAGCCATAATCATCAAGGTGAACAGAAATAAAAGCATAAAATGTATCACTCTGTGGGTAATAAATCTTGATGAATTAAATTAATTAAATAAATTAACTTTTTGATTATATTTTAATTTAATGAGATGCACCTTTAATTCACCTATAGAAAATAGGGAGAGCTCAAAGTTCTTTTGATTTTGTCTTCACTAATTCATGTTTGTCATATTCAGACTAAATGGACTTGGGAGTGTCTATTAAATCCAATAAAGTAGCTATACATCATGATATGATCTTGCAATATCCTGCTTTTGCAGCTGAGAAAAATCCATTCTCACTCAGAAACCTTTGACCTTGGCTGCCATTAGAGATGACTTTGTGGCTACAGTTCTGGTCTCCGTCATATTGGAGCACTAGAGGACAGGGAGCATATGTTTCCAGAGGTTACACTTGCAGCGACCCTTTAGCTGAAGGCCAACATCAGCCCTGAGGAGGTAGCTCAAAGCACCAGTCAGCAATGCATTTTTGCAAGCTTTAGCAGAGCAAGCGGAGGCTACATGAAGCCTTTTTTACTTAAAAACCAAACATTTACAATCAAAAACATGTTCAAGAGATGACAAAACTAACACAAAATATAACACCTTCATATGAACATTTTTATCCCATCACTCTGAATTCTAAGAATAAGATCCTCAAAACACCAATTAAAGCAAAACTTTGCTGTTTGACTATAACAAACATATAACACTTAAATTACCAAAAACATTTCTAATAGCAGATTCTGGGCCATTTACAGTATAGTAATAAGGCTAAACTGGTCACAGTTTTATATACTACTCAACACAAAACATTTGCCATTTTACATTAAAAGGAATTTCACTGGAGGCAGGAGAGTGTTTAAAATTGAGGAGTTTCTTCTCCAGAGAAGAAAAAGTTTTCTTAACCACATATCATTTATAATCACAACACGAAAGTAATAATCGTGACAAATTATACGAGGGCAGCAGGTACTTTTTATCAGCCAAATGCTAACAGTTGACAGAAACTGGTATTACGATGAGATGTGAGTAAATTCCTAAATCAAGCTTATCCTCTCCTGTGCAAACGGATCCCCATGACATCCTAGTTAAACGTGAAACTTGACATGTTGAGGTGTTTTGTTGTCAATAACTCCCCCAAAAAGTGACCCCCCCTCGCATTATAAATGCATGATTACTGACAGAACCCCCACTGATAAAATCCATTAGCAATCCACAGAGAGCCCCACTCTGTAAATGTCGCCTCCCCCCTTTCTCTTGTTCCACCTCTAAAATGGAAAGCCATGCAGTGGCACGAAACAGAACATTATGATTCAATTAATGTCAGAAACTGTGTCCAGTAAAAGGCGAATAAAGAGCTGGGGATAAAGCAATGAAAGAAACGTCTGCGGTGAATGTTGGTTGTAAAGGCTGTTGCTTTAAATGAACCAATTCGTTTCTGTTATTTGAGTCTTTTAGGCTCTGTTTTCTTTCTTTTTTTTACTACCACCTATTTCTTTGTCTCACTTTCTCCTTCACAATCTTCACTTGCCACTTAAATATAGAACAAAGACAAGCCCTGACCACACATCGCATAACCTTGTTTCTGTACAGGAATCCTTACTCCTGCATGTAAAGCTAACAGCGTAAACCTCAATACTGATCCTGTCCTTGAGGTGCAAACATTCAGCTGAATTTCACATCCCTGTCTTACAGGGCTTGGGAATATTCTGGGGAACATTCTGTTTGCAAGGTAAGATTAGTACACCACACCAAAGAGTGATTATCGGCTCTCTTTGAAGCACTTGCTGGCTTAGAGCTCAGCGTAAACAATGATCTCCTCAGCCTACTTTGGATTGCCAGTCGCAACAAATACCTTTCCCATCACCTCTACCAGCGCTCTCCTATGAATTCCCTCTGCATCCCGGAAAGTATCAAGGAATGGGGATCCAGGCTTGGGTGAACATTTTCTGGGAACTCTCTGCCTTTTATGGTATCTCCACAGTTTCAGAGCCAACTACGTAAACTAAAACAAGCTGGTGCTTTTTTTATGAAGAAATGAACACGACCAGAAAAGCTCACAAAGCTTTTCTGTCTCCATCAAGATGTCATGGTCTACATTGCTTTCACTACTTTTTACCTCTTTAAAGACATGGTCACACCAGAAAGTGGTGTGGAAAAACACATTTTCTCAAATTATAAATATGAAGAGATTTTTCATATCTTGTCTAATTGTAAGTAAACTATATTAGTTTGTGAATTATGTAATTAACTCTTTATTTGGGCTTAATAAAGACAGATCAAGTTGCAGCCACGAGGCATTGTTAATGATATGATAATCTAAAATTAAAACTCAGAAGGCAAATGAACATGGTAAATAGAATGTAACTTGCCATCTAAAGTAACAATAAATTTGCAGCTTCATCCAAAGATGTCAGTAAACACTAATGTGAGTGTATGGTGAGTGAGTAAACGAGTGAACATTACAAAGCAGCTCTAGTTTAACTGCCACACTTACTGGAGTCGTGACCAAGTCTTTTTGAGTTTTTTTCTCCTTACTGCTTTCTCTCTGATTCTCTGTGAGTCCTCTGCCTATCTCCATCCAGTGTATCCAGTAGCTCCACAATGGCTTAGCTACAGAAGCCTCCCCCATTTGTTAAATACATTCAGTATACATGGTTATACAGTAGGACTGATGTCATGATCTTCATTTATAGCTACACTGTTGCAGGTGTTGGGGATCATATGGGGGTTTGGAGGATGCCACAGCAATGGGAAGATATCTCCCCTTTAATTTGGATTCAGGATAAGATCACAAACCAGTTTTTGAGATTGGGTGGGGAAAAAGCTCGACTTAAACTGCATGGTGCTACTCCTGAGCCTCCTCTGGATTTGGGTGTGTGGTTGTTGGATCTGCCACAGTCTCCTTGGCGACAACCTCCACCGGTTCTTCGGTTTTGATTGTATTCTCCCCAGCGTAATCTCTCTCTTCATCTGTCTCTATCCCATTTTCTATCACACATTCAACTTTCGAAGTGCCCTCAAGCTCCTTTTCTTTGGTCTCACTCTGTGTCTCAACAGTCACAACTGTTTCAGCGACCTTCTCGACCTCCTCCTTTCCCAAAGACTCTGCAATTTTTTTGGATCCCTCTACATCTGGATCT
This sequence comes from Crenichthys baileyi, assembly GCA_036173005.1. Lineage (NCBI taxonomy): Eukaryota > Metazoa > Chordata > Actinopteri > Cyprinodontiformes > Goodeidae > Crenichthys > Crenichthys baileyi. Next base: position 166,555 of record JAHHUM010001189.1, on the reverse strand, counting down.
TTCTTTTCTCTTTCTGCAGTGCAGTTTTCTACTCCTTTGTCTTCAATTTTGTCTAGTCCATCTTTCTTTATGACCTTCTCGACGCTGATTACCATCCCTGCATCATCCTCTTTATCTTCCTCACAACTTATCTTCCTGTCTTTCTTGAATTCACCTGCGGCTTCTACCTGTGCAGCATTTGTGCTTTCACTCACAGTTTTATCCTCCTCCTTCCCAGCTTTTTCTTTGTCATCAGCAATCTTGAGATCTTCAGATTCCTTCTCAATTATTGTCTTTTTCTTTTTGCTCTTTGCCACATCTTTGATGCAGTTCTTGTTGGACTTGCTTCGGGCCTTGAAGATTAGTTTCTGAAACATTTATTGCATGTTAGTTATACAGTATTTATGGCCACAAAGCAGTACACACAAACTTAATTAAGAATGGATCATAACAAATCTAATATTGGGATGGAATAACTTGGTAATTTAAACAAAACAGAGCAGGAAATTGGTGGCCATGTTGGGTGGGGGTTGGTATGGGCTGATTATTGGTGGCCAGGTGGATATTAGTTTGAACAAAGTCAATTAAATGCTATTCCAGCTAACAAAGTCATGTGGAAAACTTCACACAAGCCATTACATATTCTTCTTCTTCTTTATTAGGAAATGTTCACATGCTAATGTATTTTTTTTGTTTAACTCTGAAAATGAAAGTTTGTTCAGATGTACTTAAACAACAAAAATCAACCTTGTGTTACCCATTAACTATAAATACCAACAAAGATATATTTTCTAATTGAGGAAAAAGTAAGGACAAACCATCCCTCATAGCTGGTCTTACTTCCTTTGGCTGAAATAATTTAAGTGACCAGTCTCTGACATCGGCCTGAGAAAAGTTTACATCACTTCTCACTTTCAGCTGTGAGATGTTTGGTGGGTTTCCTTCATGTTCAGCCCATTATCTGATATTTTTCCACATTCTCAGTGGCAAACTTCAATCTGGCCTTTGTGTTTTTCTAAGAGAGCAAAGGCAAACCTCCCATGAAAGTTAAACTTGTGCCGTCCCTTTCTGATTGTATAGGCAAGCACAAAAGTGTGTAGGTCCTGTCGTGACATTTTAGAATTTTTAGAGACTTCCTAAAGTATCTTGCGGTCTGCTTTCAGGTGGCACGTGCATGGATGAACAGACCTGGGCATGCTGACAGTTGTTTTGAATGTCCTGACAGAGGAATGGCTGACTTCAGTCCTGCTCCACAAATCCACTACTAGACTCATAAGCTGCTGCAATCCTCTTTCTGAAGGCCTTAGACAGGTATTTCCATCTTACCATGGTGTTTACTGTCACTTCAATTGTCAGGAGTATCGCAAACTAAATGTCAGAGGTTTCAATGGAAAAAACGGCCTTCAAAATGCTTAGTAAGAATTTTCTATTCCTGTGCACCTGATACAATACATCTGGGTGTGATTTTAGACATTTGAAGTGAGAAAAAATGTTGGAGTGTCCTAATTTATTGCTCACCAGAAATTGCTTTTTTTAAAATTCTCATTTTACTTAGAAAGGTATTTTCTTCAGTTTTAATAGTTGGTTATATTACTTGATTTTTTTCCAGTAAACATGTATTAAATATCCAAATATGTTTGCAAAATACACAGGTCCTATTTTTTCACATGAGCGTAAAGAATTCAACATACAGCAAAGGCAGAAAGACAAGCAAAGAAATAGTCTTATTAGCTGTAAGTATTTCACAAGTCTTAGATCCTGCAAGCAAAGCTTTCATGAGGCACATTTAAACTAAGGTCACAGAAAATATGAACATGGATTCATTCCACTGCAGACACAGGTGAGCTTTAGATGTTATCACAGCTTTTTGGAGTCGGCAAAAAAAAGCAATAGCACCAAGTGGTTCCCAAAATAACACATATCTAAAACAGAAACGTGATGGTTCACTTTGTTCACACTGTGTGTGTTTATTTACATTAATCAAAAACAGCTGCTGTGTTGAAGCTGGAAAAAAAGTTATGCTGGTTTTAGATGGTGAATAATGTACAGGAGGACTGGTAGTAGAACCTTTAACAGGTGAGGGGGTAACCTCTAGTTCTAGAGCCAGATGTGGAGCTCCAAAGCTTTGGCTTGACTAAGAGAGAAATAAACAAAGGTTATGATGTAAAGACAAGTTCATGTGACGGTATTTCAGTGGGTCAACTGATATCAGAGGTTGATGGAATGGGTATCATGACATTTAGTGCAATTTCAATCAGGTGTTGTTGCCTGGATTTGCTAGGGAACCAAATAATTCAGCCATTGTACACTGATCAAAGAAATAAAGGGAACACTTAAACAACATAATATAACTCCAAGTAGATCAAACTTCTGTGAAATCAAACTGTCCACTTAGGAAGCAACACTGGTTGACAATCAATTTCACATGCTGTTGTACAAATGGAATAGACAACAGGGGGAAATCTTTGGCGATTAGCAAGACACACTCAATAAAGGAGTGGTTCTGCAGGTGGGGACCACAGACCACTTCTCAGTACCTATGCCTTCTAGCTGATGTTTTGGTCACTTTTGAATGTTGGTGGTGCTTTCACACTTGTGGTGGCATGAGACGGACTCTACAACCCACACAAGTGGCTCAGGTAGTGCAGCTCATCCAGGAGGGCACATCAATGCGAGCTGTGGCAAGAAGGTTTGCTGTGTCTGTCAGCGTAGTGCCCAGAGCCTGGAGGCGCTACCAAGAGACAGGCCAGTACACCAGAAGACGTGGATGAGGCCATAGGAGGGCAACAACCCAGCAGCAGGACTGCTACCTCTGCCTTTGTGCAAGGAGGAACAGGAGGAGCACTGCCAGAGCCCTGCAAAATGACCTCCAGCAGTGGTGCAATGTGCATGTGTCTGCACAAACGGTTAGAAACCATCTCCATGAGGGTGGTATGAGGGCCCGATGTCCACAAATGGGGGTTGTGCTCACAGCCCAACACCGTGCAGGACGCTTGGCATTTGCCAGAGAACACCAGCGTTGGCAAATTCGCCACTGGTGCCCTGTGCTCTTCACAGATGAAAGCAGGTTCACACTGTGACAGGCGTGACAGAGTCTGGAGAGACCGTGAAGAGCGACCTGCTGCCTGCAACATCCTTCAGCATGACCAGTTTGGCAGTGGGTCAGTAGTGGTGTGGGGTGGCATTTCTTTGGATGGCCGCATAGCCCTCCATGTGCTCGCCAGAGGTAGCCTGACTGCCATTAGGTACCGAGATGAGATCCTCAGACCCCTTGTGAGACCATATGCTGGTGCGGTTGGCCCTGGGTTCCTCCTAATGCAGGACAATGCTAGACCTCATGTGGCTGGAGTGTGTCAGCAGTTCCTGCAAGATGAAGACATTGAAGCTATGGACTGGCCCGCCAGTTCCCCAGACCTGAATCCAATTGAGCACATCTGGGACATCATGTCTTGCTCCATCCACCAACGTCATGTTGCACCACAGACTGTCCAGGAGTTGCCGGATGCTTTAGTCCAGGTCTGGGAGGAGATCCCTCAGGAGACCATCCGCCGTCTCATCAGGAGCATGCCCAGGCGTTGTAGGGAGGTCATACAGGCACGTGGAGGCCACACACAATACTGAGTCTCATTTTGACTTGTTTTAGGGACATTACATCAAAGTTGGATCAGCCTGTAGTGTGTTTTTCCACTTTAATTTTGTGTGTGACTCCAAATCCAGGCCTCCATTGGTTAATAAATTTGATTTCCATTGATGATTTTTGTGGGATTTTGTTGTCAGCACATTCAACTTTGTATAGAACAAAGTATTCAATAAGAATATTTCATTCACTCAGCTCTAGGATGTGTTATTTGAGTGTTCACTTTATTTTTTTGAGCAGTGTATATTCTCTTGTGGCAACTTACTCCACAGCTGTTTCAACTGGCCTTAAGATTGAAGCAATCAGGGCTGGGTTGGAAGTGTGAGATGTTTTCATGGATGTGCGATTAACTGGGGACCTGACAGGTTTTTTTAAGGATCACATGTACCTTCTGTTGACCCTCCAGAGCGCGGTCTTAGGAGAGGAGAGATATGGAGATATGAGCTTTGCTGTCATTGTCTGTCCAAAGCAGTCCAAAACCATGATCCTAGGAACAATATCAGTGCATTTCTCCATAACATTGGTTAGACTGGTTGTCCCCCCTCTGCCTTGCTGCAGGTTTTGTAATGCTTTCAGTATAACATGACAGTCCTCCCTGAGTTGAGCAACCAAAAACTTCATGATATGTACAGTTACCCTCATATAACCATTGATACCAACATGAGGGTACTGTGCCATCTGGTTGCTCAAAGGTCTGAACACCTGGCCTCATGAAAACATGTAACCCCTTTCAATCTTCATAAAGAGCTGGTAGGGCCATTTAAATCTGTGAAGTAACTTCTCCTGCCCTTTGGACATTGCCTTTTTGCTGACTGTTGGGTGCTCTGGTATCTGCCACTGCTTATGTTCTTGGATGCATGTTGGTCCTTGTAAATCAAATCATTTACATATCCACCTCACACACCTCATACAAATATGACCTTACCTTCTGGGTGCCTAACTTTTTTTTGTCAGTGAGTTTAACTTTAAAAATATGGAAATATCATCAAGTTTGATAGAAAATTAATCCAAATGAGGTTTAAAGGCTCTAGTCTAATTTAATTTGGTTATGGAAAGAGTAAGGTGATTCTTTTGATCGTAAAGGTTGCAAAAATGTATAAATACAGAGAAGAATCTGACATTTTGTACCTTAGATTCCCTCTTCTTCCGGCTCATGACTGGTCTCTGCAGGAAAACAATCTGTTTGGTGGACAAACTTCCGTCACTGAAGGATGTGGATAAGAAGGAAACAAAAAAGGAAGGAAGTAGAAATGATCAGTGCCTTAAATCAAACACCTTCTGCATGAATTACAGATTTTAAACCTTTGGGTGTTTATTTTTGTAAGACTCTTTGTCATTTATTGTTGTTTTGTTACTGAAAATGTTTATCTAAGCCTCCAAGATAAATGTGGTACTGTGACAACACATTTTGGCCATCCGTCGAGATAGTCAATTGACTGCTCATGCTTCACACTTTTATCTGACAGATTAAAGATAAAAAGCTCAGATTTGTAGCCCAACCTCTTCACCACTGTCATCTGTCAGTGTCACTTCCACCCTTTATTGTACTTCATGTTTAAATGCATGAAAGCGGAGAGTGCAACTTCTGAGCATCTTCTTCTCTTTATTGTTCCCCCAAAACGTAATCCTCCACCCTCTTTTCCTGTCACAGTCCTGCATTCTGAGAGGGATAATCTTCACAAATACTCCTGCTGACAGATTAATCATGGCAGCAAATGCAGATTTTATTTCTGAGTGGGTTTTCTTTGTCTCTCACACTCGTTCTCACTCCTCCGTCTGATCATCCTTGGCATGTTTAGTCCTTTCTAATTTTTGCTCAAAAAGTAAATGCCAGCTCAAGTTTGAACTTATGCCTTCAAAGTTGAACTTTTTTGTGACAGTTTCATTGTTTATTATGTTGGCCATTACTACTATCTGATGAAGGTTTAGTAACACATACAGTGCTTGAGCCTTGATAATTTTTTGTGACCCTTTGATGTGTCATCTTGTCAAACAAATTTTTAATATTAGGCAAAAATAACCTAATTGAATACAAAATGTTGTTTATTAAGGGCATAAAGCTATCCAAACCAATTTGGCCCGATTTTGAAAAGCAATTGCCCACTTAACATAATCGATTATTTCACCTTGGTGACAGCAATTGCTGTCAAGGTTTTGCTTAAATGGAAATAAGTTTTTTACATTGATGTGTTTAACCCTTTCTCTCTCCTAGACATAGCTACTGACGAAGCTTTTACTGTAACTAACTCTATGTGCTCTCTTCAGACTCTAACATTGGAAACTGGCTCAGAGTTTATCTGTTCCTTCTTTCTAGGTGAAATGACTAAAGGAGCTACATCCATTAACATTTACCTTTTTCCTTCCCATAGAAAGTACTCCAGGATCAGTGCTTCTTTGTTCCTTTGTGTCTCTGCTCTGTTCTCTCTAACCCCCAGTCGGTCGTGGCACGATGGCCCGCTTCACACTGAGTCTGGTTCTGCTGGAGTTTCTTCCTGTTAAAAGCGAGTTTTTCCTCACCACTGTCGCTACATGCATGCTCAGTATGAGGGATGCTTGGAAAGTTCAACACCAGTGACTGTCCACTGTCTCTACATGCTCATCCGGGAGGAGTGAATGCTCCCAAGTCACTGACTGGATGCAATCTGCTGGGTTTTCCTTAGATAGACAAAATTTTATCCAATTTGAATAAATAACAGAATCTGACTGCACTGTTCAATGATTCAGATTAATTGTAATGCATGTACCTGACTTTTGTTAAGTGCCTTGAGACGACATGTGTTGTGAATTGGCGCTATATAAATAAACTGAATTGAATTGAATTGAAGTGTATGAATCTACATCCACTCTTTGTCGTATTGTTTAAATCCAGCCCCATTAGAGGGCTTTCGAGCATGAACAGCTTATTTAACGTCATCCCACAGGACTTAAATGGGATTCAAGTCCAAACTTTGACTAGGCCACTCCAAAACCCTAACTTAGTATTTTTGTGAGCCATTCGGAGGTACATTTGCTGATGTGTTTTGTCTTGCTGCATAACCCAAGTCTGTTTAAGTCACACAGGTCCTGAGGTAGTAAAGCAACAATAGACCGTCACACTACCACTGCCATTCCTGACTGCTGGTAAGGTGTTCATTTACTGTAATATTGTGCCAGTTTTATAAAGTGTGCATCCCATTGGATGTAATGGGATGCACACCTTCAAATAGGTTCCATTATGGTCTCATCAATTCAGAAAAAAGTAAAAATAAAAAAAAAATGCCTTGGAAAAAAAAATGTGTTAATGTGCATTTGTTTTCATTTTGGTCAGCATGGGTTTTTGCCTTTGTCTTAGTGTCTTTTGTATTGTTGAATCTTCAACACTGACTTTAACTGGGATAGCTAAGGCCTGCAGACCTTTACATGTTGTTACGGGTTTGTTTGTGACTTCCTAAACAAGCGGGCAGTGACCTATTGTAGGAAATCAGGTAGACATGCTACTGTTGGGAAGGTTCATTGTTGTTTAATGTTTTCTCTCGTGGATAATGGCTCTCACTGTGGTTAACTGGAGTTAACCGCTGTGGAAAAGCCTTGGAAATGAATTTGTAACACTTCAAATACTGATAGATGTCAGTGATTTTGTTTCTCAGCTGTTGTTGAATTTCTTTAGAGCAGGACATGATTCGATGATTTTTTCCGTTCTTTTAGCCCACCTCATTGTTGCCCGACAGGTTCTATTAAACTCCTTGTGGACCATTGTTGCGAATTCGGCTCAAACCACCTCACAACCTAGATGGCCTATGTACTGTATGTGTCAAAAAAGGTAAAACTGAAGAAATCTGTAAGGGGGCTTATACTTTTTCACAGTCCTGTACTGAGTGGGAAAAAATTGGATCATTTCTAAAGCTAAGAAGCCTGCTGATCATTGCACTGGATGAAAGATGGCCGGTTTTACGATTGCTGCAGATTTATTTAAACCTTCAACAAATCTTCCTCCTCTCAACATGAAATGGACTCACAGAGGGCTCACTATCTAAACCATCCAAAGCCTTTTTCCATTACCTCCTTCCTTCCACCGTTTATCCATAAACTATTTTCTAGGCTGTCAAGGATGCTGGATGGATTTGCAGTGAATCAAAGCTGATAACTAAAGGGCAAAAAGACCCCTGGCCATTAAACTAGAATGGAGTGAGATGGAATTACAGGCCCTTACTAAACCTACTCTTAGCTGTCATTGTCAGCTGCTGTTACAACTTAATGTTGCATCGAATAGCAACAGACTGTGGCCGTTTCTGTGTTGTAAATGTGCCTGTTGATAGTTTAATTTGTTACAGAAAAGACACACAACCAACTTTATAAAAGACACTTGAAACAAACCTATACAGAAAATGTTTTATCCACAAAGCTTATATTAAGAAATAAGGTACATGTTGATGGGAAAGAATCACACCCTAATGAGGTAACGAGCAGGGCGACACCTCAGTTGCACCTCTAATTACCTGACTTCTACCCAGTTCACCCTTTTCTCAAACTCTGTCATGTTCTTTCAACCCCACCCTCAATAACACCCCGCCGGACATCATCTAATCTCTTCCTCCACTTCATCACCCTTCATAACTTTTCCTGCTTCTTACCCTCATTCTTCATCTCAATCCACTTCTCTTTGTTCTAGGTTTCATCAAGGGGGTACTAAGTCAGCTCGGGTATAGGTCAGCCCATTTCCTAAAGACTGCACCCCAACTTCAAGCCAAACCTGCGGCATTAAGAGGTTGAACGGTGGGGATGGAAATCAACTTAGATGTTCTTTTAACATCCATGTGGATGACTGAGGTGAATGAGAAAAAAACTCAGTAAGAAAGAGGGATGAGAAAGATAATAGGGAAAAGTAGTTGTAGAGGCAGATGTGGATAAATGGGATAAAAAAGGGGCATAGAGGGATGGAAAGGAAGAGGAAGGTAAGAAGGGGTTGTAAAAGTGAATTTTGAAGTACCTGATGATGAAGAATGAGTTGTAAAAATGGATGGGGAGGATGAGGTGAGAAAAGGCAGTAAGAAGGGATCAAAGATGTTAGGAATAGGTGAGGAGAAAAGATAAGTAGGTAGGAGGAAAGGATGAATGGATGGCTAATCCGGAACACGAGATGAAGTATGCCTGCCAGGTGAATTTAGGTGTAGTTAGGGTGTAGCTTTGCTCCCAAACCTAAGGTAAAACATTAACTTCATTCAAATAACAACTTTGTCTCAACTGTTCCTCTTCTTTGTTTACTGGTCCTGAGTAATGCAGAGAACTCACATTAACTGTAGTTAATGGCACCAAAATGTAATTACTATCTACGTTAATTGAATATGGCGAACATGAGCGCCTGCTACAAGAATTAATGTTGTGTGAAGAAGCTGCTGAGCTCCCCTTTTGCATTAATTTCAGCCACTGCTGAGATCACTGACACTTATTCAACCTCCTCCAGATGAAGTGCAGCTCTGGAAGCCTCTAAGACTACAAACAGCGCACAAAAATTACTTCTAAAAATGAAACAAAGCGCTTCAAAAACAAGTGTAATGACTCCTGCTAATCTGAAAACGATCATCAAGCATTACTTCAGTGTGCAGAATATTTTTTTAGGCGCTCGGAGAAACAAGCTCCATCTTGTTCTGTATCTAGGCCGAGTGTGATTAATTAACCGTGTTGTGCTTTTGTGTTGAGGCGTTTTGAAAAAGATGAGAGAAGGGGTTGTTGGGGAAAATAACAACAAAGGATGAAAATAAAGAGGTAATTAATCAGTTGTGCTCTAAAAGAGCAGTAAACATGAGCAGCCGAGCAGAAGGTTGGGCAAATAATCTGTCACACTGCTGATGGAAATACCGCCTATGTCAAAGCCTTACTAATTTGTTATGGCTAATCTTAAACTTTTCTTATTACTTATAGACAAGACAATATTACAATGATAATAGGTGGAAAAACAACTACTTTTGGAAGCATCTGAATAAAAATGATATCTTGTATGTGGTGTTAAAGAGGGGTCACACATGACAGGTTAGAGACAATATCTGGTATCAGATTCCACCTTAGACGTTCCAGGTTTTTCTTTTTTCTTCAAGAACTCCACAACAAAGGGTGCAAAGTCAAAGGATTGGTGGATATAAAGGCATGCATACTGGCCTGCACTCAGTCTCCTTCTTAGAGCCTAAATACTTTCAGTAACATGCTTGGTTGCCACTTTGCTAGATTTACAAATGGATATAGAGAGTTACTGAAAGCTGCTCTTGAAACTATTCTCTCAAGTTTTTTGTACAGTATATTATATTTAGTATATTATATTTTCATTGACTGAATGCCTTTTCACTTATTTTTAGTCAACTGCCTTACTTTTTTCAGATGTGCCCCCTTTATTAAATGTGTAAACTCTGACCTATGAATCATTCAGACAAAAAAAGAAACTGTTGCTAGAATCCTGATGAACCAATATTGTGTCGACACATACCAGGCAACTTAGAATCAATGCAAAACTCAATCTTTAGGCCCTACCTGCCCCAAAGACATAATGTGCTCACATTTCTTTAGATAAATCTCTGACAAGCATGGTTTGACAGACATAAAATAGGATTTGAGCTCCAACAAGATAAACTCCAAACTTTTAGTTATTTGCTGAAATGTAAAGGACTATTTGTCTTTTATGTATTTTCCAGGTCTCTTCTCTGTGTTTCTTAAAGAGATGACTTTCAGATACTCTGATAGAAATCTGTTGTAGACTGTTTTCACAGATTTTACACATTTATTCACTAAGATCACACATACCTTGTCTCTGACAACTACAGCTAAAATCTGCCATTCATTGGCAACAACTGTCTCAGGGTTAAGAAGCTTAGTTTATGAGCAGGTTTGACTTTAGCTTTGTGCTGTTGCTACAGGAGTTATAGCTGGATACCAACTTTTCAAATCTTTTCTAGTATGTTTCCTTAAAAACCACAGCTACGATGGAGAGCATTTGTGATCATCACTTTCCAAGTCTTGCCACAGATTTTCAACTCGATTTACGTCTGTACTTGGAATATGAAAATGCTGTGATCTAAACCATTCCCTTGTTGCTCTGGCTGCATGTTTATTGTTGCTTTCTTGCTCAAAGGTAAGCCCCTGGGCAAGTCTAAAGTCCTATGCAGTCTCTTTTCTTCTAGTATGCATCTGTATTTAGCTCGATTAATTTTACAATTTTTGATTAATGCTTTCTTTGTCCAGCCTGCCAGTTTAGGTGGATGGCCATGTTGTGGCAGGTTAGCAGTGGTGCCATACTCATACAGTACAGACCAAAAATTTGGACACACCTTCTCATTCAAGGAGTTGTCCTTATTTTCATGACTATGAATATTGTAGCTTCACACTGAAGGCATCACAACTATGAATTAACACAAGTGGAATGATATACTGAACAAAAAAGTGTGAAACAACTGAAAATATGTCTTATATTCTAGGTTCTTCAAAGTAGCCACCTTTTGCTTTGATTACTGCTACGCACACCTTGGCATTCTGTTGATGAGCTTCAAGAAGTAGTCACCTGAAATGGTTTTCACTTCACAGGTGGTGCCCTGTCAGGTTTAATAAGAGGGATTTTAAAACCTTATAAATGGGGTTGGGACCATCAGTTGTGTTGTGCAGGAGGTGGATACAGTACACAGCTGATAGTCCTACTGAATAGACTGTTAGAATTTGTATTATGGCAAGAAGAAAGCAGCTAAGTACAGAAAAACGAGAGGCCATCATTACTTTAAGAAACGAAGGACAGTCAGTCCGAAAAATGGGAAAACTTTAAAAAGTGTCCCCAAGTGCAGTCGCAAAAACCATCAAGTGCTACAAAAAAAACGGCCACATGAGGACCGTCCTAGGAAAGAAGCCCAAAAGTCACCTCTGCTGTGGACGATAATTTCATCCGAGTCACCAGCCTCAGAAATGGGTTAACAGCAGCTCAGTTTAGAGAACAGGTAAACCCAACGGGTTTGTAGCAGCAGACACATCTCTAGAACAACTGTTAAGAGGAGACTGTGTGAATCAGGCCTTTCATGGTAAAAAGCTGCTAGGAAAAACCACTGCTAAGAACAGGCACAAGCAAAAGAGACTTGTTTGGGGCTAAAGAACACAAGGAATGGACATTAGACCAGTGGAAATCTGTTTTGGTCTGATGAGCCCAAGTTTGAGTTTTTGGGTTTCCAACCACCGTGTTTTGAAATGCGCAGAAGAGGTGAACGGATGGACTCTACATACCTGGTTCCCACCGTGAAGCATGGAGGAGGAAGTGTGATGGTGTGGGGTGTTTGGGGCTGGTGACACTGTTGGGGGATTAATTCAAATTTGAAGGCATACGAACCAGCATGGCTACCACAGCATCTTGCAGCGGCATGCTTTCCCATCCGGTTTGCGTTTAGTTGGACATCATTTATTTTTCAACAGGACAATGACCCCAAAACACACCTCCAGGCTGTGTAAGGGCTATTTGCCAAGAAGGGGAGTGAGGGGGCTGCACCAGATGACCTGGCCTCCACAATCACAGGCCTGAACCCAATCGAGAGGTTTTGGGGGTGAGCTGGACCCAGAGTGAAGGCAAAAGGGCCCAACAAGTGCTAAGCATCTCTGGGAACTCCTTCAAGACTGTTGGGAAAACCATTTCAGGGACTACCTCTTGAAGCTCATCAACAAAACCCAAAAGGGGTGCGTAGCAGTAATCAAAGCAAAAAGGTGGCTACTTTGAAGAATCTAGAATATAAGACATATTTTCAGTTGTTTCACACTTTTTTGTTCAGTATATCATTCCACATGTGTTAATTCATAGTTTTGATACCTTCAGTGTGAAGCTACAATATTCATAGCTATGAAAATAAGGACAACTCTTTTAATGAGAACGTGTGTCCATACTTGGTCTGTACTGTATTTTCAGATGATGGCTTGAATAGTGCTGCTTGACATGTTTAAAGCTTGGTATATTGTTCTATAACCTAACCCTAATTTTAAGTTCTCTACAAGTTTATTTCTGACACATCTGCTATGTTCATTGGTCTTTGTGATACTGTAAGTTCACAAATGTTCTTTAACACCATCCTCAAATACTAATGCAGACCACATGTTTCAGATTTTCAGTTCTAAAAATGTTAAACACCATTTACCATTTCCCTTCTATATCATGGTTATTTACATTGGTCTACCACATAAAATCCCAATAAAGTACATTCATTCACAGTACTGTGAAAAATGTGGAAAAGGTTAGGGATTATGAGTACCTTTTCAATGCCTTATCTTGTCTTTAGGCCTAATTTGCATTTGCTTCCATCAACTAGTTTAAATTTGGGTCACACTGGGCTAAAAAATAAAAGCAGAAAAATTGAAACCTTTTATTACATTTTATTGTTATTGAGTCTAAAATAAGCTTCACGTAATGCTGCCGGCTATGCTTATGAATTCAGAAAAGAAGGAAGTAACTTTTCAGAATAATTATACATTTTTTTCTTTATTATTTTTGGTTTACTTTTTAGTTTATTCTTTCCAAGGGACTTTCAAAGCTTTCAGTGGTTATTGTTGTTGTGGTTATTGTGTAGCTTAAGTTAATTTATGTGCAATGTGACACTTTGGTATATCTTATCATATTGTCTTATTTTTATATTTGTACAGCTTCATAGGTTTCTTAGGCCATCTTTTGCTGGAAGCTTCCTATTTGTTGCATGAATCATTTTCTTCTTGCTTTAAAGTACATGTGTATTTTACTCTTGTTCTTAGTATTCTGCGTATACTGGACTACTTCATTTAATCATCACCATTTTGAGTCAAAGTGTGTTGTCTTGTGTCTGACAACAAGCAAGGCCTTTTGACCAAAAGCGGATGTACACTCAAATAGCAGCTGGGAGTGATGAGTCAGTGCAGGCTTTGCTGGGGAACCGTTACAGTTCTGTGAAGAGATTTTCCTCTGAACAGAGCTTCTGCTTGTCAACAGACACACACACTTGCTGCAGAAGCTTCACAGCCCAGACTGACATAGATTTAGGTTAACGGCTCTAGCATTGCAAACATTGTCAGATTTGTCTGAGGAACTGACTTGTGCATATCACAGCTTTAGTTTTTCATGGAAATACTGACAGTTAGGTTTAAAAATAGCTTTACATAGAAGGCCTCCTTTTCATCTTTCCTTTGTTCTTGCAGTATTCATTGTTTAAGGACTGGGCTAATTATTGTCATAGAAGAAGTCAGAATTTATTTATATTTATGCATCTCAATGTATTTTGTAGATATATTTCATACAGGGTGATACATTTTAAGTATTTATTTATTTTTATGATATTCGTAATTATGAGCTTATGAAAACCTAAAAATTCAGTTTCTAAAGAAATTTGATTACATAGGAACAAATAAAAACAGAAATGTTATTTATGACTATGTTATAAACACATGTTATAAACACATCTTCATTTACCTTTTCCTTCCCATAGAAAGTACTCCTGGATCAGTGCTTCTTTGTTCTCTTTGTGTCTCTGCTCTGTTTTCTCTAACCCCCAGTCAGTCGTGGCAGATGGCCGCTCACACTGAGCCTGGTTCTGCTGGAGGTTTCTTCCTGTTAAAAGGGAGTTTTTCCTCTCCACTGTTGCTACATGCATGCTCAGTATGAGGGATTGCTGCAAAGTCAACGCCAGTGACTGTCCACTGTCTCTACATGCTCATCTGGCAGGAGTGAATGCTGCAAGTCACTGACTGGATGCAATCTGCTGGGTTTCCTTAGATAGACAAACTTTTTATCCAATTTGAATAAATAACAGAATCTGACTGCACTGTTCAATGATTAAGATTAATTGGAATGTATGTACCTGACTTTTGTGAAGTGCCTTGAGACGACATGTGCTGTGAATTGGCGCTATATAAATAAACTGAATTGAATTGAATTGAAAACTACAGACTTGACAGTTGTCCAGCAGACTGACATATTCTTCAACAAGACTAAGCCATATAAAGATAATTGCTCAAGAAGTTGTAAAGTGGATCGAGTGGAAAAAAATATGGCAGAAAAAAAAACAATGCAGATTTTAATTTGTAGCAGGACTTGAATGATGCCTCCCACAGTGTTAAAAACACCAAAACCAGCTTTTAGAAATTCTAAAAACCGGCTATTCTGTGAGCCGGATGTGCTTGCAAACAACAGGGTAGCTCCCCGTAGAAGTCCTCCAGCAGAGCCCGTGCAGCCGGGATCTCAGGTCGGCTGGGTGACGGTACGTAGAAAGCATAGTCCTGGATCCCAGCCCACAGGTCACCACCAACCCGTCTGCGTTTCTAACAGATTTTCCCCGCTCAGCGACACACCCGCTGAGAAGCCAACTCCGGTAATTGGCAGCTCAATAGTCAGAAACATGGCACTAGAGACACCAGCGACCATAGTCAAATGTCTGCCAGGGGCCAGATCGGGGGACATCCAATCCTACCTGAAACTGCTGGCTAAGGATAAGCATAAGTACAGTAAGATTGTTATTCACGCTGGCGGTAATGACACCCGGTTACGTCAATCGGAGGTCACCAAAATTAGTGTTGCTTCGGTGTGTAAGTTTGCCAAAACAATGTCGGACTCCGTAATTTTCTCTGGTCCCCTCCCCGACTTAACCAGTGACAAAATGTTTAGCCGCATGCTGTCATTCAACCGCTGGCTGTCTAGGTGGTGTCCAGAAAACAATGTGGGTTACATTGATAACTGGCGAACATTTTGGGGAAAACCTGGTCTGATCCGGAGAGACGGCATCCATCCCACTTTGGATGGAGCAGCTCTTCTTTCAAGGAATTTATTAGTTCTCCAAAACTCTGACAACCCAGGGTTCAGACCAGGAAGCAGGGTCGTAGTTTAACACTCCTCTCTGCAGCTTCTGTGCTGCTACCCACCCATTACCCTATTAAGACAGTGTCTCGCCCACAGCCAAAATTGAATAGATTAAAAATAATCTAAAACGAGAAAATCAGGAAAATCTAATAAAAATAAACACAACTCAGACTAAGAAGAAAAATAAAACAATTAAATGTGGCTTACTGAACATAAGATCTCTCTCTTCAAAGACTTTGCTAGTTAATGACCTGATTTGTGACAATCAGATTGATTTATGTTGTCTCACAGAAACCTGGCTGCAGCAAGAGGATTATGTTACTATAAATGAGTCAACTCCTACTAATTTTTAAAATTTTAACATTCCTCGAAATACTGGGCGAGGAGGAGGAGTAGCAACCATCTTCCAGTCCGATTTATTGACTAGTCCCAGACCAATCAATAGCTACAACTCTTTTGAATATTTAATCCTCAGTTTTCCTCATCCAAATTGCAAAGCACTAAAACCACTTCTGTTCGTTGTTTTGTACCGTCCACCAGGCCCTTACTCTCAATTTTTAGATCAGTTTTCAGACCTTTTATCTGATTTAGTGTTAAATACAGATAAGGTTATTATAGTGGGGAATTTTAACATTCATGTTGACACTGAAAGTGATAGCCTAAATATAGCCGTTATTGCTACCTTAGACTCAATTGGCTTTGCTCAAAACATTAACAAACCTGCCCACCTTTGTCTTCATTCTCTGGACCTTGTGTTGACATATGGCATTGAGTGTAAAGACATAACAATATTTTCTCATAACCCGGTCCTGTCTGACCATTTTTTAATAACCTTTGAGTTTAATTTAACTGAGTACTCCACACCTGAAAGAGAATTTCATTATAGTAGATCATTATCAGACAATGCTGTAAAGAATCTGTTCCACTTTTGATTTCCTCATTATCACAGAAAAACACAGTGGAGGGCAATAATTTTGTTTCTTCCCCTTCACAAATTGATTCTCTTGTTCATAGTGTTACTTCATCATTGCGTGGTGCATTAGACAATGCAGCCCCCTTGAAAAAGAAGGTAATTATTCATAGGAGGCTAGCTCCCTGGTTTAATTCAGAGCTGTGTACTTTAAAGCACAATGTTAGAAAATTGGAGTGAAAATGGCGCAGTACACACCTAGAAGATTCCTACTTAATCTGGCAAAATAGCCTACTGTTGTATAAAAAGACACTTCGCCAAGCCAGAACAGCTTATTTCTCATCATTAATAGAAGAGAACAAGAATAATCCTAGGTTTCTCTTTAGTACAGTTGCTAAACTTACACAGAGTCATTGCTCTGTTAAGCCATCCATTCCCTTAGCTCTTAGCAGTCATGAGTTTGTAGGATTCTTTTTAAATAAAATTGATTCTATTAAAAAGAAAATCTTTGATATACTCCCAAAGATGATTACTTCATCCTCAGCAAGTGAGACAACATTGGAAGTAACTGTAGAACCTGATCTGTGCTTGGACTGCTTTGATCCTGTGGAGCTTCCTGAGTTATCAGAAATATTCGCTTCATCTAATTCTTCAACTTGTATTTTAGACCCAATCCCAACCAAATTATTTAAGGAAGTGTTTCCTCTGATTACCAGCCCCATTTTAAAAATGATTAATTTATCCTTAGTAAATGGATATGTACCACAAGCTTTTAATGTAGCTGTAATTAAACCTTTGCTTAAAAACCTTCACTTGATTGAGATGACTTAATAAATTACAGACCTATATCCAATCTTCCATTCTCATCTAAAATTCTTGAGAAAATAGTTGCTAATCAAATGTGTGAGCACTTACACAGCAATGACCTGTTTGAAGAGTTTCAGTCAGGCTTCCGAGCTCATCATTGCACTGAAACAGCTCTGCTGAAAGTTACTAATGATATTCTTATTGCCTCAGATAATGGACTTGTGTCTGTACTTGTCCTGTTAGATCTCAGTGCTGCATTTGATACAGTCGATCACACTATTCTCTTAGAAAGGCTGGACTATGATGTAGGGATCAGGGGAACAGCACTAGGCTGGTTTATATCTTATTTGTCTGACAGATTCCAGTTTGTTCATGTAAATGATAAATCATCTTTAAACTCCAGGGTTAATTGTGGAGTACCACAGGGTTCAGTACTTGGGCCAATTCTCTTTAATAAATATATGCTTCCAATAGGTAAAACTATCAGGAAGCATAGAATAAATTTTCACTGTTACGCTGATGATACTCAGCTTTACTTATCCATAAATCCTGATGAGCCCAACCAGTTAGATAGACTACAAGCATGTCTTGAAGACATAAAAACTTGGATGACCTTAAATTTTCTTCTTCTAAATTCAGACAAGACAGAAGTTGTCGTCTTTGGACCGCAGTCTTTAAAAAAAAAACTGCTTAGTCAATCATTTAACCTGGATGGAATTGACCTACGGTAATAAAGTAAAAAACCTTGGTGTTATTTTTGACCAGGACATGTAATTTAAGTCCCATATTAAACAGGTTTCTAGGATTTCCTTCTTTCATCTCCGGAACATTGCCAAAATTAGAAATATCCTGTCGAGAAGTGACGCTGAAAAACTAGTCCATGCATTTGTTACTTCAAGGCTGGACTATTGTAATTCTTTACTATCAGGATGTCCACAAAATGCAGTTAAAAGCCTTCAGCTGATTCAAAATGCTGCAGCAAGAGTTCTGATGAAAATTAAAAAGAGAGATCATATTTCCCCTACTTTAGCTTACCTGCATTGGCTCCTTGTTATATCCAGAAGAGAATTTAAAACTCTCCTTCTCACATATATTATATATCATATTTCTTCTATATTAGTTTCCCTTCATTGGCTCCCTGTTAAATCCAGAATAGAATTCTCATCCTCACATATAAAGCCCTTAATGATCTAGCTCCATCATACATCAGAGATCTGATTGTTCCATACGTTCCTAGCAGAGCACTTCGTTCTCAGACTGCAGGTTTACTGGTGGTTCTTAGAGTCTCTAGAAGTAGAATGGGAGGCAGATCCTTTAGTTATCAGGCTCCTCTCCTGTGGAACCAGCTCCCAGTTTTAGTCCGTGAGGCGGACACCGTCTACTTTTAAGGCTAGGCTTAAAACTTTCCTTTTTGATAAAGCTTATAGTTAGAGTGGCTTAGGTTATCCTGAGCTATCTTCCTTATTTTACCTCCGTCTTCTTCTCCCCTTGTTGGATGGAGTAAGGGGGAATTAGGTTTAGCCTAAACCGGCTCAGTTATGGTTGAGGTGCAAACACACCCTCCATTTCTGCTACCTGTATGACCCCCTCCCTTTCCCAATAGTTATAATCAATCTGAAAGAGAGAGGTATCCCAATCGTTGTGGTTTTTAGTATAACAATGGCCATCACTGGGCTCTAGATGGACAAACTGTCTACTTTTAAGGCTAGGCTTAAAACTTTCCTTTTTGATAAAGCTTATAGTTAGAGTGGCTTAAGTTATCCTGAGCTATCTCTGTAGTTATGCTGCTATAGGCTTTGGCTGCTGTAGGACATAATGACCACTCTCACCCTCTTCGCTACATTCTCACACTACAATTTTGCATTATTTGCTGTTATTTCAGCTTTTAACTTTGTTCTCTCTCTTTTCTCTTCCTAGAAGCTACACCTGGCCTGACTCTGTGTCTAACTGTGACACCTTTCTGGAGAGGGGCATCGTCCGAGCTTCTGCTGGCAACAACTTAATGCTCACCCTCTACCGATGATCCACATGGCCCTGTCTTTCAGTGTTTAACCCTTTCTCTCTCCTAGACATGGCAATTGACTGAGCTTTTGCTGTGACTAACTCTATGTGCTCTCTTTCAGACTCTAACCTAGAAAACTGGCTCAGAGTTTATCTGTTCTTTCTTTCTAGGTGAAACGACTAAAGGAGCTACATGCATTAACATTTGCTTTTCCTTCCCATAGAAAGGACTAGAAAGAGAGTTTTTCCTCTCCACTGTCGCTACATGCATGCTCAGTATGAGGGATTGCTGCAAAGTCAATGCCAGTGACTGTCCACTGTCTCTACACGTTCATCCGGGAGGAGTGACTGCTACAAATCTCTGACTCGATGCAATCTGTTGGGTTTCCTTAGATAGAAAAACTTTTTATCCAATTTGAATAAATAACTGAATCTGACTGCACTGTTCAATGGTTAGGACTAATTGGAATGTATGTACCTGACTTTTGTGAAGTGCCTTGAGACGACGTGTTGTGAATTGGCGCTATATAAATAAAACTGAATTGAATTGAATTGAACATGAGGCTCCGTATGCTATTGGTGGAAATCGGACATATTCAACCAAAAAGAATAAGAAGTATTTCGCTGCAAAAAGATGTAGGAAAATTGTGCAAGTAACGAGACGAACAGCGTAATGCTGAGGAGTGACGTGCGAACGGAGTAGCAGGAAAAATAGAGAGATAGCGATATTGACTACGAATTTTGATACTTAGGGAATTTGTGTATTTCAATTTGTAAGCATTATGTATTTAAGTGGTTTTATTTTATATGCAAAGGATGATGCTGAGACTGAATGAATTTTTGAGCTGAAAGATGAAGAGGAGACTCGCACCTGCAAGGTCCCGTTCACCACTGGGCCTGACAGATCAGCTTCCTGTGTTCCTGTTGCCATTTCCACAGCCACAGATCCTGCCTTACACGCCAGGCAGACTGAAATGCAAACACTACCTTCTGAAAAGAAAAGGTATCACACACCATGGAAGGGCTGGGCCTGTGATGTGCTCCTCTGTTTAATGGTGAACAGAAACTGTTTTTTTTTTTGAGTGGCACAAATAATGTGTGTCTGGTTGTGACCCGCTGAGCTTTTCATAAATAACTGTAAATAGTTGTACAAACATTAATAAACGAATTCCCAGCAATATAATTTTTTTGATGCAAATATATATTTTTTAGCATCTTGTTTTGAGCCATGATATTTTGTAAGTGGTTTTAAATAGTTGTACACAAATGAGTGAGGAGTTGCCTTCATTTTTCTGCAAATATTATTTGACTGTGTTATTTGCAATATTTGTACATAGTTTTTAGAAGTTTACAGTATATACTTACTTATACATGTTTGTGGGTTTCACTGTGAAAAGATAACATTTTTTCCAACTTGGATTTCATGTTTTGTGTGACTTCAGGTCCAATATCCAATGACAGTATGTCCAAATACTAAAGATAAGTATAGATTAATACTGCTGAGGTTGTGCTGACAATAATTATACCACATAAGGCAATAGTAACGGTTTGTATTGGAAACTATAAAGGTAAAATAAAAAATTAGTCAAAAACGACCATATATACACTGGACTTCACAGGGTTAATTCAGTGGTATCACTGTTCTCGACTGGCCACGAGACTGGCCTGCATTAACTCCATAGAGAATGAATGGGTATTTTCAAGAGGAAGATGTGAGACACCGGATACATCAATGCACGCCAGCTAAAGGCTGATATAAAAGCAACCTGGACTTCTTTAACACTTCACCTCCATGCTACACCACATGAATTTAACTTTTTGTACTGAATTATTGAAGTCAATTAACTTTTCAATTCTTATTATTCATTGAGAGGAAACTGTATGTAACATTTGATGCTTTTATTCAAACTAAGCAAAATTTCAGTTGATATATTTGTTTTGCAGTAAGTAAAATTATTCTACTCAGAACCCTAAATAGATCTTAGGTGGGTATAAATGTAAAATACTGAGCTTTTTGTGATTGTAAGAGGAGGTAAGACAAGCTAAACACTCACAGATCAGTTAAACACTATCAAGTATCCTCAACAAAGAGTCTTTGCACTTCTTAGGGTTGCCAACAGATGTCAGTAGAGGTCAAAAATCCTTTGTTAAAAACAGTCTCATTACCTGTTAGTCTTGATTACAGGAGTCGGCAGCACGCAGGTGAGTCTCCATCCATATGTGGCCAGTGACTGAAGCAGAGGAACGTAATCAGTTTTCACCTGTAAACCCTGTGGAGATAACAAGACGTCTGTTACAACCTGCAATTTAAAAAGAAAATAAAAACATCCAAAGATTGGAGCATTATCATCACAGTTCTTCTCCTAAAACCCAAAGCACACAACACAACGTGTTGGATGGGTCCACATTATCTTGAAGGCTGCATTCGTACTATGATTTCAGAGCAATGAGAAACATGAGTATGACATGCAATCAAACTCTGTCAGCAGTGCTTGGGAACTGCTGAAAAAACAGTTCCTATCAGATGTGACAGCTTTAATATACTGCATACGTCCTGCAACATAAAACAACCACCGCAAAAACTCCCTGGCTGCCACAAGTCAACATGGAAACCATCTTTATTCATGACAGGCATTTTGTCAATGCACTGAGTCCTTCAGCAAACAGACTTCTCGTGTGTAACTGCTCACATTGTGCTAAACATTTTAATGGTGTTTGCAGTTAAATGAGCCATGGCTGCATTGCCTCATACATGTTACAGACTTAAATCAAACATTTTTAAAAATTCTTTTGACTTCTGATTGAAAATAAACCCCACAAAAATGCTGTTTTAGAGCACACAAACTCAATCTGTTAAGACGGGAAGTGTGTGTGGTGTCACGCTGAAAATGAAAAACCGCAACGCGTGTCACTCAGGTTGCCTGCACACACATAGACACCTCAATAAGACCAGATAAATTCTATTCTGATTAATCTTAACATTATGGATGATGCAAAACAGTCTTCATTTGAAAGACAAAACTAAAACGAAAACTGAAGCATTTGGACCGATACATCTCTTTATATATTTCCTAAACCGTTAACACCCAGTGAAGCAATAGGAGTACTTACATGTTCACCAATATGAAGAGCTATGCTATAAAGGTAAATAAGAAAGATTTAAGTACAATTTCCATCTAATTTACAGCTAAACAGCTGGGCACATTTGCAAAAAATTAAAAAAAGATGTTTTTGCAAAAATAAAAACATTTATGACACTTTTAAACAGCCATAGATTTATACATCATATGCGTAGCTCAATGAACAGAATACGTAATGGACATGTTTTGAGGCCTCGGGTAAAATAGGCCTGCATTTAGACATCTTATAAATGTCTAAAACCAATTCTAGACATAAAAAAATCAGTTAAAGAAAAAAATACACCATAATTTGTTCAAGATTTCCTAGATGTCTTTGAAACTTTTGGACATTGTTTAGATGCATTCTTAACTAAAAATGCTCACTGACAAGGAAACAAACAAGTTTCTTTCAGAGAAAGAAAACAGATTATTTATACTTTTTAGAGGTAATTGTTTGAAGGAGCAAACACTTAAAGAAGACATGTGAGTGAGGGAGGTGAAGAGACACATTAGTCTAATGAAAAGCTCCCATTATCAACAGCCACACTGGTTATGCTGGCAAAGAAACCACAGACAACCACTTCTCTAGAGACTGGGGCAGTGTTGCAGCAGCTGCAATGCTATTAATTTACACCAATCCACCGTCAGCTAAAGCTTAAGTAATTTACATTTCACAACCTTTTTAACAGTTTTTAAATAAACAATTACAAGTTCACAAAAATTACTCTGTTAGAGTAATTAAAATTATGTGCAAAAGTTTAAAACCACTATTTATTTCTTCAAATTTTGTTTTCAAGGAGCCAGACTTTCTTGTCATATTTTAAAGTTGTCTGGGTTATATTTCTTTGAGACTTGGCTGCTTTTCTACAGCAGATCCAGCTTACAGTTTTGGTAAGAATTTAAAGTCCCTATCTCAGCACTATTCACCTGTTATATGTTTTATTTTTATTATTTTGACATAAGAACTAGATTTTAACACCTATTAAACACTTAGTGCTCTGGTTTAAAAAAGGTCCAGCCAGGTCCAGCAAAATGATATCAGAGATGTGTCGTCAGGGATGAAGAAGATCACAGGCTTCAAGCAGAAGGGAGATTGGACCAATGGATGTTTGGACAGAGCCAATTAACTAAACACATTCTTCAGTAGGTTCAGTAGGACTTCTTCAGATCTGCTGTAAGACAAACCTCTACAGGAGACCCTTCCTGCTCACGGCCATCAGCATCTACAAAGGTAGATATTTTTTTGTCTGTCAAACTCTGCTTTTTTGGAGTATTTTTATATATTGAATTAAAGAAATGGGAACTAATTGAGAAAATACGAATTTTTCTGCCAGGGTGATTAATGAGTCAAAGGTGGCTTAATAATGAGCATTCATCCATAAAAAATGTTAAGCTACTGGACAGAAAAGAAGTGAAGAAGCAGACAAAGTTCAAAGAGCAACTTTGAGAAAGCTTCAGAAGGCCTAAAAACTATTGATCAAAATCAGTTAAAAATACAACAAAAAAAAACTGCCTAATTTAAAGGAAAATATAACGAAATGGAAGATAACCTAGGTCCTCGCAAAGGACTTTATACAGTTCAGTTACATCAGTTACTGAAACATATGTTGATCAAGGTTTAGAGCTCACCATCTTCCCAAACAGTCTTTTAAGTTAAAGCAGATCAGCAAAGCTCTCCGTCACGCAACTTAATATTTTTCTTCCACAGATTATTATTGATCAGACTGAAAGAACATGTACAAACAGCCCTAAAAGTCGTAACAAGCTCTAAGTTGCACTCATTAGTACAAAAAACACTACCTGAGTGTTACTCCCTAAGGGTCTACAGAAACATTTCAACATTTTCTGAGGCTTATGATAGACTCACTCCCAAAGTCCGCCCTGAGAGTAAATTGAGGAATAATTTTTTCTAAAGGTTTTGGAGAAGGTGATATTTAATAATAATAATGTCTCTCGAGTGTGGCTCTCTGGCTCTCTCGGATTTATTATTCAGGTGACACCTCGCTGAATCAGCACCTCAGCAACCAAACCGAGAGTCTTAAAAACAAAGTCATCACATTTTGGCTAATGTTATCTGCAAGGCAATGACTGCTCAGAGAGGTGACAGAATACCTGCAGCTTTCCCATCTAAAGCTACTTTAAATCCTTTATGAGACTTCTAAAACCTTAATTTGACTTTCTTACTGAGGGTTATTTCTTCTGTCAAAGATGTATAAATAATACATGATAACTTATCTGATGATGAAGTTTATTCTCCTAAATACTTTGACGATTCACAGACAGGGTAAAACTATAAATTCAGCAAGGTTTGGAAAAAGAAACCTGAGAGATGGTCATTGTCCTATGGCAGAGGGTCAAAGTATGGTTTCATTTGCAATCTGTGATCCAGCATAACAAAAATATGAGTTGTTTTTCTTGTACTCGCCCTCCACTGGAAGACAGTCACAACAAACCACAATACTGTTCTCAACTTCTCTCTGTGTGTTTTTTCAGACAGTCATGGGTTAAAAGGTTTGCAGACATACACAAAGTCCAGTAATGATGAAACAAACCGCTTTAAAAAGAGGGCATTCAGATGCTGATCCAGACTGACTGGCTCAACAAGCAGCGTTGTAACAGCAACAAAGGATTCAGCGTTTACTTCTCAAAGGGCAGAAGTAGCCTTTAAGACTTGACAGCTCCCCTTTATGCTGTCAGACACATCACTGATTGAAGACAATGATCTTGACATAAGAATAATCTTAAAGCTACGTTGGAATGTTTTTTGGGTGTTCAAAACATTCACTTCTGATCTTGAAAACATTAATATTCATTGTTTTTAACATCATTGTGCGGTTATCAGATCCATCGAAATTCAATATAAAGAGCTTAATTTCAGCGTTATGACATAGGCACTACTGAAGCTTTAAGTCTGGCCAAAATTCCTCCATCACTTTAAATAACAGACAGATTGTAGAGTAAATGTGCTGGAAAACATCTTCCAGAGTTAGCAATGGTTGCCTCCGAAGAAAACTGTGCAGCCAACATCACCTTGCATCAATTCAATTCAATTCAATTCAATTCAGTTTATTTATATAGCGCCAATTCACAACACATGTCGTCTCAAGGCACTTCACAAAAGTCAGGTACATGCATTACAATTAATCCAAATCACTGAACAGTGCAGTCAGATTCTGTTATTTATTCAAATTGGATAAAAAGTTTTTCTATCTAAGGAAACCCAGCAGATTGCATCCAGTCAGTGACTTGCAGCATTCACTCCTCCTGGATGAGCATGTAGAGACAGTGGACAGTCACTGGCGTTGACTTTGCAGCAATCCCTCATACTGAGCATGCATGTAGCGACAGTGGAGAGGAAAAACTCCCTTTTAACAGGAGAAACCTCTAGCAGAACCAGGCTCAGTGTGAGCGGGCCATCTGCCACGACCGACTGGGGTTAGAGAGAACAGAGCAGAGACACAAAGAGAACAAAGAAGCACTGATCCAGGAGTCCTTTCTATGGGAAGGAAAAGTTAAATGTTAATGGATGTAGCTCCTTTAGTCGTTTCACCTAGAAAGAAAGAACAGATAAACTCTGAGCCAGTTTTCAAGGTTAGAGTCTGAAAGAGAGCACATAGAGTTAGTTACAGTAAAAGCTCCGTCAGTAGCTATGTCTAGGAAGAGAAAAAGGGGTTAAACACTGAAAGACAGGGCCCATGTGGATCATCGGTAGAGGGTGAGCACCAAGTTGTTGCCAGCAGAAGCTCGGACGATCCCCCTCTCCAGATAGTTGTCACAGGTAGACACAGAGTCAGGCCCAGGTGTAGCTTCTAGGAAGAGAGAAGAGAGAGAACAAAGTTAAAAGCTGAAATAACAGCAAATAATACAAAAATTGAAGAGTAGTGTGAGAAAGTAGCGAAAAGGGGGTGAAAGTGGTCATTATGTCCTCCAGCAGCCTAAGCCTATAGCAGCATAACTACAGAGATAGCTCAGGATAACCTAAGCCACTCTAACTATAAGCTTTATCAAAAGGAAAGTTTTAAGCCTAGCCTTAAAAGTTTGACAGGTGTCCGCCTCACGGATTAAAACTGGGAGCTGGTTCCACAGGAGAGGAGCCTGATAACTAAAGGATCTGCCTCCCATTCTACTTCTAGAGACTTTAGGAACCACCAGTAAACCTGCATCAAAATAACCTCTGAAATCAAAAGCAGTTTTTAAGAACTTCAAGATGAGAGATAAAGTTGCAGTAATGATGGATACATGATTGTCCAGTTTATGTTGCCAAAAGTGCGTAGCTTTCTCAATACTGGAAGCAGGTGGGTGTGACTGGAAGTGCACACACTTGAGGTGACTTTTCAACATGAAGTGCAACAAAACAACCACTTCTTTTCAAGGACAGACTGAGATTCTGACGGAAGTACAAGGATGTCCAGCCGAAGACCTCAAAGCAAACATATATGCCCCTGACAAAATGTTGTAGTCATTATTGTAACTATCCAGGATTTTTTTCTACCTAATCCCTCAGGAGACCTTTCACAAGCTTAAAACCGGATTACTCCAACAATAATAAATCTTAGAGTCCTTCCAGACTTTAGCTTTTACAAGCCATTATCCTGCATCTGAATCGGGACGAATAGTGTAACAGGATATCACATGATGAGGTAGTTAAGCAAGCAGAGCATCAGCTGGTGGAGTTTTCACAGTTCATTAAGTGCGTCAGCAAAAGCTTTTATTGTGCACTCTACTAGGAGGAACTATACCACAAACATTTGATGTAAAATCAAATAAAATGAAAATAAAGAATTAATTTTCCCTCCAGGGCTATTATTCCTCAAAAGTCTCTTCTTTTGTCTTTCTTTCACTGCCGTGGCTATTTAGAAGAAACACAAACTAATTTTGCATGCTGGACCAAATTTACAGCCGTTTATGTCGAAAAGTGTAATGGTTCATTCTTGAGGCCTCGATCTCCATTATTGCCATAAAAAAGCTTATTAAGTTCCTGTTTAATGTCTATTATCTAGATCTATCTGGATCTAATGTATAATGTTCAAAAATTCACCGCTAATCCCCCACTCACCTTAAACATAAGAGATACAGTGAATATTTCACAGTGAGAACATCGAATGACCCACCTCTTATGAATGTTGGTTTTAATCACAACATAAAAAAACAAAACATGAACCCTTAGTAGGAAGGCTGTGATGGTTTATGACAGCATATCAGGGTCGTGCGACATGAGGGAAAAGTGGAAGTTCATCCATTCCGGGGGGTAGGCACACACCTGCATGGTTTGGTCAAGAGAATTTGAAGTTGGACTGACTAGGCTGACTTTATCTTGCTCATACCAGGCTAGCAACTATTCACGCAGCTACCCACAGGGCCACCCAGCTGGGACAAAGAATGCACAACTCCAAATTGCACCCAGACTCAGTTGTCCAGGCCACTGGGAGACAGAAACAGTTTTTCAGGACCCAGGATTGCAATTAGCATTGAGGAATGAGCATAAGAAGTAGCATTTAGAGTTCATAATTAAAGCTGAAGCCATTTCATAAGAAAACTCAACTATGCAATCATAAATGATCACCATCTTTTTTTCTTTAATTATGTTTTATTTTTAATTATTTTGTTTTGTGCTGTATGATCTTAATGAGTGTTATGTTTACTCTGTTTTTTATTTGTTCTCTAAACTTTTTCAGCATCTTTGTTTTATGTAACCAAAACCCAAACAATGAACTAGCATTACAGTGTTTATTGATACTGGACATAACGTTTGTCTCTGTACAAATTAACTAATAAACTATAATATAATTTGCAACTATTTTAAACAATTAAAACCCAATTGGGGCTTAAAAAATATACAGTACAGCAGACTTAGTGATGTGCACTATAGAGATCCTTTCATATCCTCACATGTTGATGATAAGCTAAAGAAAATGCTGGTTTGTTCTTGTACACAGCAAGGCTAAAACTGATGTTGTAGACTCACAAATCTCCCTTATTTCTGTGGAATGTGGCAAGGTCAAGAAACATGATTTCAGTCAGTTTAAACATGATTTCATGATATAGACAATTTAGATGTTTTGGAAGTAAACTTTAAAAAAAATGCTCAGTGGGTTGAGTTAAAGTTGATATGTGTGGTGCTTTGTGAAAGCTGTCAATAGAAAAGTAGAAATAAATAATAATTCTAATAATTTTTCATTCAGCAGTGAACTTACATGGTCGCAGATTGATATGCATGTTTAGCTTCAATAACTTAATATAATCAGCAAAAAAAAAAAACAACAAGATTTCAAATCATGTTCTGCCCTTTAATAAATTTACGTTCCAAGTTGGTTTTTATAAATAAATTCTAAGAAATGCTTTTCTGCTTCAGTCGAGCTTTGGATCAGATTTCATTGTTCTTTTGATTTATAAATGAGGCTTTTTGATTGTCACAGCACTTGTTTTTACTTCAAAAGAAACCATCTAAAACATTTAGAAGGTGAAATCTCTCTTTGGTAGAAGTAACAATGCACATGTATAAAATGGAAACTGGTTTTATGAGTCACACACCGAAAAGAATTGAAATCAATGGTAATTAAACTTTAAAGGCATAAAGTTATTTATTCACTTAAGTATAATGGATTGTTGTTTGTGTTTTCAAACACCCTATGAAATCTGTCTCCCCACCCTGCAGCTACTGCATCCTCTGACAGAAAGGATGTGATCTCTCATTGGCAGGAAGAGTGCAAATTGTTCTCCTTCTATGTAGGTCAGCTTTTCTCTCACCTCGCTCAGGGAGAATAGAGATATGATGAACAGGCCACTCACCAGCTCTCTGCACAACATAATCGGGCCTCAGCGTTCATACACAGAACACATACAGAATCACACAGGCAGTGCATGATTTCATACCCTGAATAACAGCTGAGGTCTCACATTAAGCAAAACAAAACAGCATGCTGCCTTACGTGCAAAAACAAACCACTGAAAGTCTATTGAACCCAGTGCACTCTGTGGATTTTTTTTGTGAACTTGATTTGGAAGAGAAATAAAAACATGTTTGTGTTTACATGAGGTGTCTTTGTCTATGTCCTAATCACATTTCTTCAAAGATTCCTCTGCTGCCACACTGATGCTGTGATGTTGAACCCTAATACCATTTTAGACATAATTTAGTTTGTGCAGTCTGAGAAATGCTACTCTTCAAAGCTGCTTGTGCAAGTAAATTCTCGGAATGCGTGACAACATTGCTGGAACTGTTAAGCTCCCTTCACTTGCTTTACTTTTGAACTGCAATTTCTTCAATTTTAACCTTGTCAACAATAATTTTCAGGGTGTGTGTCTCCCTGCAGGGATATAAACATTATTTTAAATCATCCCTTGCAGATTTTCTGGTTTGTCTTTAGGGTTCAGACTTCAAGGTTCAAGGCAACCCTGTGACTCTACCAAATGACATTACTTTACGTTGTAAAGAGAAGATCTTATGTCATGATCACCATCAGTTTTCTAAAGAAATATAAACTCTAGATAATACTGAAGCTAAGTTTTCAGGTGAGAAAATAAAACTTCCCATGTTGAAAATTCATGTGATTATAATGAAATCCCAAATTACGTAAAGATTTAACATGAAGCCAGAAGTAACGATTGTGCTAATCTCCACAACATGCACATGTGATCTAGTCTCCTGACAATGTCTCCCACTCATACCTGAGAGCCTACACCGACCAACTTGCCCCCTATCTTCACTCAGACCTTTAACAAGTCTCTGGAGCTGAGTGAGGTTCCCTGCTGCTTCAGAAGTTCCACCATCATCCCGGTCCCCAAGGAACGTACATTTAAAGGATTAAATTACTACAGACCTGTCACCCTGACGTCTATGGTCATTAAATCCTTTGAGCGACTAGATCCTGTTTGTGAACCATAGCTTAGCCTTCATCATCATCAACCCAGACATCCTCCACCTGATGCTCACCCAGCTCACAGTGCTAACCTCCACCTGTCAGTGGAACACCAGCTTCCTGAATCACCAGCAGCAGCAGGTGAGACTGGGGAGCATTTTGTCACTCGAAAGAACTGTCAACACCAGCACCCCCCAGGTGATCTCTCCCCACCCTTCTCTCTGTACACATATGATTGCACCTCAGCAGACCCATTTGTACCATACCAAAATGTTATGTGCTCATGTGTTGCAGTGTTAGATGACTAACATGCAAGTAGGAGGCAGGTAGAATCATGTAGAGAATGGATACTCTTTGAATGACAGGAACCCATCGAGGAGAGAGTAAAAAATGGAAGCCTAAATAAAGGGACAATGATTACTGGAGCAAGGAGGAGGTGAGTGTAATTAACTGAATGGTGTGCAGCTCTGGAGGGAGCATAAACAGAAGAACAGAGGGAAAAGGGCTAAAATGACTCAGAATGCAAATAATTATGACTCAACAAATAACTGAATGTAAAACAACCTTTAAGAATCTGCTAAAAATACTGAACATGATAACCCATAACACAAAATCAAAGTAGACTGTAAATGACAGATGCAGGATGTTACTGACCAATGACCTTTTCCCTTTCTAACTGATTTGACTGAGAGGGTCTTTTTTGCTTCAAGATATTTTGCACCCATTTAATTTAGGAGCTAAATTCATTAATGTTATATACAGGAAGGATCTTGTTGTTAAAGTATAGCTCATAATTATTGTAGGTTTTGTAAAATGCACAGTAGTCTTATGTAAGGAATTATTAAACAGTAAAGCAACAATGTGATAGGGAATGTTAATTTAATTTTTTTGTAAAGGTTTGCAGCTTTACAAATATGCCGTTCAGTGTCAAATGAAACTGAACAGATTTTTGTTTGTGCAACTCAAACTGAGTCAGTTTCACTGAATCCAGTTAGTAGTACATGCTTGTAAACAAGATTATGTATATGACTTTCTGTCAGTGGTGAGCGCTAATGTGCTTCTCTTGGGATTAGGTTGAAGTCATCCTGCAAGAATAATCCTTTATATTGGCAGGGTCAGGTGCTTTAATATTGATTTTTGAACAGTTCTGTTCCTCACTTGTCTTTATTTTGATGACTATTTACATTGCACGTAGATTCTCACTGAAGGCATCAAAAACTGAATGAACACATGTGGAATTATTTTGCAAACAACAATTTGTAAAAGAACTTTAAATATGTTTTGCCACTTTAAATATGTAGCCACTCATCGCTCATTGCTTCGATTAATAAATTTTTACCTTAGGCCTTGTCCCAATGGACCTCTGGGAAATCCTTTCAAGATTTTTGAAAAACCATTTTAGGTGAAGCTCATTGAGAGAATGCAAATAGTCCAGCGCAGCAATCACAACAAAGAGTGGCTATTTAAAAAAATCTAAAATATGAAAGATGTTTAGAGTTATTTTACACTATTTTTATTTATGTGTGTTGATTCACAGTTTTGATGCCTTGAGTAAGAATCTATGTAAAATGTGTAGTCATGAAAATAAAGAAGGCCATAAAATGAGAAACTCTGTTAAAAAACTATTTTTTGTGTTTTTATTTACAAATACACAGGCAGTTTTTGTACATGTCAAAAATTATTATTTTAAACAGAAACATTAAAAATCTAGAAAAAATATCCTACTCAGTTGCGCATTTCTTTTAATCTGAGCATGCTAATTTTTAACAACTGTACAGTATTTTTTTCTGATGTTTTAAATTGCTCTTTCTTTATAGCATCTTATTCTTGTTTTTGTTAATATACTTTACCTTGTGTGAATTTGCATGCTTCAATTTTGCCTGTCAACTTGCTACTGGGACACCTGAATTTCCCTGCTGAGGGATTTGTGTTTAGCCATATCTCTTTTCTGGCCTGAGCCATTAGTGGACCTTTTCGCAAGCATTAACTTCACGCTGGCTTTGTTTTACATGCTCCTAGAAAGTGTTCCTGCCCAGTGTTTCTGTGTTCTACAATGTTGCTTTCCTTGATTGAGGCATTGACTATGCTGCCATTAGCTTTGTGTACTCATTTTGTTTATTTTTTCCATAGAAAGTACTGCTGGCCCAGTGCTTATGTGTCTAGCAGTGTTTTTTTTTACAGAGCTATTACTGCCACTGAATTTTTGCATTCTCTTTGTTGTTTTCTTGTTTTTTTCATAGAATCTACTCCTTTGGACTGAATATTAATTGCGTTGTAAAATGGCTTGTAAAATGGCTTGAGATGTCAGTTGGTATGAACTGCCACCATAGAAATAAACAGAATTTCCCTGTAGAATGCTGTTTTACCAGGAACAACTGTAGGTTTAAATAAACACAAACATGAAATCTTTGCTTGACATCTTGAAGAGCTTCTTCCACCATTTCTGAATGTTTTCTGCTAATGCAGTCCTCACATTAGTGACCTTTTAAGCAGGAACAACACATGTGAAACTGTTGAGTGTTACATTTCAACTGATGATTTTTCTCCAAACCCTAAAAAGCAGATGAAGCAGCAATAACAACAGAAATGTAGAAAATATGGAAGAATCCCTGCCTAGTCCTTTAAGTAACGCCTAATCATTTTGCATTTCTCTTAAAAAGCAAGAAAATAAGCATTAAAAGAAATGCAAAATGTTCCAGAAATGGCGTGCTATTTTTCTACAATGTCATGACAACATGTTGCACCATTACAGTAAACTGTGTCTGATGCAACCCTTAGTAAATTATCGTACATGATTCATCTCCAAATTTTGTGCTGGGAAAGAGGAACTGTAATAAATTCAAGAAGCAGAGATGAACATAATCCTTTTGGCACAATCCTTAGGCACTAACTTCTCATTGACCCTTATGAGTAATCATGTTTTGTAAAACTAGAAAAGTTTCCTTTATTTCCTTAATTTCACAATTCACATCACATTCTGAGGGCTTTTAACTTTTGCCTAAACAGTAGTTTAAAGTATACATTGAGCTCATATTTTGTTAAATATTTCAACTTGAGAAGGAACATTTTGTTCGACCATAATCAGATATTTCGGAGGACATTTCTAGTCTATTTTTGAAGGATTTCTATCATCTTGAGAGATTAGAATAGAGCTTGTAGTCAAACGTGTTTTCAATGATGGATCTGACAAAGCTCAAGTGGATAATGGTGCTTTCAAAAAATATTACTAAAAAAGTGGTTTGAAAGGGAAGCTTTTGGGTATGTTGATAACATCAGATTCTCCATGCACGTCTGATACACAAAGTAGAAGATTTGTTCATGTTTTTGTAAAAAAAACAACAAAAAAAAAACACATGTTTGGATGTTTTGTGCCTGATGTCAACTGATGATAAGCAGACATATTCATTCCACCTCGGGCTGAAGTCTAAAGGGGAATACATTTTGTTTGGTCATTGCTGCTGTGAAGCTCAGAGATAAGGGAGAGAACATTAGTTTCAGGAAACCTCCTGTTTCCCTGTATTGATTTTTCCCACAGGACATAAGAGATGAGAGGCCAGTCCTAATTGGAGTTTCTTAGCAGAGGTTCTTGATGAGTTATTCATTTTCTGACACTTCACCATTTTTACTCTGTGATTCTTATTCAGGTCATTTTGCCCAGAAAAGAAAACAGATGAAAACAGATGCAACTTCACATGAAGTTTTTAGGACATAAGGTGAGGAATCTCTGCAGTCTTTAAACAGAAAATCTCAGAAAACATCTCCTTTCATGCTGATTCATTCTAAACAATTGCAAAAGCTGAAACTCTTTATTGTGTTGGTTTATTTATACTACTCTTCAAACATAAATATGTGCTCATGTAAGATAACACTGATATTGAAACAGGATATATATAAAAAAAAAGATTTCTAATGTTCTGTGTGTGTGTCTGTGTTGGGCTATTTATATTGCCTTGGTGGTGCAATTGATGGGCCTATTATTGTTATTGACTGTATTTCCTCTTTAAGAGATTAACCTCTTAAGCCCCACCAGAAACGAGGGAAGCTCCAGGTTCTTTTTCCTTTCTATTATCATAGTTTTACAAATTGTAGTAAGCAATCAGGAGACCGATGTAGTTTGACAAAAGTTTTTATTTTACAGAATGCTGGGGAAAAGGAAGCGGAGCTGGAACCGGAGACCCACTGAAAGGTAAGTATACACGGTAAGAATGAGTTAAGTCCAGGATACAAAATAATAATTCTGTCTTACTAGAAAGTGGAGCTTGATCCTCCAGGAGGGGGGTGAGACAATAGAGGAAACTGCACACTGAGATGAACGAGCTGGTAGGTGCTTGAACTCACTTGGAGGTAACTCTGTGGTTTGACTGATGAGGTTACTGCGAGGTAGGGTGGACAGGGTTCGCTTGTGGAGGTTTGTAGTAAATCCAGGGAAGGCTCAGTCGGGAAGGCCGCCAGACAGTTAGTTAGGAAGGAAGCGTTGAGCAACCAGATATAATCCACCCGATTAGGAGATCCTATTTTCAGCAACAACATCCACGTTGGCTTGGATCTTCTCAAAGACAAGTCAGGCTTTAGTATCCAGTCTGCAAGGAGTAAACACAAAGTTACTGGAAGAACAAAGACAGATCTTAGGCAAAGCTGTGGCTTGAGTCTATACCACTGAGGGCAACACTCTGGCGCTGAACTGCTGGTGGCCTCCATCTTAAATACCCTCCAGGGCTGATGAGGAATCTGGAACACCTGCCTCCACTCCTCACGAACCCAGAGCCACCTAGAGGCCAAGCACAGTGCAGCAACAACAAGGAACAATACAGAGATCCTGACATTACCCCCCCCTCAACGATCGCCACCCAGATGGCGACCCAGAAGAGGTGGAAGGACGAGAGGAAACATAGTCTGAAATCAGAGTAGGGACCACTGGAATGAAGCACTGGAAAAGACAGGTTTAACCTGGGAAACATGAAAAACAGGGTGCAGACGTAGGCTAGGAGGCAGACTAAGGTGAAGGTCAGAAGGACTAATGATGGACTCAATAGAATATGGACCAATAAAGCGGGGAGAAAGTCTTTTAGAAACCGCTTTTAACAGTATGTCCTTAGAGGACAACCAGACCTTTTGGCCGGGTTGATATACTGGGGCCGGCCTCCGTTTGCGGTCAGCATACTTCTTATTCTGATCCACGAAACAGAGGAGAGCCTGAGAAGCCGTGGACCAGAACCTTTTACAACGGCGGACGTGGAGGCAAATGGAGGCAATAGCAATGTCCTTTTCGTCGGCCTGGAATAAAGGTGGTTGATAACCTACAGAAGGCTCAAAAGGTGATAGTCCAGTAGCAGCCGAAACATGAGAATTTATGGCATATTCGGCCCAAGGCAGGTGAGTGCTCCAGTCTAGAGGATCTGAAGCGGATAGACACCTTAGAATCGACTCCATCTGCTGGTTCATGCGCTCTGTCTGTCCGTTGGATTGTGGATGATGTCCTGATGTCAATGTGGGTTTAGCCCCTAGGGCAGAACAAAACTGTTTCCAAACACGGGAGGTGAACTGAGGTCCTCTATCCGATAAAATCTCCTGAGGGATGCCATGTAGGCGAAAAACATGCTGAACTAAAAGTTGAGCTGTTTGAAAAGCTGACGGGAGTTTTTTCAAAGGAACAAGATGACAAGCTTTTGAAAAACGATCTACAATTGTGAGAATTGTAGACATACCTCTGGAGATGGGCAAACTGGTAACAAAGTCCAAGACGATGTGAGACCAAGGGCGTTTAGGCACACTGAGTGGTTGGAGGAGACCTGAAGGGGGTTGATTACCGGTTTTCTGTCTGGCACATATGGGACAAGCTGGAACGTACTCCTTGATGTCACTATGGAGGGATGGCCAGCAAAATCTCATGGAAATGAGTGAGATGGTCCAGTTGACCCCAGGATGCCCAGAGAATCTGGCAGTGTGAAACCAACGAATCAGCCGGAACCGAACAGAGGAAGGAACATAAATTCTGTTTGGGGGACCAGTGCCAGGGTCTGGTTCATGGCGCTGAGCCTGATTCACAAGGTTCTCAATCTCCCAAGATAAGGCACCAACAGTCCAGTGAGAAGGAATAATAGGTTCAGCTTCTTTAACAAAGCTATCTGGAGTAAACTGAATAGACAAGGCATCTGGTTTCTGGTTCTTAGTACCAGGTCTGTAGGAAATAGATAAGTCAAAGCGAGAAAAGAAAAGAGACCAATGTGACTGGCGTGGATTCAGTCTTCTTGCTGACTGTAAGTATGCCAAGTTCTTATGATCAGTCCAAACTAATACAGGGTGATTTGCTCCCTCAAGCCAATGCCGCCATTCCTCCAAGGCCAGCTTTATGGCTTAAAGCTCCCTCTCTCCTACATCATAATTTCTCTCCATGTGGGAGAGTCGTCTGGAGAAATAAGTGCAGGGATGGAGCTTACCATCTGTGGTGGACTGTTGAGAGAGAACGGCGCCTACCCCTGTCTCAGAAGCATCCACTTTCAGATAAATTGCCTGGAGGAATCAGGGTGAATCAGAATGGGAGTCTGAGAGAGTCTCTCCTTCAGTGCAGCAAAGGCTCTATCTGCTTCCTGAGTCCAGGAGAATGCAGTCTTCGTTGAGGTGAGAGCAGTGAGCGGGGCAGCCAACAGGCTGAAGTTCCTGATGAATCTCCGATAGAAGTTCGCAAACCCAAGAAAGCGCTGGAGCTGTTTGCGGGAGTCCGGAACAGGCCACTCGAGGACTGCCTTTATCTTCTCTGGCTCAGAGCGAACCTGTATACCCTCCAAAATAAACCCCAAGAAGGTTAGCGAGTCCTTATGAAAGTCACATTTTTCAGCTTTTGTGAACAAACGATTCTCCAGCAGTCTTTGAAGCACCAAGCGTACATGCTGACGGTGTTCCTCAATGTCCCTTGAATAGATTAGAATATCGTCAAGATAGACAAAAACAAAAACGTTCAAAAAATCTCTGAGCACATCATTGATGAGTGACTGGAAAACTGCAGGTGCATTGCAAAGCCCAAAAGGCATCACCAAATACTCAAAATGTCCAAGGGGTGTTTTAAATGCAGTCTGCCATTTGTCCCCCTGGCGGATCCTGACTAAATGGTAGGCATTCCTTAAGTCGAGTTTAGTAAATATTTTGCCACCATGAACTGGTTCAAAGGCTGAAGAAAGGAGTGGAAGTGGGTATTTGTTTTTAACGGTTATTTGGTTTAGACCCCTATAATCGATACATGGGCGAAGGGAACCATCCTTTTTCCTTACAAAGAAAAAACCCGTGCCTAGAGGAGAAGACGAAGGGCGAATAATTCCAGCCACTAAAGACTCGTTAATGTAGTCTTCCATAGTCTTACGTTCAGGTTCTGAAATGTGGTACAGCCTACTAGTAGGCAGCGGGACACCGGGGAGTAAATCGATGGAACAGTCATAAGGTCTGTGAGGAGGCAAAGTCAATGCCTTAACTTTACTAAATACTTATTTTTGATCGTGGTATTCAGTGGGAACTAGAGAAAGATCTGTAACCTTACTTTCATCCACCCCCATGTCCGTAGGTTGTGGGGGAACGGCTGACTGGAGGCATGAAGAGAGACAGCGCGTGGACCAAGACTCTACTTGGCACTCAGACCAGTTAATATGGGGGTTATGTTTCTGTAGCCATGGAAATCCTAAAACCATAGAGTTAAGAGCAATGGGGAAGACGAAAAAAGATATCTCTTCTCTATGGTTGCCAGACAATAAAAGGGTTAGTGGTTTGGTACAGTGAGTAACCTGTTGTAAGGTGTGCCCGTCCAAAGCAGAAACTAACTGAGGTGAAGGTAACGGTTCAGTCTCGATCTGAGCTTCTGTGACCAAACTCAGATCGATAAGATTTTGCTCGCTCCCGGAATCAATTAGGGCTGAAAGATTCTGAATGTGTCGGTCAAGAATTAGAGAAGCAGGCAGGCTAAATCTAGGGGCAGTAGGGTTGTTTAAACGGTCCGCCAGTTTCCCCTTAACTACTGTAGGACCCATCCTTTTGGTGCAGCAGGACACAAAGGGCAGCTGGCACGAAGATCCTCAGAAGAACCGCAGTAAAAGCAGAGATTAGACTGGCGGCGTCTCTGGCTCTCCTCAGACGTGAGGTGAGCACGTCCAATCTGCATAGGCTCTGACTCAGGGTTCAGGATAGGAATAGGTGAATGAACAGCTAAACGAACTTGACTGGGACCCTGTGTCTTGGTGACACAAAAATCTTGCCGAGACCTCGTTCTTTATCTCATGTGGTTATCAAGTCGAGTGGCTAATTTTATTAACTCATTAAAGTGTCTTTGGTTCATCTACTAGGGCTAACTGATCCTTTAAATGCTCGTTAAGAGCCTGAAAAAAAGCTGTCTTGAGAGCACAATCATCCCCCCCCAGAAGCTGCGGCTAAGATTCTAAAGTCAATGGAGAACTCGGAAACTGATTGGCCTCTTTGTCTTAAGGACCAAAGACCTCGAGCATTTGCGGTCTGATCCACATCTTTTGAAAATACTTCTCTAAATTTGTTCTCAAATTCAGAGAAGGTACAGCCGAAATTGCAGCAATTGTTAAAGTGGGAATCAGCCCATCTTAACGCCCTGCCCGATAATAATCCTAAAATAAAAGAAATCTTGACATGATCATGAGGGAAGGACTGTGGTGAATGGTTGAAAACGAGTGTACATTGTAGCAAAAACCCTCTGTAATCTCCAAACTCACCAGATGTATTTTTCGGAGTTAGAGGAAGTGACGTCACGAGAGGGTGGAAGCTGCTGGGTGAATGGAGGGGAGGCAGCGCCCTCTGCGGCTGGGCTGGGTATAATGTCTAGGGTATGTTGTAGCATGGATGCTAGCTGTTCGATCTGATGGTTTGTTTGTCTCTGATGTTCGGCTAAGGATCGGATAGTTGAGTCATGGGCTTGAATCTGGTGGGACTGTTCGGAAATAGATGTCCTGAAATCTTCTGCTGGGTCAGGTTAGCCAGAGTGTTCTGTCATAGTTTTACGAATTGTTTTGACCCACATGCAGTAAGCAATCAGGAGACCGATGTAGTTTGACAAAAGTTTTTATTTTACAGAATGGTGGGGAAAAGGAAGCGGAGCTGGAACCGGAGACCCACTGAAAGGTAAGTAGACACGGTAAGAATGAGTTAAGTCCAGGATACAAAATAATAATTCTGTCTTACTAGAAAGTGGAGCTTGATCCGCCAGGAGGGGGGTGAGACAATAGAGGAAACTGCACACTGAGATGAACGAGCTGGTAGGTGCTTGAACTCACTCGGAGGTAACTCTGTGGTTTGACTGATGAGGTTATTGCGAGGTAGGGTGGACAGGGTTCGCTTGTGGAGGTTTGTAGTAAATCCAGGGAAGGCTCAGTCGGGAAGGCCGCCAGACAGTTAGTTAGGAAGCAAGCGTTGAGCAACCAGATATAATCCACCCGATTAGGAGATCCTATTTTCAGCAACAACATCCACGTTGGCATGGATCTTCTCAAAGACAAGTCAGGCTTTAGTATCCAGTCTGCAAGGAGTAAACACAAAGTTACTGGAAGAACAAAGACAGATCTTAGGCAAAGCTGTGGCTTGAGTCTATACCACTGAGGGCAACACTCTGGCGCTGAACTACTGGCGGCCTCCATCTTAAATACCCTCCAGGGCTGATGAGGAATCTGGAACACCTGCCACCACTTCTCACGAACCCAGAGCCACCTAGAGGCCAAGCACAGTGCAGCAACAACAAGGAACAATACAGAGATCCTGACATTTATGTTTATTGCTCAAACTTCCCTTACTTAAACATAGATACGTGAGGTATCCTCTGAAACATCAGACTCTTGGCTAAAAGCTGATGTAAACCATTTCTACGAACACAATTAAAACTACAAGCAGTTGAATCAAAAAAATGCATGAAGTAAACGCACTCTACAAAATGGATTCACCTGAAGTCTCGGCCTCTGCTGATTGGTGGGATTGACGTGAAAGATGTGGGGATAACCTTATTCTAGTGGCTCTAAGGATGAAAAGGAGGGGTCATTTGTGAAATTCGGCCAATCCAAACTTGAGTTATTGGCGTGCGAGTACGCTGTAGCGCAAGACGCAGTCGCTACAGCTGTTACACACCGGACCTTCCTACCTCTGGCTGTTTATGTGCTTTGGTTATCATTTCGCGTGTTTGACTGTTTGTTTTTGAAACACAATGGCTTCTCGCACAAAGTTCTACTTGGTCGCTGAAGCTTTTGGACCTAATTAAAATGGACTGCGGTAGTGAAGTCTGTGCAGAGGATTTCTCATCTGAAGACGAATACCTTATTTATCTTGATAAGATTAATGATGAGCTGGATTATGCAGTTCTGCTGCTTGAAAGGTATGTAATTTTAGTTTTATTGCAAAGCACTTTTAAAAATTGATTGTCTTTTTACACTAGTGTTTCATGATGTCCCGTAATAAATGGATTTATAAGCCACACAGTGGAAGATAGCACTGAAATGTTTGCATCTGTAATTAGCCCCTACACCCACACCTGCCGGTAAACAAAGGTGTTGTTAACATATACATTAATTCGTTATTTTATTTTTAGCGATGCTGTTACGGATTTTATTGCGAAGATTGATTTTTGGTT
Source organism: Crenichthys baileyi (assembly GCA_036173005.1). Classification (NCBI taxonomy): domain Eukaryota; kingdom Metazoa; phylum Chordata; class Actinopteri; order Cyprinodontiformes; family Goodeidae; genus Crenichthys; species Crenichthys baileyi. The sequence continues at coordinate 125,822 of JAHHUM010001189.1, read as the reverse complement.
TTTTTTACACTGGTGCTTCCTGTTCAATAAATGTGCTCAAGTATGATTCAACATAGCATTTTCTTGTTCTATTGAAAATTATTAAAAAATAGATGTAGGTAATAAAAACAAAAAAATCAAAAAACAGGCTATTTTAGACATGTAGAAAGTAGTTTATTACACTTTTCAAGTAAAAACACAAGAAATCTCCACTTTTGCAGATGGTGCCGAATTGTGCCGAAATGTGCCACATGGTGCCAAAAGTAAAACGCTTACGTATGTCTTTACTAAAACCTCTGTAACTTTGCTTTAGTTTACCTCAGCTGCATGAAACTTTTCACAAGTAATGTCTACAAGTGGATTTAGGATTTTCTAAAGTTTGTAGCCTTCCTCATATTTCTAAAAGGTTTATAGCTTGTACAATGCAGGAAAAATTCTGGCGAGGGAAAGAATTCTTTTTTGTGTGCCATCCTCATTACCTCTAAAACAATAGCTGCTACTGTGATATTTACACTTCTGATTGAATCTCCAGAGTGTTACCTTTAATTTGACACCAAGCTTATTTAAATAGAGTTTGTAATTGCTGAGAAAAACTCAATTACATTTGGCCATGTAATTTGGAGCACAAACTTCACAAAAATGCCTTGGGTTACAAGAGGTTAAAGCAGAGAAAGTACACATGGCTGAGTTCTTATATCCTTAAAGCCTCTCCATTAACAAATGGAGTACGATTTGTTCATGAATGTTTTGACACTTGTTTCCATTTAAAATGTTAGAAAAGAAGCTTACCAATTGCAATTTATTCTTTTTCCCATTGTTGCCAATCCATAGTGAACCATAACAACAAAACATTGGATTTATGGGCCCCATTAAAATCCATCTACCAATGTAGTTTCAGGCAAAAGTTTTGAGTTATTCTCTTTATTTTACTTTTCTACTATTGCTATGATCATGCAACATTTTTCTGTGACTGGAACTCTAATTTTAATTTAAAACTGTTAAAGAGTACAGTCTTATACAGTGCTCATCAAGTCTTTGTTGTTTGGGTTGTATTCTTATGTATCAAATCAGTCTGTTTTTTTAATTTGGTACAATAATTTTAAATTGATCATACAATTCCAGTGATATGCAGGAAACACCTGTGGATCTAATGCCATTTACAGCTGAATCTGTTTTAAATGCTAATTTCAAACTATAATTTATAACCAGTTTATGAATGAAACAATTATATTTTAATACATTTGTGCCATCTCTGACGAACAGTCTCCGATTAGGAGGTGACAAACTCCTACTTGACAACAATACAAATGATTGCACGCACTCTCCTCTTCTTCTATAAGTTTCATACATTGAACCACCTGCGAGACTATCGGTTGCATAAAAGTGAGGAACATCCACGGGAAGAGATGATTTAACTAAAGACGAAGAAGGAAAAAAAAGATGAAAAGAGAAAAAAACTGACTAATTAATATTCTTTATTTTTTATCTTAATGATTACAGAAATGAAACAATAGGGAAGCTGTAAGGATGCTTTGCATATCAATTTTAGGCAGTTATTGCAGATAATGGAAATGACGTGCTGCCCTAATCAGCCATTGTGAAAGAGCAAGTGTCAGTCTGAATTGGCAGCTCGGTCGAGTGGAACGGCTTTTGATAAAGCCTCCAGGAGAGAGGAGCTGATTGGATCTTCTGGAACACTGTTGACGGTTTGGCATCACTCCTGGTTCGTGTTTCTGAGGAAGCCTTGAAATCTATTGAACTGTAACATTATTACCATTCAGCTCAGATGAAGGGAGGACTGCAGGAGATATTTTATTGGCACACAAGGCCATCAGCGCCATGGTGGTCAATCAGAGAGAGACACATTTTTTGGGGGACAACAGTCTGCCTTCACACTTGGACAGCCAGAGGTGACAAAAAAGTCCAAATTCAATTAAGGAGATAACATCTCCACACACATATAGGGACACAAAACCAAAAATCAGACACTCTTGAATAATGGACACAAACACAAGCACACTAAGCTGCAAGGACCAACATAAAAACACACATGAAAAGATTAAAGGCCGTTAAACGCCCGCTAACTTTCTGTACCCATGAAAAAACAATTTCCAACTAGGAACTTGTTGAGTAGAGACACTTATCTGCCTTTCAATAAGGCCTTGTTTGCCTCCGATAAGACAAACCACCACAACACATCTCCCATAAAATCAAATTTGCCAGATTTGCCTTCAGGGTTCTGGGTAGTAGGTTGACTCATGAACGCGTTAGTGGAGGATGGGTAAAATGTCTGAGAATACGTTAATTTTAATGGTAAAGGGAACTGTGAATTTTGCTATAAAATAGACAACAGTTTGACAATTGCAAATTAAATCAATCCTCTGAAGTCTGAGGCCATGGTTCACAACTGCAATACAGAAGAACTTCAAAAATCTTGGTGTGTTGTTCACAAGCATGGATACAAAAATGAACCAGGCTTCCATCTGTAAAATGAATGCATCTGTTATCATAAAAAGCTGAGCTGAAAGAAAAAGTTCTCAATTTGTTGGTCCATTTCATTCCAACCATTACCTGTAGTCACTTGATAAAGATCATCACCAAAAGAAGAGGATATTGGATACAACTTGCTGAAAACACCTTCTTCAATACATTGGTTGGGCTTTGCCTCAAGGTGAGGCATTCTGTCATCCAGAGAAAGCTCAGAGTAGACCGGTTGCAAGAAAAAGGGCCTCCCTTTGAAAGTTTCCCAGGCCCTTGAGAAGACCTAGAACTCGATGTAAAGATAAGGTTTGAAACCCCTTTGACCTGGGATTGCCTTGGGATGCTCCTTAAAGTGGGAAGTGTTGATAAGTAAAGCAATATCTGGGTTTCCCCCTGTGACCTGTTACCTTGACAACCTTATCTCAGATAAGTGCAAGACAGTGAATTAGAAGATGGTTGGATACAGGGGTGGATGGAGGTTATTACAGCAAAATAGGCAAGAAAAAGTGGAAATTCTTATACTTTTACACTTCAAATAAATCAGAATTTCTAATTTATACTTTTGGGATCCCAGCCTGTTTTTCAGACTAAAAAGTTCCATCTTAAAAAGTTTCTGTTGTTTTTTTTTTAGATTCAAATCACTACCCCTATAAAATTGTGTATAAGCCTTGCATTTCTACTGCATAGGAAGATATTCTGCCTTAGGTAAATAAGGCTACAGCATTGCCTTCCAATGCACCTGATGCTGTAGCATATGTAACTTGATCACCAGATTTTCTTTGGACATGTCAAATAATTCTGGTTTAGGCAGCACTGCAACTGATGGTAGACATACATAATATCAATGGACCCCACTGTTATTGAATCAGTGCAAGTTCTACACATACACATTTGTTCTTAATGCAGGAAATAATTAATTGACCTCTTGGGGGTACGGATAGAACATGTACAGAGCATTGACCTTTCATCAGGCATTGATTGGGGAAAAAAAACACTGAATGAGGCAAAAGTAACATATGCCACCCTGATGCTGTAGAATGCTGAATTTTGCACCCTTCATCCCAATAGGCAGGTACTGTACAAAGTAGGAGGTTCTTCAAGCTTAGTCCCATGCAAGATGCATGTTTAGATATACCTACATAAATTGGTTGGATAAGAGTTGTTTAAAGTCTGTCCGAAGCCATGTAGGGATAATAAACATTTATCAAACATATACTGATTGGTCCAGATATGCACAAACATTTGATTTCAGAGCAAATTAGGCATCATCGTAGAGTTGACATTCAGGGAAACTTTGATTATTTTCTCCTGGGTTGTGAACAGAGCACTGAAGCAAGAAGCCATAAACTCTGACTGAAAGACAAATAGCTCTACTTACATCAATGATGGTCCACTGTTCCACTACAATGGCATCATATGTTGCCGCAGCAGTGTTTGGCTCACCCTCACTCGCCTCTTGGAAAATGAAGACACTTTCCACTGTCTTAGGCAGCAAATCTGCAGTGAAAGTAAAAACAAAATCCATCCTTAGGAAGACTAATAACTGGATGGAGCTGTTTTCTGTACCTTGGCATCCCAACAGGAAGAACATGGTGAGATATCTCACAGGTACTTTCACAAACCATTGTACAACACAGTCAAAGTTAGGGCCATTCATTTAAGCAATGTGAACTCATGAATTATGCAACAGCACAACATATAACAAAAACAAGCATTTCTGTTAGAAGTTAAATCAGAAAAGTAGACATGTGGACTTGATCTAAAGCTGGGTAGAGTTTAGGGCTTGACAGCTTCACAGAAGCTAATTAGAGCTCAGGATAAAGGTGAGTTCTGCAGAGGATAGGATTTTTAAAAAAGCATTGTTCTATGTCCTGAGGATCTGGACTGAAAAAACTTTCTTCAAAAATTATGAAGAGCTTTGACTGGTCAAATACAGCAACAGATTGAATGAGGTCCCTTAATTTTGGATAAACAAAAAATCATTTTACTATGCTTGCATTAATCACCTTAAAAAACCTTAAATATAGAAAGCCATTGTTGAAAGAAAGCCAAATTTATGTTGCAAACCAAATAGGAATAGGTTGCTCTGGTCAGATAAGACAGAAACTAAACTGAACCCTACATGCAAAACTTCATATGTGCAGAACACTAATAATCTGAACACACCATCCTGGTGGTAAACAAAGGTAGTGGCAGCATAATGCAATGGGGATCACATTCTTCAGCAGGGAAGAGGAAGCTTGTAAAATGGGGAGATGAAAGGAGCTTATTAATGGGCAATACCAAAAGGAAACCGGTTAGAGGCTGTTAAAAATTCTGGGATGGGCGTTCACCTTCAAACTTGACAATGACATAGATTGTACAAGCTGATCTATAGAAAAGTAGACACGTTGACCTAAAGCTGTGCAGTAATGAATGACACTATGGCTTCAGTTCAGGATCCAGGTGAATCCTGTAGAAGAAATGATTTACAGTAATACTTCTGTGTTTTCCAATGACCAGGACAAAAGTCTGATCCTTTGAGAAATTTAAGTGATGGATGCCACAAATCTAATTAAGTAAGTCCATAAGGGATAAACCATAATTTTGCGGTGCCTGCATTCTTCACCTTAAAAAATGCTCAAATGAGGTTAGCCACACAGCAACATTGACATTGATGCTAAATTCTGTGATGTTGACCAATTACATTTTCTAAGCTACTCGATTCTGTTGGAGTCTAACAATCACAGGATTGGCAACCAACACAGAAACACCACTGCGACCCCAGAGAAACCTCTCTTGTTATTCATGTGATGCACTGGTGCACACATGCACGTATGCACACAATTCACAGGCTGAGGTCCGGTCTTCCCAGCTGGCCTGAATGCTTTCTCGTTATAGCCACGTCATTTACACACTAATACAGTTTGCCAGAGCCCGGGAATCAACATGAGACACTTCACATTTCATTACCAAGCCTTAATAATAGAGGGATGAGAGGTGGCTAGAGAGCTGCAAAGATAGGGAAGTAAGACAGAGGGAGAGGCAGAGTGGAGGATGACAGACTCTTTTATTTCCTTCCCTCCCTGAAAACCCATTTAGCACTGGTACACACTCAATTGAAGACATCTTTCCACTGGCAAAGCAAAGGCATTGTCCATGTTCACCTCCTCCATCCCCTTTGCCACTTTTCTCTCCAACATCTTCTTCCCTATCTGAACCGTCAGCCTTCCCTGCCTGGCAGATCTGGTAAAGGGACCGTTTTAGGAAGTGTCAGGTGATGAGGCTCAGTATAGGTTTTCTACCAGAGCAACAGGGATCGCTCAGGTGAGATCAGCACAAGGTTTCCGTCTTGCTGCTCTGCCCTGTCTCTGGTGATAATGCACACAGACTCTGAGCAGGGGAAAGAGAAGCAGGAGAGTGGAAAAGATGGGAGCAGATTGCTGGGGGCTCTCAGTCTGTTAAGGGAATCCACCGGGTGCGTGCACAAATAAACATTATCTTGCACCTATTGACTTGTAGGCTGAGCTAAGCAGCCAACGGGCCAACTGAGAATTAGATGTTTACACTTGCAAAAGCCACCATTTGCTTTCAATAAACTGTTCTCCCTCCCAGTGACTCATATGCTCAAGGTCGCAGGGCAAGGCATGCAAATGTACTGAAAACAGGTAGTAACACTGTTGAACTGGTTGCAGATGCTACAGCAGAGAGTAGAGTGCAGTATAGTGGCAAGGTGACAGCAGCTGACAGGTGGCATCAGAAATCAGCAGCCATACTATGCAGAAGAGAATCAATGTAGGTGATGCTGGAGAAGTTAGGAATGTGTGTGTTCTAAATAAATCGTCGACATGTAAGCAGATATACAGTCATGTTCAGTATATTAGAATGTGTTCCAATGATGTTTGTTTGTCGGATTAAATGTACCTTTTGAATACAAAAACCTTGACACAGTCGTTAAACATACTGTTCACTGAGCCCACATTTCTGTTGAAAATGTTTTTTTATTGGTCTGATGTAATATTCTAATCATAAATGTCATGTTTTCCTGTAATCAGACAGTCGTCATAATTAACAGAAATAAAGGCTTGAAAACATCAATCTGTGAGTAATTAATCTAAATAATGTGTTTTACTTATTGATTTGAGTTACAGAAATAAAGTACATTTTCAATAGTATTCTGAGTATAATTGATTTAATATCAATGTACATGGATTGCACATAACAGCCTCAGATTGAGTTATTTTAGTGAATGTATGCACATTCTAGTGGCAAAGTCCTGCATCTCCTTTAACACTGGTGACACAATTGTATCCATCTCTTTTCCCTGAGTCCCCTCACTTTTTAAACACTTTCTGACTTAAGTGAAAAATGTAAAAAAAAAAATCTAGATGTTTAAATAGTTGTGTATACACAGTCTTGCTTAAGTGCCATCTTATGTTTTAACATGCAATAATCCGCCCTCTCATTAATGCAGGAGCACTCAGACTAATAAATGCGTCATCAAGTTTTCTGATGAATCAGGAATGTTAAGTTTGCTGCAGAATGACGACTGCCTGAGGGTGTACCTGTGTCAGACTAATACCTTTGAAAACTGATTGTGACAGCTACCATCATTGAATAAGTTGAATAACATATTTGTGTATATAATTAATGTGTCCACACAGAGTGGCTGCAGTTACTACTCTACTGGGACTGATCAAATGTCATGAGAATAATCTACACAGCTGTGCTGATTAGAAATTAATACAGTTTAGTACAGGTTAAAACAACCACAAAACAATGCAAAACCATGATTATAAACACCTAGATATGTGTGTAGATCATTTAATCCCTGTTGTCAGATGTCTTTTTCCATATCAGATAGACAATACTACACCCACAAGTGAGAAGCGAACTGCCTCAAGCTTTGGTATCTTCTTATATCTGTTCCTCTACCGAATAAGTAAACAATCCGATCTGAGAACAAGTTTTAATGTGTTTTTTTCGACTGTCTTCAAGCTTTTAGGATTCTTGGAGTCTTTACCCACAATTGTTTTATCTATCTTTTAATATTCTTTTGCTATTTCAAACAATGTGATGCAGCACAGTGACGTTTTGTAGTGCATGGGAGATTTCCCCACGAGGATGATAAAGCAAATAATATCTAGTTTTATTAAAATGGCACCTAACCTAAAATCCCAGAGTTTTCAATTCATGGTCTTGTTACTTTTCCCCACAACCTCTTTTCAATCACTTTAGACAACAACAGACACCTTTCAATGGGGGTTAGGTTTGCAAGGTTAAATCTCAATGAACCATTGGACTTCTCGGACAAGGTATTTTGGACAGATGAAATCAAAGTCCAAAGACATGCCTGTTAGGTTAATTGGTCACTCTAAATTGCCCTTAGGTGTATGAATGAGTGTGTGCATGGCTGTTTGTGTGTTGCCCTGCGATGGACTGGCGACCTGTCTGGGGTGGACCCCGCCTCTCGCCCATAGACTGCTGGAGATAGGCACCATCTCCCCCGCGACCCACTATGGAATAAGCGGTAGAAAATGACTGACTGACTGACTGACTGACTGAAATCAAAGTATGGACATTAGAGCAAAATGCACAGCACAATGTTTTAAAGAAAATCAAACATAGGATATCAGCACTGGCATCTCAAAGCAAGTGTCAAGCACGGTGGTGGATAGTCAAAATGACCGTGTCACAATGATGTAAGTCTTTGTCAGTCTCTTGCTTTGAGAGAAAACAACCACTGATGACATTGATGTTGTAGGTGGTTCTATACCCTGCTGAATCATTAAGCATACTTTGTTTTACCCATGAGTAGACCTGTGAATCAAGGTGGTAAACTATGTAGTAAATATTTATTGGGTAAATGTTTTGGGTTTACTGAGTTCCTGCACCCCTGCGCTCACAAGCCCTTTTTTTTATAGTCTAAAGCCCGGTTGACCTTTGGCAAGCTGGAAAGTAACCCTGCCCCAGGCTGTCTCTGGTGACATGCATGCCAGGCGCTGCCTCAGACAGCTGGAGACCGGCTGCTGACAGCTTATCTATATTTCAAACAGGGCGAGTGGACATGCACAGCCAGGACAGAGCGAGGAAGAGGTGAGGGAGTCTAGTGTGAGGACTGGATGTGACTCCTCCCTGTGGAGCCTGATGTTAGGCAGCTGGCAGGCTGTTGGGTGGATTTTAATGCGCGAGATAAAGCAAAAGAAGGTGGTGCCACAGAAGCTGTTTGCTAATGTATTTTCTGATTTGTCTTAAACTCAACAAGACCAGATGAAGACCAAAAGAGAAACTTAAAAAAAATACTGAGCTTAACTGGCTTAAATTTTCTGCCCAACTCATAGAGTATTAGAAGATCACAAATGTAGTCAGACTCTTGGTTAGATATGCGCCTCCCAAAGTACTGATGCATGACTGAAAGATTACAGCCTGTTCATGATATTTCCAGTAAGGAATTGTCAGTTTTTCCTTTTATGCTACAGTTCATTGACAAAACGTGTGACATCCAGAATAAAAATCCACACGCCTATTCATGAACTATCCCTGACAGTGAATTACCATAATAGCTCAGTTACTGCACAGTAATTCTGCAGCCAAGGTGGCCCCAGTTATCGCTCTAAGCTGTGAATCTTTGAAAGGTTTTACTCCACTCACATGAGTGAATTTGACTTTCTTCCCATGCCCAAACAAGCAGATGTACATGATTATAACTGAGTGGATAAAATGAAAAGAACTTTAGAATGCATCTGAAATTCAAACAGATGTTTGGGTTGAATCAGATTTACAGTAGCCTGCAAAACAGGACAATAAACTGAACAGCTATAGAAAAACAAAAGCCCATGAATGAAAAACACAAGGCTAAACACAATCACATGAATGTGGGAACACTAATGAGCTATCAATGGAAGTGTGTATCAGTAGATGTTGACAATAAAACAGCCAAACCATAATTACAATTATGAAGAAAAAGGGCATGTTTGGAAAGCAATGGAAACCTCCCTTATTCATCAATTTCAGGGTTCCTTTTCAGTCTGGAAACATCTAGAAAAATTAGATTTTAGTTGCTTGGTTCTTAAGATTATCTTTACATGATATTCCTGCTGTGTGTGGTGTGCTGACCGTCAGCTCGGAAGGATCTCGGGACATTTCCAACCTCAAACTGGGAATATTCAACATGTTTGATTGTCTTGACCGTGTGGAGTGTTCCACAAGGACAAACAAGTACGCTGCCTGTTGAATGGGACATATAGCCAATCAAAAAGTAATGTGACAGAAACATGGAAGGGAACTACGGTACTCTGAACTCATGTTTCATCTCGAGAGGTTTTGTGAGATTTATTGTCTGACTTCTGAATGTTCATGAGTGAAATCTGTTTGTGTGTGGGTTGTTGTGCTTGCCGTGTGGCTGTACACCGCACACTGTAGTAACAAACCAATCATATCTCCGATTTTTTTATCGTCACATGTGGGGTCTCAGGTTTTAATAATCAGCTGACAATTTTGAAATCTTGCCACGTAAATCTTGCCAACCAGGCATAAGAGCAGATTAAGTATGATTTTAGGTTGAAAAAGTAGGTTATGTTTCTTTTATGGCATGTAAATAGCTTCTTATATTTTTATGCTGCAAACAGCAAGTTTGGGGGTTTTTTTGAAAAGAGGATATGTAATGTGATACTATTTCCTCTGGTGATCATCATAACCCTTATATGAATATATATATATATGAATATATATAATATATAGTATACTGAATATAATATATATATCTATAATATATATATATATATATATATATATATATATATATATATATACAGGTTACAGAGTATGTTGTTTTGGATTTTACAAGATGAATTGACTTTCACCATAATGGTGACATAAAAGATCTAAATCCCCATACCCCAGCACACTCAGGGCTTTGTTCATCTTATTTCAAAAATTGTTAAATTATGTAATGATGAAGTTGCTGCTAAACTATTTTAGGCATAACAGATTCAGAATGGTGACAAATACAAATGTCTGCAGAGATAAATTATGTATTTACATTTAAGTACTCATTTTATTTAAAGTGTTTTGAATAGGTTACAAACCTATATAGTAAGCGTTTCCAAAATAGTGTAAATGTTTTCTGATCTGTTTTGTAATCATAGATTTTTTTGTCTTGGTACATATTTAGATGCATCTGTATACAAACAATATTTTTGTGACTGCAGGCTGAATCTCTGATGCATGAATTATGACAGTTGGAAATGTAAGCAGCTCTGGATCTGAAAATTTGAATCTCACTGTCACATCCAGCTCTGTTGAGCGATCCTTCATCACAAAACCCATTCACATGTGTATGTCCCTCCGTGCTGTCTCATCGAAGCTCACCATGGAAACTCATCTTTAAAAGGATTACAGGTACATGGTGTGTTTTCATCTGTGTGTGTCCTTGTGAACCATGCTGAACAACTGACTGTCAGAGACTGAAGAGCAGTACACCTTTATGCAGGAGAAAACATGAGAAATGGAAACAGGAAAATGACTAGTGAGTTTAACAAAAGGCAGATAATCTCTGCACTGCTATTTTGAAATATGAATTATAAAAGAAACACATAAATGTTTTATAAATGTTCTAATGTATCTCTATCTAAATTATTATGGGTGCAGAAGCACTGAAAAACACCTTTTTGTCCACATCAATAACAATGGGATTTTGGCAAAATGGGGACAAAATGTTGCCTTCAAGCTCTATTGCTTAGAAATACTTCACCATCAAAATATCAACCACATTTTAAATGGCTCAATAAAAGTTGCACTTTACCTGAAAAATTTCACATATATATATCTTTTTATGTTTTTTCCAAAATTTTTGTTTAGATTTTATTTTATTTTTAGATTTTAACAGAAAGTCAAATCACTGAAGCGTGCAGTGTTCACATCAAAACTCAAATTCACCACCATTGTATTCCACATCTAAAATAGTTTTACAAAACTGGAAATGAAGAGTTGCTTCAATCTGTCCTATCTCCTAAAGTTAACATGGGTGAGGAACAGAAGGTCCCTCACCTGTGGTTCAAGAATTAATTCAATATAACTTAATGTTTTTGCACAGAATCTGTTTGTTTAGGGTTAACTTTTGTTTATATGTCTGATGATAAGAGTTGTTCTGAATGAAACCACCTCCCTCCCACTCTCTAGACAAGGCGGGAATCGTCACAGCAACCAGTGACCCAGCATTTTCTGTTGTTGGTTCTGACATTATTCAAAATGTTCTTCTTCCTGGTGATAACCAAGCATCAAGTTCCAAATGCCCAGTGGGGCTAACACAAGAAATTCAATGTATGAATGATTTTCCGGCATTAGCTTAAACGTTTGTTTTACAAATGCTACACTAAATGCTAACAATGGCTCATGTTTTTATGAATAACATCTTCTCTGATGTTGCACAGCTGTGCTGTGGGGTACCCCAAGGTTCAGTTCTGGGCCCACTCCTCTTTTTATTGTATCTACGCCCTTTAGGTTTTATTTTAAAACGCTACTGTAATGTCTCATACCATGTGTATGCTGATGATATTCAGATATACTGTTCATTTCGATCCTCTGAGTTATATAAATTGACTGAACTCAGTAACTGCTTGTCTGACATCAAATATGGGCGAATGACAACTACCTGCAGGTTAAATGCAAAAAAGACTGAGACTCTTATTGTTGCTCCAGACGATAAAATCGCTGAAATCAAGGAAGCATCTTACTTTCTTAAGCCCCCTCTGTAACAAAATAGTCTCCGAAATTTTGGGTGTTGTCTTTGACAGTTCGTTCATTGAAACGCATTGTAAACTGTTAGTTCGTAACTGTTTTTACCATTTAAGGAATATTTCAAAGGTGCAATCTATTTTATCACAGAAGGAACTAGAAATGATTGTCCATGCATTTATTTCTTCTCGTTTAGACTACTGTAACAGCCTTTTAGTGGGTCTAAGTAAATCCTTCATGGCTCGCCTTCAGTCTGTGCAAAACGCTGCAGCTAGGCTTTTAACGAAGACCCACAGAACAGCTCACATAACTCCTGTTCTGGCCTCTCTGCATTGGCTCCCTGTGCACTTTGGGACTCATTTTAAAATTTTGACTTTAACTTTTAAGGCACTTCATGGTGAGGCTCCCAAATATATAGTGGACCTTTTGAAGCCTCTCTTTCCTTCTAGGACTTTGAGGTCTTCTAATCAGATGGTGCTGAGGGTACCCAGAATTTATTTTAAAACCCGTGGTGATAGAGCATTTCAGGTGGTGGCACCGAGACTCTGGAAAGCTCTCCCTCTATCACTGCGCTGCTCCGACTCCACTGACTCTTTTAAAAAAAGTCTCAAGACTTATTCATTCAGACGGGCTTTTAGCTAAAATTTGTTTACTGATTTTATATAGTTTTTTATTACTGTTATGTTTCCTTTTTTATTGTAAAGCACTTTGTGATTTTCCATGTCTGTGAAAGGTGCTTTATAAATAAAGTTTACTTACTACTTACTCACTTACTCATCTCTTGCTAAAGCATAATCAGGGGTGAAAGTGAGCCGGTACGGTCCGGTACTGCATACCACTAAAAGATTCTGCGCCGGGAAGAGGGAAGAACGGCTGTAATCCAGAACCAGTTACGGCTGCAAAAATTCAGGAGCACACAAAGATCCGATCCGCTACCAATAGGCAGTCTAAAACACGACTTAATCTGTTCATAAATATAGCTATTTTGCCCTCATTCCAAATCATTTCTGAACTGTTCTGCTATACTGGAGCCTCAATGCTCCTGCTTTGCTTCTCTCCCCTCGGAGCTCGAGGTTTTTGTGAACAGCCAGCGTTTAAAACGAGCACCGCTACGTTTAATGTCTGTCTACTCGCTGCTAAATACCCCAGTAAAAGCAAAGGGAGAGTAACTAGTTGTGTTTCAATTTAAATGAAATCCAAACTTGACCACAATGCAGAGACATAACTTCTTGTCAAAAGAAAAGACGGAGAACACTGAAGATGAAAAGTTAGCATCAGAAAAATGGATTATCATTGTTTCATACATGGCAGTTCTTTAACATTTGAAATAATATATATATATATATATATATATATATATATATATCATATATTATATATATATATATATATACAATTTAATATATATATAACATAGATATATATATAATATTTATATATAGACGAGAGAGAGAGAGAGAGAGAGAAAGCATACAGTAAAGTGGAAGTATTGATACCACTTTTAAATTAGTCTGAGTTTGCGACTTTGCCGGACGAGAGAGAGCTTTAGAGGTCCCAGATGATAGTTACACTTAAAACACCACCACACACATATATATATATATTATATATATATATATATATATATATATATATATAGTATATATATAATATATATCTATATATATAATCTACAGTACAGACCTAAGGTTGGACACACCTTCTCATTCAAAGCAGTTAGTCCTTATTTTCGATGACTTATGAATATTGTAGCTTACACTGAAGGCTTCATAACTATGAATTATTAACAATGGGAATTATATACTGAACAAAAAAGTGGTGACAAAAACTGAAAATATATTTCTAGGTTTTTCACAAGTAGCCACCTTTTTCTACTACTCTGCACAACTCTGGCATTATGTTTGAGAAAGCTTCAAGAGTGTCACCTGAAATGGTTTTCCAACAGCTTGAAGGAGTTCCAGAGATGTTTAGCACTTGTTGGCCCTTTGCCTTCACTCTGGGGTCCAGCTCACCCCAAACCATCTCGATTGGGTTCAGGTCCCCCCCCGGGTTGACGGTGGAGGCCAGGTCATCTGGCGCAGCACCCCATCACTCTCCTTGGTCAAATAGCCTTACACAGCCTGGGGTGTGTTTTGGGGTCATTGTCTGTTGAAAATAAATGATGGTCCAACTAAACGCAAAACGGATGGAAATAGGCATGCCGCCGCAAGATGTCGGTAGCTATGCTGGTTCAGTATGCCTTCAATTTTGAAATAAATCCCCAACAGTTTCACCAGCAAGCCCCCCCACACCATCACACCTCCTCCTCCATGCTTCACGGTGGAACCAGGCATGTAGGAGTCCATCCGTTCACCTCTTCTGCGCCGCACAAAAGACATGGTGGTTGGAACCAAAGATCTCAAAACTTGGACTCACAACAAAAGACCAAAGCACAGATTTCACTGGTTCTAATGTCCATTCCTTGTGTTCTTTAGCCCAAACAAGTCTCTTCTGCTTGTTGCCTGTCCTCAGCAGTGGTTTCCTAGCAGCTGTTTTACCATGAAGGCCTGATTCACACAGTCTCCTCTTAACAGTTGTTCTAGAGATGTGTCTGCTGCTAGAACTCTGTCTAGCATTGACCTGTTCTCTAAGCTGAGCTGCTGTTAACCTGCGATTTCTGAGGCTGGTGATTCGGATGAACTTATCGTCCACAGCAGAGGTGACTCTTGATCTTCCTTTCCTGGGGCGGTCTACATGTGAGCCAGTTTCTTTGTAGCGCTTGATGGTTTTTGCGACTGCACTTGGGGACACTTTCAAAGTTTTCCCAATTGTTCAGACTGACTGACCTTCATTTCTTAAATTAATGATGGCCACTCGTTTCTCTTTACTTAGCTGCTTTTTGCTTGCCATAATACAAATTCTACAGTCTATTCAGTAGGACTATCAGCTGTGTACTGTATCCACCTCCTGCACAACACAACTGATGGTCCCAACCCCATTTATAAGGCTTGAAATCCCACTTATTAAACCTGACAGGGCACACCTGTGAAGTGAAAACCATTTCAGGTGACTACCTCTTGAAGCTCATCAACAGAATGCCAAGAGTGTGCATAGCAGTAATCAAAGCAAAAGGTGGCTACTTTAAAGAACCTAGAATATAAGACATATTTTTATAGTTGTTTCACACTTTTTTGTTCAGTATATAATTCCACATGTGTTAATTCATAGTGTTGATGCCTTCAGTGTGAAGCTACTATTATCATCTGGGACCCCTCTAAAGCTCTCTCTCTCGGCAAAGTCCAAACTCAAACTAATTAAAATGTGTACATGTACACACATATATACATATATAGCCCCCCTCTAGCTCCACCCCTAAGTACCGGCAAGAATTTAGAACTACTTTCACTCCCGAGCATAAGGAAACTTCTTGAAAAGTAATTAAAGTAAATCAAGAAATAAATATCACCTATATTAAAATAAAGTCTGACTGGTACTTTCATAAGGAAGATGGGAATTCCTCACAGAGAAATTGTTTAAATTGCTTAATTATCGGGAATAATTAAAATAAATGTTTTTTTATTTCCAGTTATTATATATAAAACAAATCTTCACTGGGAGTGTACCGGAGTCAAATTCCTTGTTTGTGTGCACAAACCTGGCAATAAAGCTGATTCTGTTTCTGATTCTAATAATTGTTCCAGCCAAGTTTTTCATACAACTTCAAAATGTAAACTTTCTACAACCACAACTCAGATTGTCATTCTTAGATTTATACAGGTTTGATTTATTTTACCAACAGCCTTATATGTGCCAACAAAATTCACCTTTTAATTGTTAAATTAGATTTTTCTCAAGCACTTTAATAATGCTGAAAATCAGCCTCTTATATTATCCATCACCCCTCATGCCACAGTCCAGAGCGGCATATTTCAAGTGCCCTGAAATAGTTGTTACAGTTTAGAATTTAGGTATCAAAAGCTTTGAGGTTAAGGGATATTTAATATCAATCAGCCACTAATTTAGTGCCTCTGCATAACAATGGCATGATTCTGAAAATGTTTGAGTGCACAGTTAAATTTGCCATACCTGCAGCTGGCTCACAGCCAACAATCTTAGCACTTGAACAGGAAACAAAAAATAAATTTGGATTTTGATGTTGATTACACACCAAGGTAGCCACTCACAACCACTAAATCAGGTGAATTTGGTGCTTTTTAAAACATCTATTTTTTGTATTTGCCTTTGACAAAGGCTAATAAAGAAGCAGGTCTGCTTGAATTTCAATCTAGTAAGTATATTTTATTTATATACCACATCTTTCAGATCTTTAAAAATTAAAAAAAGCATTTTTATTATAATAAATGAATAAAATAAAATAAATTCTTCATAAATGCATCATAACAACAAATACTTGGTCATAGGAGCCCGGGGACCAGTGAGGTTAAAATGCTGAGAGAAATGTGAAAACCATGTATACAATATTTGTTATTATTAAAATATACGTATGTATGTATGTATGTATGTGCATATACACTATCGGTCAAAAGTTTTAGAATGCCTTTCTCACTTAATGGGTCTCTTTATTTTCATGACGATTTAAATTGTAGATTCTCCACCGGAGACAACAAACCAGTGAATGAACACACATGATATTATGTAGTAAACAAAAAGTGTGAAATAACCTTTTTATATTTTAGATTATTACAAAATAGCCACCCTTTGCTTTGATGACTGCTTTGATCTTTTGGTATCCTCTCCATGAGCTTTATGAGGTGGTCATCTGAAATGGTTTTCCAAAGAGTCTTGAAAGAACTTTCCAGATGTTCACAGAGAGATGGCCAGAGGTTGATATTTCAGTCATCACAGCAAAGGGCGGCTACTTTAAGGATTCTAAAATATAACATATTTTAAAATTATTTTACAATTTTTGGTTTGCTACATAATTTGCAAATGTGTTCATTCACTGTTTTGATGCCTGTAAGAAATAACTACAAATTCTGCTCTAATTGAGTATTTTTAAAATCAGTATATTTTTTTAAATCATCAAAGATTGTGTCACATTCAGTTATACTGAGATATATTGAGACAGCAGTGGTGGGTTGTTGCTGATGGAAGTTGGTTTTAGTTTACCACAACACTGACAGCAAAAGTGTTGAGGGGGTCTATATGTGTATACAAATTCTAATTATTTAGCAAAGCTCTGACCTGTTTGCTTAGTGCATTTTTGTTTTAACTTTTGCATCAATTTAAGATGGTACCAATGCCCAAAAAGCACTGACAACACTGGTTTTGTTTTCACATAGAAAATAAAGTTGAATTTTGAGTTGTGGTATAAAAATCTCTGTTGTGCAGAGAAATCCAGTTAAGGTTTGATGAAAGTATTTTAGAATTTGATGGAGATGATCACATGCAGTTCCGTGCATGAATACATACTACAGAAATAATCATTTAAAATACCAACTTCAGTGCCATTAGGCAGGTGGATTGTATGGTCATATCTTTTTACACTGTGTAAAATACAGGGGCTCACCCATTGCCAGTTGACTGGACATGAAATAGACAAAAGACAGAACGGCACCCTATATGGAAACCATATCAACTCTATCTTAAAGCACAACTGAAGGGCTAAATGTGTATCCATGTGTTACATTACAATGTCCTTTGTGTAGTTCTATGTCATACATAAAATCTGTGTAGTTATCATTAGCAATGCAGATCTGGCTGCATTTTGGACTTTTTCAACAAAACCCTAATGCCGTACTTTGTCAGTAACTATTCTTTGGTATAAGAGAAATGGGCCTACTGACCTACTAGCAGGGAAGTAGGAAGCCCTTGGATTAAAAATGAAAAGTTTCTTGACATTCTGACCAATCTAAGAATGTATAAAACATATAAATAAGAAAATGCTTACATTTATTAGAAAGGAATTGTTAGGGCTTTCTATAATTTTGAAACCAGTGATAAAGAAACTATTACTTCTTGATATGGGTTTTTTGAGGTTTTTAAATTTTGCAGATTATGCTGCAATCCAAGTGTTTTAAGAAGGCAAATTGACTTCTTCTCTTGTTTCTTAAAGATGTTTCTTGGGTGGCAGGTAAAATGTCTTTAAGAGGCAAGAGAAGAAGTCAAATTCTACTTAAGCTCTTAGAAGTGTCATATCCTGGATGACTGAAAATCTACAACATCATATTGCATTGAAAGATCTTTTCCAGGACAGCCAATAGGAGTGGATGGCACTCTAGCTGGATGTTGATGCAAATTTGGTACTATGAAAGCCCGGCCCCTCAGTAGGCATTTAGAATTCAGAAATGGATAGAGGGACAGATTTCCTAAATACCTGCAAGCATAAAAATACTGTAAATCAGGACATGCCAGGACATCCACAAGTTTATCCCTACAGAGGTCCTGTAAAAGAGATCCCTGATAGGGATGCACTCATTGCATCTTGCTATTTATCATGAAAACACAAATTGAACCAGAGGTAAAATTTAATTAATGTACAGTAGATGGGTGGTCATTGTTGGGAAATATTGCAAAAGCTTTTTCAAGTTAGTAAAATGTTTGAAACATTCTAGTTGTTCCCTCCGGAGCAACCACTTCAAGTGTTCCTAGCGCATGACCTATCCTTATCTCAGAGATGCACTATTATAGAACAGTGGTAATGGGAATAACCAAAGTACACTTTTTAAAAGCACAGTGTTCCAAACAGTTTAAATATTTTATTTAAATATTTCTACTCTGGAGTGGCCCACGGGGAGAGGCGGCGGGCTGGGGTAGGTTTGCTTGTTGCCCCCCGCTCAGCCATCTAGTGTTGAAGTTTACCCCGGTGGATGAGAGGGTCGCATCCCTGCGCCTTCGGGTGGGGGTAGGTCTCTGACTGTCGTTTCGGCGTACGGGCTGAGCGGTAGTGCGGAGTACCCGCCTTCTTGGGGTGCCCCTGTCGGGGGTGCTGGATAGTGCCCTCCCGGGACTCCATTATTCTGCTGGGGGACTTCAACGCCCACGTGGGAAACGACAGTGACACCTGGAGAGGCCCCCGATCTGAATCCGAGTGGGGTTTTGTTATTTGGACTTCTGTGCTTGTCACGGATTGTCCATAATGAACACCATGTTCAAAGCTAAGGGTGTTTTATCAGTGCCCTTTGGCACCAGGACACCCTAGGCAGGAGGTCTGATCGACTTTTTGTCGTATCATCAGACCTTCAGCCGCATTTTTGGTAATCGGGGAAGAGAGGGGCCTGAGCTGTCCACTGATCACCACCCTGGTGGTGAGTTGGATCCCCTGGAGGAGAGAAAGCCGGACAGACTTGGCAGGCCCAAGCGCATAGTGAGGGTCTGTGGGGGAAATCCCCTCCGGGAGAGCTTTGAGCCAGATTCCGGGGGGTTTTGGAGACATAGAGTCCGAGTGGACCCTGTTCTCCGCCATCTATTGTCGATGCTGCTGCCGTAGCTGCGCCGTAAGGTTTTGCGGTTTTGCGCGGCGGCAATCCCAGAATGGGTGGTGGGGCCCAGCAGTAAGGGATGCTGTCAAGCTGAAGGGGAGTCCTATCGACTGTGGTTTGGCTTGTGGGACTCCGGGGGGCTGACGGGTACCGTGAGGCCAAGCGTGCTGGGCCCCGGGGTGTGGCAGAGGCAAAAACCGGGCTGGGGAGGAGTTCGGGGAGGCCATGGAGAAGGGGTACCGGTCGGCCCCCGAAGCGATTGGCAAACCGTCTGGGCCCCAGGAGGGGGAAGCAGTGCTTTGCCAACACTGTTTATGAGGGGGTGGGGGTGCTGGACCTCGACTGGGGAATTTTCGGGCGGTGGAAGGAGTACTTCAAGGTCTCCTCAATCCTGCCATCACGCATTTCCTGGTGGAAACAGAGGCTGGGGGCTCGGGGTTTGGACTTTTATAACCCCCAGGCTGAAGTCACCGAGAAGGTTAAAAAGTCTGCGGTGGCAAGGGGCTTCGGGGTCGGATGAGATCCGCCGAGTATCTCAAATCTCTGGATGTTTTGGGGCTGTCATGGTTGACACGCCTCTTCAAATTGCATGGTGGTCGGGGACAGTGCCTCTGGACTGGCCCGACCCGGGGTGGTGGTCCCCCTTCATAAGAAGGGGGACCGGGGGGTGTGTTCCAAAATACAGGGGGATCACACTCCTCAGCCTCCCTGGTAAGCCCTACGCCAGGGTATTGGAGAGGAGAGTCCGGCCCCATAGCCAACCTCGGCTTGGAGGAGCAGTGTGGTTTTCGTCCCCGGGCCGTGGAACACTGGACCAGCTCTATACCTCTACAGGGGACTCGAGGGCTCATGGGAGTTTTTCCCAACCCCGGTTTTACATGTGTTTTGTGGACCTGGGAGAAAGCATTCGACTGTGTCCCTCGTGATGCCCTGTGGGGGGTGCTCCAGGTGTATGGAATCGGGGGCCCTTATTAGGGGCCCCTCCCGGGCCCTGTACGAACAGAGCAGGAGTTTGGTCCGCATTTCCGGCACTAAGTCGGACCTGTTCCCGGTGCATGTTGGACTCCCGGGAAGGCTGCCCATTGTTCACCGGTCTGTTCATAAATTTTTTGGACAGGATTTCTAGACGCAGCCAAGGGCCGGGGGGGTCGGTTTGGGGGGACCAGTGGATTTCTCCTCTTCTTTTTTGCAGGTGACGTGGTCCTGCTGGGCCCCCTCTAGCCAAGACCTACAGCATGCGCTGGGGCGGTTTGCCCGAATGTGAAGCAGCTGGGGGTTTCAAAAGCTCCTCCAAGTCAGAGGCCCCTGGTACTCAACCGGAAGGGTGGCTTTTTCCTCTTCAGGGTTGGGGGGGGAGTTTCTGCCTCAAGTGGAGGAGTTCAAGTATCTCGGGGGCTTGTTCAAGGGGGGAGGGAAGAATGGAGGGGAGATCGACAGACGGATCGGTAATGGGGGGGCGTGCCGGTCCGTTGTGGTGAAAGAGGGAGCTGAGCCGAAAAGCGAAGCTTCGATTTAACCGGTCGGTCTACATTCCTACCCTCACCTATGGCCATGAACTTTGGGTCATGACCGAAGAACGAGATCCCCGGATACAAGCGGCTGAAATGAGCTTCCTCCGTAGGGTTGCCAGGCACTCCCTTAGAGATAGAGTGAGGAGCTCGGCCATTCGGGAGGGGCTCGGAGTAGAGCCGCTGCTCCTCCACTTCGAGAGGAGCCAGTTGAGGTGGCTCGGGCATCTATACCGGCCCAGGACATGCTGGAGGGACTATGTCTCTCGGCTGGCCTGGGAACGCCTTGGGCTCCCCCCAGAGGAGCTGGAGGAGGTGGGGAGAGGGACGTCTGGGTGTCTCTGCTGAGTCTGCTGCCCCCGCGACCCGGTTCCGGATAAGCGGAAGACGACGAGTACGAGTACGAGTACGAGTATTATTTCTAGAGGCTTCCCCTACAGCCATTAGATCTAAGTGTTGAATGGCACAACCCCCAAAGCAGAACATATTCAGCACTAGCCACTTTGTCATTTCTGAGTTTTGATCATTGCTATGATGGATAAAGGTTATTTTCAGGTTACTTACCAGAAGAACCATACAGAAAGTGACTGTAGTAGTCGTAATCAGCTATGTTAAACTATGTTATTGCACACAAATTGTTCAATCTCATTATCTATCAAAAAGGTGGCAACATAAAGTGTGCGATGCAAACAAAAGTGTTTGTCGCAACCACGTCTCGACAACTTAATCAGACTGACTTTGTCTTTGTCAGCTTCTTACTGGTTCTGGTTATTTTTGTGTCTCTTTTGACGGAGTCCCCGAACTTGCCTCAGGATCTGCCAGCTTCAGGAGAAGGAGTTTTCATTAACTCCTAATCAAACAGTCAGAAGCAGACTTTGGGAAACGTGTCAGTCTTGTCATTGTAAACAGGCAATAAAAAATTGGCTTTATTTTTTTGTTTAATAAACACATTCTTCAGACCTGTGAGAGACCGAGATTGTAAGCAAACTATCATAAAATACTACCTGCGTGGGTTGTTGTGGCTAAATCTAAAAGGTCCACAAAAACATTGTGAAGAGATTTGGAGAAAGGCAGATAAATGTATGTGAAAAGTCAGAGGTGTGGTGTTCTATGCACTACACTGCAATAAAAAAAATAAAATAAAACTGCATGTCAGTCATTTTCTACCACTTCTTCCATAGTGGGTCCTGGGGGAGCTGGTCCCTGTCTGCAGCAGTCTATGGGCAGTAGGCAGAGTACACCCTGGACAGGTTGACAGGGCAATTCACACCTAAGGGCAATATAGGGAGACCAATTAACCTAACAGGCATGTTTTTGGCCTGTGGTAGGAAGATGGAGTGCCCAAGAGAACCCCCACATGCAAACTCCATGCAGAAAGAGCCCCAACTGGGAGTTGAACCCAGGACTTTCTTGCTGCAAGGCAACAGTGCTACCAACTGTGCCACCGTGCAGGCTACAAATCAATCACATTTTTCGATGGTGCCATAGTCAAACCCAAATATCACCCAAGTCAAGCAACAAGAAGCTGATAAAATTAAGACTCTCTTACTTCACAGACAGTAAAAGGCAGACACCCACGATAAAACATAATATCCAAGAAAGTGTCTAAGTTAGTCTTAAAAGAGCAAAATGACTCATTAGACAGTTCATGTATTTATCAGAGCATGACAAGTTGTTTGTTCTGCGCTGCAAATCAAGACTGTCACCGTCTTCTCCCATCCAACTAGTCTGCCAGTCCATGTCCTTTAGAGTGCCGCTTTGCTGTCAAACATGTCCTTGATGTTCATGAGGCTGAGATGGTCCCCTGAATCATGTCAAGAGCCTCATCATCAATTCACAAACTCATCTGCTAAATATGGAGATGGCAGGAATGGAAGCCGATTCAAAAGCCCTGAGCTGCTCGGCTTTTTGATGTAATTAGCTGCTAACAACAAATAGGCTTTTGCTTTGATGTCATTCTGCCAGCTGCTCCCTGGAGAGCAAAAATCCAAAAAAGTAAAATTGCCTCAGTAAAGTTGTCTATTTTAAAAGTGTTTAACTTTCAGCTCTGAAGTAAATCTAGTGATAAAAGTCAATAAAGCACACACTGCTGACAATCCAGAGATTTTCTGCATATTTTCACAGCACATGCAATATGCAAAATACGTTAAAGGGCCCTTGTATGTGTCATAATAATAATACACTTCATTACTCCATTTTTCAGGACATAAAATATGCAAGGAGACATCAATTTGTTATCAGGTTAATTATCTTTGTTTCAGAGCTGCTGGAGCGTTCACTTTTCTAGATTAATGAATTATGGCTCATATTTACTCTTTCAGCTTATTTCTCTTCTGTCAGAGTGGAAATCACGGTGCTGCTGGCCTGTTGTAAGAGCAATAGTAGGATGCTTAACCATCCCCTAAAATGAGGAATCGTCCTCTATTTGCCCCCTTAAAACATTAATTTCATTAAGGGCATTAAGTGTTGCAACTGAAAAACTGTATATATCCTTGGAACATGAAATTTTCACTGATCCATTCTTGTTCCTATATGCATCATAAGCACAGTTTTAACTGTGCCTATGATGCATGTAGGCACCTGCAAGAACTCAATATTATTTTTACATTTTTTATACAATTAAGTTTACCAATCTGAAAACAGATAAAAATAGATACAAGAAATGTTGGGATTTACTTTAGTGGAGTGAATTATTTTAGACTAGGACATTTTTACATTTACTTCATGCTCTGATCCGGTATGGCTCCAGCTGGAGAGTGACTGAGTGCGAGGACTTAGCCACCAGTGAGAGCTTTTGGATGGGGAGAGGCCCACAGCATCACCTGCTGCTTAGAACAGTGGAAAATAGAGCCTCCAAAAGTAACAGTAACACCAGAAAAAGTTGCCAGAATTGTCACTACTTAACAGTATAATTGCTAAGGTGTTTGAAAGGTTGGTAAATAATGCTACATGGCCCACCTGTGTGTTAGCCCACATCTCTCTTTAAGTTGACTAAAGAAGTTAAAACTCTGAAAGAGGAAAAAGGATGTGTGCATCGGTTGAATGACATACAAAATAATAGCAAACTTAGAAAACAAAATATGGCGGAAGAAGAATGTTTTGTGGTGTTTAGAGCCACATTTAAAATTAAATGTCAACTGCAGTGCCGTACGTTTCCTGATTAATGGATATGGAATTCACTTTGCTCCATGTTTCTGAGAGTCTGTTTGTAGGCACTGATGTAGCCAACAGTTCTTCAGAGTCAGTTGCATTATTCTCTAAAGGTCTGCAGGTAATTTTCGGAACAATTATCAACCCCATAGACTTTACTTCAACCAACAACAAAGATTGGTGACGGAAATTTACAGAAATACAGCCGAAAACATCAGTTATGTGGTCATCTACAAAAAGGTAAACTTAAGACTTTTTAGTCTATGTTCAATGAAGTTGATTAACTCTATCTCCTTTATGCTACACGTGGGTTCTGCTGTTCAAAAATATTATAACATGCAGGGCCTTTGAGAACTAACTACAAGGCTTTTGTAGAAATAACTGCAATGCATTTGAAAAGACTGAAGATAGCAGCAGAATTAAAAAAAAAATTTGAATTTGTAGATAATAAGCATGATTAATACATAAAGACCATTAATATTTGAAAATGCCAAGCCTGTAGGACTTCTAAAGTCCTCTTTATAGTATTCTGTGAGGTTAAGATGTCAAGTTTATTTTGTGTATATATGCTGGAAAAATTTAAGCGAGATTTTCATTTGAGTTAGATACCCTGAATGACTAAACCACTAATCCAAACAAAGAGGAGGCGAATGGTATATCTGTAAGGTTTTTTTTTAATTGACATTTTTAATGACATTTTTGTTCTTTTCTGGAGGAAAACAAATGTCAGAGAGGACATAATTATTAGTACACAGGGTAAGGTGCATCAGCTCTTGCTTTCAGGCTTTAAAATTCATAGCGACTGGTGTGAGCTTAGAATGTGTTTTGACATTTTTCTGGTATTATAGTGAAAGAAAAAAGGACAACCTGGTAAATAAACACTAAAAAACAGCTTTTGTGTGCTTTGAGTGAACTTGCAGAGCCAACCAGAGGTCATGAATGTTTTATGAAAAAAAGGGACAACACAATGGTGTTGTTTGTTCTGTTGATATATTACCAATTGTAATTTAGGTTGTAATATCAAATCAAAATCTGTACCGTTCACATTGCCCAGGTGGAAATATCCGTCGATCAGCGAGGCTCCATTGTTGAAGTGTTGGGTCATGTGATCCAGCCAGTGGGCCTCCACACCTTTGATGCCTTCTTCGTAGCTTTGAACTCGCAGAGGCACTTTGACAGTGTAGTATCTTACATGGCCCTCTCGGACTGGTGGGTTGTTGTACAAAGCCAGCAGTTCCACTCCTGTTGAAAGAAGGCAAAAAACAAACCATTGTTACTGAATTAAATAAGGAAGTTGTAGCATTTGTGAAAGTTTTTCTGCCAAAATGGACCACTATTGTACACTTGCCAAAATCCAAAGTATAATCTATGTCTCTTCGGGAAAACTTGCACGTGCAAAATCCTACTATGAATTTCTCAGTAAACGATTGGTTCCAATACAGCAGAGCTTCCAAAAGTTTTTTTTTATTTGTTGTAATTCAGAGTTTGATATCCAGTGTTCAGTTCAACCACACACTTCTCTATTCTTCTGAGACATTTCTACAATAATTTGGTAATATTCGGCTGGGTGCAGGCTTTTTTTTTTGTAGTCTGAGATGAAAACCAGAGGATTTCAGCCAAAACGTGAATAGTCACAAACAACAGAGCCAAGAAAAGTTGGCCACACTGCTTGTAGTAATCAGCCATCAGCTGCTTATATGATTTTGTGTGTTTCAATGTTTTTGAGTCAACTTTATTCACCTTTTTTGTGTAAATGATGTTAAATCTGTTTCTGCAATGCACTGGATAACATTGTATAGGCTCTTTAAATAATCAGCATATTTTTATTTAAAAAATCAACCTACACCCATTTATAAGCCATTAATCACAATATTAAAAACAGAAATGTAGGATATTTGCAAATAAAATGTAAATATTAGTGTAAAGGTAAATAAGATCTTAAGATGTTTCTTTACCACATCTTGTAATTCTTGGCCATGTTATATTCACTGATATAACTGCCTGTGTGTTCCTGGTCCCAATGATTTGACAACTGTCCTGACAAGCAGTGGTGCCTGTTTTCTCAAAGTGCGTAAATGTTTTGCCTGCTATCTATCTGAAGGATTTTTTTGTCAGTACATTTGGTGGCGCAATTGGTAGCACTGTTGCCTTGCAGCAAGAAGGTCCTGGGTTTGATTCCTGACTGGGGGTCTTTCTGCATGGAGTTTGCATGTTTCTCCTGTGCAGCGTTCAAATGCACTCCGTATCGGGTTCTCTCATTGGGTACTCAGGGCTTCCTGCCACACTACACACGCCGTCGGTGCTCTTAAAATTGCCCTGTAATGATGAGTGTGGGCATGTGTTGCTTGTGTGTGCTGCGGGAGGACTGGGGGACCTGTCCAGGGCTAACCAAGCACTCTTGCCCCCCCCCTTCGGACTGCGGGAGATAAGGGCACAGATCCCGCGACCCTATGGAAATAAGCGGTAGAAAATGACTGGGGACTGGCTTGACCATGTTTGGTGTGTAAAAAAAAAATCTGCCCAATTATAGAAAAAAATGATCCAAAATTGAAGTCCACAAAATTCTATTGCTGGTCCACAATCGTTTCTGCCATAATTCTGATTAAAAGTTTACAATGAACTGACTGGCTGTCTATAAACATTAAAACTAACATTGTTTAATATTATAGGTTCATCCACCTTTCGAGATCACGACCGTTACACTAACGCCCATCCACTGTTCACCAAAAAACACAATTAAAAAAACCGTTTTTAATTTGAGCATGTACCTGGTCTGTAATCAATTTTATTAAAAAGAGAATCAAGGAATTCATTCTATACCTTTTGTAGCTTATGATACGTTACCATAAATTATCCATTGGAGTGACTTTATCTGTCATGGTGAGAGGTAAAGTCACTTGGAATTATCTGCTGAATTATCTAGTAACTTCTGTCGCATCTAGAGAGCTTTATATGTGAAAAAAATCCCATTTTTTGGGTAAATAACAAACAGATGACGCTAAAAGTTTAAAGCTGAAGAAAATCATCTGGTGGGACTTTGGCTCATCTTTTAAAGAATATATAAGCTTCCAAAAAATGTCAACAAAAAAATATCAATTTCTTACACATTAAAAACAAACAGCACAAGTATAAGGGGAAAAAGGGGTCAAACTACCGTCGACCTCTCAAAATTGGGAACATTTTTGATATATCCTCTCAAGAATCAAAAGGGGGGGAAAGAAATGCACATTTCTTTTAAAGTGATCTACAAAATAATTCGGTTAATCGGTGAAAATATTGGGGAAGGGAATCCAGGACATTTTGGCCCCCGCCCACGCACTTACGCGGTGCTAAAAAAAAACATTTTTTGGATCTGAAAATTTCATATAAGGGATGGTACTAAAAAATGTTTGACATTCAGCAGGAAACCAAAAATCCACATAAATTATTTCTAGTCACTTAAAAATTGTCCATTAAATCCTTTAGTGATTTCCTCCATCGATTCTATCACACACACACCGTGGAGTTTAGTTTTTAAAAAATGTTGCATGTTCACACATGGAATCTGCGATAAAAAACAACATTATTAAAAAGGTGCAAGAATGTTTGTAAAAACCCAATTCATTCGGTTATCTTTTCTTAGGAGGTCCATGTTCAGAATTCCCCCAGGAGGTTTGGGATATAAATGTTGTTCCTCCATTTAAAAAAAAACCACCACCCACCGTTTTAGGAAGAATTCAAAGGATTTATCCGAGTACATCTGGCAAAATTAACTAGTCAACTTCTGTCTTATTCTCAGAAGCTTTCTACATCTTTCAATGATTTATTCATTTTATTGTGATTCAAAAACTGTTAAAAACAAAATTATACACCAAATTATTTAAGTTAGGTGGAGATCAAAACAGAAACACATTTGTCGAAGTCATCCAGTGTCTTGGGAATTATCTGATTACTTCCATCAAATGTTGAGAGTTTCTTATTTCCAAAAAAAAGTTCACCAAAATAACTCTAAATCTTAAAGTTTAAATTAGTTGAGGAAAAAAAGAATTACATAATTAAATTTTTTTGCAAAGTGCCTTGCAAAATAAACTAAATTGGATTGGATTGAATTGAACTCACTACTAATCTTAGAGTCATTCAAATTTGCCTGATTTATCAGGTTAATCATCTAATGAGTTCCGTCTAATGTGTAGAACCTCTTTAAATAATTACATGGATGAAATTAACAAATATCAGAAGAAAAGGTTGATGCTGATAAAATAAATTTGTATGCAAAGCTCTGCAATAAGAAACCTCCACCTGACAGATGTGAAATAAATAGAAGAATGAAATAGAAATTCAGGATGAGTTGTATGATGCCCCAAGCCTGACTCACAAATACAGTGCAAATCTTTTCCAAGGATTTTGCCTTCTCAGAAACAGACGTGAATTGAATCAAAAGCAATTTGATCATCTTCAGATTACATGTCATCCTCCCCTTTTCTTTTAATGTCTTCTATAAATGATGTAACACTGCAGATGCAGAACTTAAAAGGGACCATTTTATTGTAACCGAGTTAATTCATACTATAACCTTGAATAATGCATTAAAAGCTCTTCAGCTAGCTGTTGTTTACATCAAGAATAGATGTGCATAATGCAGCAAGCCTCAGGAGAGAGAAGCAGGCTTAGAAATTTGACTACAGTACGTTTGTCACTGTTCTTCGCTCGAATCATACTAAATCAAAGTGCAAAAGACTTTTAGTTGTTGTGATGTGAGTGAGAGAAGTATTTTCTCTGCTTACCTTTAAAAAAGCACAAAACGTGAGATGTGAGCAGGGTTTGGATCTGTGAGAAAACATTGCCAATCACGCATGGTAACATTTCCCCTTTTCTTCAGATGCAAATGTCAGACTGTCATTCCCCAAGTGAACCAGATGGATGAGCAGAATGTTGGACTCTGCCGCCCACTCAAACACTTTAACTCACGATCCGATTTTGGATGGTGGTGTTTGGTAATGGAACCATTGCTCCATCAATTTGGTTCCTCTGTCTGTCCATCCATCAGCCAGCCATCCAGCAAGAATGAATCATTTATAACCATTTCTTGTTTGGCTCTACAGACTGATGTGACAGCTGGCCCTCCTAATTCCTTAAATCTTTTTCATTTGCCCCTCTTGAGAAAAATCAGATCAACTGCAACAGGAGAAACATCACACATCCTTCCCATTATTCTACCAGCACTAACAATGTTACAACCGGGAACAATATGGAAAACAAATCTTAGACAACACCAGTAAATGCCCATTCAATGTGCCTCTAACTTGCCAGAACTTCCTCAGCCTGACTTGTAGGAACTGCACAATGTCAACTGGTTTACTGCATCTGACGTGTACGACCTAGAGTTGATGTTTCACTGTTACAGCTCACGCACAACCATTAAAATATGGAAATGGCCCACATAATTTGAAAATTAAAATGTATGTTCCAATTAATGATTCTACCTCCTCAGGGGGGGAAGTAGCTATTGGCTGTCGTAAAATGTGTTTGAGGTTATCAAATAATTTACTTACTGTGTACATGACTGTAATAGCTGCTTTAGGAGAGAGGAACAACATCTTTGGAAAGACAAAAAAGCAATTACAAAATCACAAAATACAAACTCAGCTTTTTCTGTTGATCCTTGTTTTTTAATATTACAATTCCAAAACAACATCTGCTGTGAATGTCACACCCTTGTTTCCAAGACAGTTGACAACTGCTTAATAATAATTCCACTATTAGTCCTTTATTTTCCTGCTAACGATGCAGCAACCCTAATCACTATTGCTTGATTTAAGAGGATTTGAAAAACTCTACCATGCTGCTAACTGATAAAAAAACATATTAAATCACAACTCTAGATTTCTCTTACCGCAGTGTAATTAGATAAGTAACATTAAAACCAGATTCAGCATGGATAACTGCATTGCTTCTGATGTGACTGCCATGTGATTTAAATTGCAACACAAACCCAAGTAGAAAAGCCACTAAATTAAAATATGCTTTCTGTTTGTCTGCTTCACAATATCAACTGTTTTCTGAGTAATGTCTGAGGGATTTACATGGTCTCTTTATGTTACAGCAAGGAAACTGTAATTCAGCCAGAAGGCTAGGTAGCTTATTTTCAGAATATATGAGCATTTTCAGCAGTTCAGAGGAAATATATGGAAACCACAGGAGGCGGATTGAGTGCCTTGCCGAAGGGCAATTTCAGCAGGACACCATAAGAGGAAAAATATAGAAAAATAAGATAAGACGTCTGCCTTCTGATGTCCATCATATTGGACTGTGAGATAATAACAGGTCAACCCACAGCCAGGGTTTCATGTGAAATTCTGCAATAATTCTGATGGAAATCTGGGCAGACAGGCATCTGCCAGAACTCAACTCAAAAGCATCAATATCAAAGCATGGCTAATATAACACAAGGAAAAATGCAACAAGGTTTTTCTTTAGGTTGCATAGTGAAAAACAGATGCTAAAGTAACCTAAATTGTGAATTAAAAAAAAAGAAATGGGATGAAAGGTCAGATTTTTGTATATACATTAAAAAAACTTGAAATACAGTCAGAGGTTTTGCAGAATATTTTTTTTCCCTAGACAGAAACTAGGTTCACTTTTTTAATCTATGACAAATTTGGGATATACAAATTATTTTAAATCCTGTAATTTCCACTGCATCTGCAAGGGAACAGATACTTTACTGCATGGAATAACACAAGGCTAAGTAATCTTTGATCTTTGAGATAGTACATTAATAGCCAACATAAATCTCTAAAAACAGCCAGTTGCCAAGTTTCTTCAAGAGCCAGTGGGACCTCTTGTGTGAAGGTGGCCTGTATAAAACACAGTTTTGGCTCATAAAACAACAGTGCTGCATCACTAGGATTCAGGCATTATGCCAATAGCAAGAATTGAAAGGGAGAAGTGTCACATTAAGGTTAAATTACTGTATCTCTCTCTTTTAAACAACCTTTCAGACAATTATGGTGGTAGTTTCTGGTCTACGGTGTGAAAGATGCTTCTTGTTCAAATCAGTTAATATCTATAGCAGAGACATTAGAGATGCACATATGCACATTTGCATCCTTTGTACCCTAACCCCCTTTTCTTTTATACCCAAGAATAAAGTCCAGTGCAGTTAACTGCCTGTAGGAGTCACCTAAATTAGTAAACTACTGCAATCCTACAAATATAGTTGGTATTATTCCGAGAAGCAACCAAGAAGCTAATAGAAACTCTGGAGGAGCTGTAGAGATTCACTGCTTAGGTGCGAGAATGTATCACAAGCCATGTATGGGCCCCAGTAAACATGATAAAGAATGTGCCACCATTAACGTTGTACATCACCCTGAACACACCATTCCCACTGTGAAACATGGTGGTGGCAGCATCATGATATAAGGATGCTTTTCTTCAGCAAGGACAATTCAGAGTTGATGAGAAGAATGTTTAAGCAAAATACAGGGGGTTCTTAACTGGGGTGGAGGTTCATCATCTATCAGGAAACCACCTCTAAATTACAGCATGAGCTGCAATGGAATGGTTTATATTAAAACACATTATTCTGTTAGACATAAATCCAATTGAGAATTGGTTGCAAGGCTGGAAATTTATGTTTTTAAGGGCAATTTAGAGAAACCAATTTATCTGGAGTATCCAGAGAGAACCCACGCATGCACGGAGAGAACATGCAAACTCCATACAGAAAAACCCCTGACCAAGAGTCAAACCCAGGACCTTCTTGCTGCAAGGCAACAGTGCTACCAACTACGCCACCGTGCAGGTTTAAGGGCTCTTAATACTAGTACTATGTACTGCATGTTTGGGGTCATGCTTCATTTCAAGTTTAGTACAAATGCTGTTGTTTTCACTTGCCTTTAACAGATAAGGCACACAAAACCAATATAAAAAAATGATTTAGCTAGAAAAGATATACTAAGGTAGCAGTTCTACAGGCAACTGCATTATCAAATAAAAAATAAGTGTTTTTTATTCATTTTTTTTTTTTTTTATTAAAAAAATAAAAAATAAAAATATTATCCTTCAAAATATAGCCCTTCCACTGCTGTGCTGCAGTGTTGATTCGCCAAGATAATATCTTCATTCAGTATTCTGACCAGCTGGATGCAGAGATTAATTTTTCTTTTTTTTTTAAATTCACCAATCAGTCATTTTATTAGGTAAACCTTGCAAAACCTAGCATAATGGATCCATTCTTTCATGTTATTTATGCCATTTCTGAAGCTACAATCTGAATGTTGCAGCTGAGATCGAGACTCATACACAAGCATATGCATTTACAGCCTGTTATTGTTCAGTTTTGGTAAGCTTGTGTGAATTTTAGCCAAAATTTTCTGTTCTTAGCTGTAGACAGTGTCACCCGTTGTGGTCTTCTGCTGCTGCAGCCTATCTGCTTCAAGGTTTTACATGTTGTGCCTCCAGAGATGGCATACGGCATTGCTTTTTATACCAACCATCCATTGTCCACTGATTTGAACAAGGCATTTTTCTCCACACAACTGCTGCTCACTGGATATTTTCTCTTTTTGAGACCATTCTTAGTAAATCTGAGAGATAGTTGTTTATGATGATCCTAGTTTCTGAAATTGTCCGATCAGCTGACTCCTACAACCATGCCACAATCACTCACTTAAATCTCCTTCCTTACCCATTTTTACCCATTCTGATGCTTGGTTTAAACTTTAGCAAGTCGTCTTCTCCAGATCTAGATAGCTCAATGCATTGAGTTGCTGCCATGTGATTCGCTGAAATTGATAAGGTGTACCTAATAAAGTGATTGCTAAGTGTTAATCCAGTCTATTATAAAATT
Source organism: Crenichthys baileyi (assembly GCA_036173005.1). Lineage (NCBI taxonomy): Eukaryota > Metazoa > Chordata > Actinopteri > Cyprinodontiformes > Goodeidae > Crenichthys > Crenichthys baileyi. The sequence continues at coordinate 92,736 of JAHHUM010001189.1, read as the reverse complement.
AGATTTTTTATTTGTGTTTTTTGTTGCTGGGTTTTTCCTGTTAGCTCAGTTGGATTTAAGAGACATCCACACTTAAAATGTTTTCATTTCCTACAGAATAAATGCAAATAGGTGGATTTTGCTTATTTTGAACTGGGTACTAAAGGTTATTTGGACAGAAAAAAAAATCGTTGTTTTGTTGTGTTTAATCTGATAAACATGGTTTGGAAAGCTCATGTTCTGATTTAATATGACAAAAATCAAAAACATCTTTTCAGGGCACTATTATCTTTCTGCATCTCTGGAAGTGCTTTCAGTTGCCAAGTTCTCACCTGATTGCTCAGCATGATCAGCAGAAAATGACAACGTAACATTTTATTTCTTACAGACTATTCTTGCTCATTTAAATTACTTTGATCCCAAACCAAATTTTCATGGTTAGGAGTCATCGTTTTCCTCAAGTCATCCAAGCATTTGTGTTTCCAGACTTAGAGGATCTTGGTGAAGCTTAGATCTCAGTGGTGGTGTTTCTTTTTCAGCAGTAATCCATTGCTTCCTGCCATCCTCAGTGCCAGCATTTGCACAATGTTCACCTCAAAGATTAGTGGCTTACTGAGGACAAGCCAGCAGCAGCAGCAGAGACCCCAGGGCATTCTCGGCAGACTGGGCATTAGTAGAGAGGGACATGGGATTTTGGCAGGCTCCTTTAACACCCTGACTGGCTGCGAGGCCGGGCACTGCTGGCGTTGTCACAGGGATTCGTGGAGAAGGAGTTGGGGGTAGAGTAAAGAGAGCTGTGAAGCTGAGGGAGGTAGAGGACAAGTCTGTGGGGGATTATTTTGCAACAAAAGGCCCAGATGGACCACTGGGTGATGGTGAGCTCGCTTCCATGTTTGTGTTACTGCATGCATATGAACACAAGATGATAAAAACAAAAAAATGACACAGATTTGTTATACAACACCTGATGATTGGTTCTTTTATCTAATAACCTACATGCAGACATACAGGATATATATAGGTCCCAGTGGGACTGCCCATAACGCTGACATGTATCACAAATAGGTTCAGTGACAGGATGGGAGACTGAAGGCGCTGAAAGCGGTGGGTGTCTCCATCTGTTAATCCCAGACACTCAAAGAAAGCTGAAACTATCAATGTGCAGGAAGAATAACTCAAAGGAGTGTAGCTGGCTAGCTTTCAGAAGAGACAAATCAAGCAGCTCCCAAAAAAAATAAAAATCCTGGCCTAATCAGCTGAGCACAAATTTGTATGCTCTGCAGCTTCGTTTATAAGACGACTTTCTGTGTGTGACAGAGAGGGAGGATTATGTCCTGAGGCGACACATTGTTGTCTAATTCTAGCAGTCGCAGGAAATGACACCTCCGCAGATGCAGTGTTTCAGGAGGAATCTGCAGTGGTATTTTTTTTTAAACAAACAAAAGAACTAAAGTTGCATACTAAAAAGTTACTGAGATCATTTGATGAGTCAATTTTCTTTTATTTTGAATATTTGTGAAGGAATGATAGCTCATACTCAACCCCCCTGGCAAAATGATGTAATCCACAGTAAATGTAGCTGCTCTGAGACCAGCTAAAAGAACTACACATTCCATAAAGTAAAGATTTGTATTTTTTTTAAATCTGGAAATCCTTTATTACTCCATAACGAGATTCATCTTGTGGACATAATCACTGACCTTGTGGTCGTGTAACAGATACAATTTTCCTACATTGAAAGTTGTAACCTTTAATTATAATTCTTCATGATTTGGCCTTTTGGTGGAATTTGTAAGAATTATTATTTGGTCATTTTAATAAACTTTGGAGCTTAGAGCTTTGAAAAAAGCTTTGGTGAAGTTTTACATTTTGACCTTTAATTAAAGTTCCCCATGTGGATTTAATAGTTCTGCCTTGTTTTAAAGCATGTATGTACCCAGCTGACCAAACTGTACAAATGCTTTATCAACTTTAATTATGGGCATCCACACAAGTATAATTTGTTTTATATGCTGAGGCTTTGAGAAATAAAAGCAACTGAAATTAAAGCAACTGCTCCCTCTCCTGGATCAGTTTAGGCCCCCCATCGAATGTGGGGCCTATTTCCTCCCCGCAACACTACCTACCGGTGGGTGGTTTCTCTGCCAGCCAGTGTACTTGTGGTTCTCGGTGTCTGTGGCTGGGTGCTTTGGTGTGTGCTGGCTCACTCCCGGTGGCTGCTTGCCGGGGCTTGGACCCCTGGGGAGTGATATGTCCCGGGATCTCGGGTCTTTGGGTCTGTGGGTCCATGGCTGGATCTGCTCGGGCATAGACGGCTCCCGACGGGGCCTGTTGGCTCGTCGCTGCAGCTCCCTGGGACTTCTGCACTGTGGCTGCTGGGTGGTTCCCCTGGGACTCTCCCCTGCTCTTCTCTGGGGGGTTGCGGTAGTCCCGGCGGTGGTTCTCCTGGGTCTCCTGTGCTCTGGGGGGCCTTTGGATATCTGTGGCTCGGATCTCCTCCGTATCTGCCCCAGGTCTGGGGGCAGATACCTGGTACATAAACACCTACCAGGAAATGTGTTCACCAATGGTCCTGGTGCTAAACAGGTACTAGTACTTGCAACACCAGCTGTTGGTGTTTTCACCACCGCAAGCTGTTGTTCTGGCACAGATAAACTGGTTCTTCCTTAGCAGCAACTTTGAGCTGGGCCAGATGAAAGATGTTTAATACATGGATTCATTTGCAGTCTTAAGTGTGGAAAAAATGTGGAATTTGCATTTATCATTTCCAGGACTCTCAACAACTTAAATTCCAATTAAACTGAAACTGGAGTTCTGGTTAAAGTGCTAAACAAAGCACATTAAACAAACTCAAAAAAGGTACCAGTGTTCATAAACCAACTTCTAAAGCCACAGGATCCCAATCTCTTTTACTAAAACTCTAAACCCCCCCACCTCTTCTTATCTAAGATAAGATAAGATAAGATAAGATAAGATAAGATAAGATAAGATAAGATAAGATAAGATAAAAAAATTCAGGTTGGGATTAACTGTAAATTCATTCGCACGCTTATGCACAAACATTGTCACTTTTTATAAATTGGAATATACATTATCATTACGCCTATCTGTTAGATTAAAAGTACCTTTTAAAAATAACATATATACTTAGCATTAAGCCCAAATTTCTGAATTAAAAAATAGTTTTACTGATTGATGTAATATTCTAAATATCTTAAATATCCTTTTTTCATTAGCTATACGTTGAATCATGATCATTAACAGAAATAAATACTTGAAAATATCAGTGTGTATATAATCTATATAATGTGTTTAACTTTGTGAACTAAGTTACTGAAATAAATGTACTTTTAAAAATATTCTAATGTATTGAAAGTGACTGTATGTGACTGTATGTCTGCTCGAAACTTACCCAATTAACAATATTGTTAATCCTTTTTAAAGTTTTTTTTTCCTTAAAAAACTAAAAGTCAATTTTTTCTCTCAAACTGCTGTACAGGCATCAGATATTAGCATTTTGCAGCTTTTACAGACTTTTTCTTATTTTGTCTTTTGTCAGTATCTTTGTGGATGTTCTTTTCCCACTGATTTATTTTAATTACATAAATCTACTCATAATAGTCAGATATATGTGTAAAACCACCTAATGACGAGAGCTGATGCAAGTTTAAGTTTCCCTTTTGTTTGTCACAGTGTGTGTTTGATATGTGTAAAGCATGTTCACAGTCTCTTCGGCATTAAAGCCTTGGGGCATTGGGGGGCTGCCACCCAGGTTGGGAACCCCTGCTTTAAAGAATCTGTGCATAATATAGGATAACCTAGTCCTTATTAACAACTCCTTGCAGGTGAGATAGTTTTAGGTTTCAAATAGTGCTTATCTTTTTTAAACCAGGTGTCAAAAACACATATCATATGTAAATTTCGTAAACACAGTTGGACTTATGAGATCATCAAGTGGTGTTGGTAAATCTTGCTCTAAACATATTTAACTCCAATTTTTCAGTGCTGCTGTTACGCATTAGATGCTATAAACACCACTTTTTGGTTAAAACCTAAGTAATAAATTCAGATGGTGATCATAGGGCATCTGTATGAATATAAAAATAAATAATACAATTATTATGGTTAAAAATATAAAAAGACACGTGTCAGGGCTTTGTCAGATTTTTCCAGTTTTTAAAGAGATGATATTCAGATACTATCCATCTTCTGTAGATGTTTTATTTGGATCTAATGTGTATTTGTTTGTCATCCACTTGTCCACTTTCCTAATTTTTCTATGGATAACATTCACAAAATGCTGTCATGGTCAGCTATAATGACTGGACCCAAGATGAATTAAAAAGTTCCTAATGGTCAAAGAAAAACCTTGAAATTCCTTTAGAGACACGTTTAAGAAATTTGTTTGGCTGCTGTGAAGCAAATAAAATAAAATATCCCTGGTGATTTAAAATTTTGCACAGTACTGTGCATGTATAACGCAGTACTTGTGTGTGTAAATGTGAATGGGGTTCCTAAATTAACAACAGTTAAATAAAAAAAGTTAAATAAGACTTTTCCATGGTACTATTTAACAACCATTGGTAATATGCACTGACTCCTCCAGGACCCGAAAAGGATTATTCAGGTACAGAAAAGGCATGGGTGGCTAGATATGTTCAAAATCATTTTGGGGGTATTTAGAAAGAGTAGAGCATGTAGAGAGTATATTGCGATCACAAGATTATTTCATCTTTCACAGCATGTAAGTCATAATTTTCTTGATGTTTGCCCAATATTTCCTTTCCTCTTAGTTCCTGTGTAATTGTAACCATGGTGACCACTCACCATCACCTCTCCGATATCTTGCCCTGTCCTTTCTGTCTCTGATGATGTCCTTGTTGTTATTGTGGTACGACAAGTCCTCTTCGGTCAGCTCCTCGCTGTTCTCCAGGTCTCCTACTGATAATGGAGATGCTGCTGGTGAGATGCCATCCCTACTGCTCCCTACACCAGATCCCGAGTGATGTTCGCTGTTGATCTCGCTTTGATTTTTCTCCCCATCCAGTCGGGATGCTTTCATGTTCCCCTCTTTGTCCATACTGTCACTCTTTGCTTCATGTTCTGCCTGGTTTCTAGGACTCGAGGGGTTCAAGGGGCTGCAACTACCCAGGGAGCCAAGGACAGAACTGGGGCTGGAGTGCAGAGACAGGGAAGGGGTTTCTGGTTCTCTGATTCGACTGCATGGTGCTCCATATGGTTCCTGGACAAAACCCACAAACATCACCCCCTGGTCAGCGGAGTCCTGCATCTGCTGTTGAGAAGAAGCGCAAAGTAAACGTTTTAAAAGTTAGAATAATTGACAAAAGTGAATCACAAGTAAACACAAACACAGCTATACATACAGTAAATTGGAAACAAAGCGGTCTTGAAGGATTTATAGCTGTGACAGGTTTCCAAACACACATAACAGTTGACACCAAGGAGAAATGGTTCAGTATGGAAATAATGTGCACAACATGTAGACAATTAATAGGAATCCATATAATTCAGAAGTCAGAAGTCATAAGTACAGAAACCTCACTATAGGTCCACCTCCCTATGCTTTGGGTCCTTGTAAAACTACAGCAGAGACAGCAGCTTTTTGGCTGTAGAGTTGTGTCATATTCAGGAATTAATCTTTGTTCTGTAGCAACATGGGTGTTGGAAACCCAGCCAACAGCATCGAGTCACAGACTTGGGGCAATCACTCTTCCTGCATGAGCATCTAGTGACAGTGGACAGTCAATCGCATTGAGTCACTGACTTAGCAGCAATGCCTCATTCTGAGCATGCATGTAGCGACAGCCGAATAGAAAAGTTGCTGCAATGTTGTGAATAGACATTGGTGTAACACTTGGTATTGCTTCTGATTCTGATTCTGATTCTGATTCTGATTCTGATTCTGCTGTGTGGGGAGCTATAGAGTGTTTGGATTCAGGTCACCGAGGGTAATGTTTTGGGGGACCCTGTTGGCACATCACTATCCTGTGTGCATGTTTTACACTAGGGTTGGCCAATGGGACAATATATAAAGCATATTTCGGTATCCCAAATTAACAGCAGCATTGATTGTAATACAATATTATTCAAAAAATGTGGCAAGTATGATTTTCATTGTTCAAAGACAAATTTAAAAGTGTTACAGTTGTTTTTTGTATGAAGGGTGTGCTTCCTGGTAATTCTTCTTCTGCAGCTCCCACTGTGCAGCAGTATTCTTTTCTCTACAGCAGAAATTTTAGTTTAAGAAAGTGACTGCAGTAAATGTGATTCAAAGGTGCAATCAGTGCACTGTGATGATACTTCAGCTTGTTCACAATTACCCTGTTTATTGTTTTAGTTGAATAAAGACTTTATTGCAAAAACTTCTATCAATTGCATTGTCTTATCTTTTTAAGGGGATATGCCTGTCTCATTTGCTGCCAGAAACAAACATCTTGGTTAAATAAAAATAAATATACATCTAAATCTGCTAGGTGGTAAATACATCTATATATCTATATATATATATATACAGTATATAGGTATATCTATGTATCTATATATATTTCTTCTCTGTTTTTGCCAAGCCTTTCCTACAATGACATAGCTGTTGATTCGATCAGGTAGGCCATGATCCTGACCTGTGCCTCATCTCAAATCAAGCTCCTCTTTTTTTCCCTGTTTGTCATGTGGCACTTTGGCTCAGCATTGCGGTGCTGCTGCAGATTGAAACGTTAACTGTCAGGGAATGTTAATGATGCCATTCCCCATTTGTGCCTCCTATCTCCGAGCTGAGGCGGCCCCTGTTTCCATCTTGAGCCTCATTGGGGGGAAGAAAATAAAAATCAAATCAAACTGCAGGTTACTCACTATGAAATTGAATTGGAAAACAGTCACACTGTCTCCAGCCATATTGTTTAGCATCATTTAAATGCCGTCTGGCTGCATAATATTCCCCATACCGATATGTTCAAATGGAACCGCTGACATAAAAGGGAGCAACTGCTGCATCTCATTTTATGGTAATGCAGGCAGTCAGAGGTAGAAATGAATGGCTCTGACTGACTAATGTCAGTGCAGTTGATAGAACAATAGATCCAAGATGATGGGTTGTGATGATTGAATTTATTTTTGGTTCCGTTTTGGTTTTTGTCATCATCATTTCATTAAGTCCCGGCACTTGACAATTCGGAATAATTCAGAACAGATTTATTTTTCATCTTGGCAACACAAGCCAGCAGGCAGGACAAGTGTCAAGATGGCAGTTTGACACAAATAAAAGTGAATGAGAAACAAAATGAGACCAAGCAAAAAATGTCTGCACCACAATACCAAACAGTCTGATGTAATGGAAGGAATTTAATAGAAATGGATAAATAACTGGTTTAAAATAGGAGCAGCGATGTTCAGCTAAGTAGAATGACATTAGTGACACAATAAAACATGCATTTTCAGGGAAAACAATAAGAAAATATTCATAGAGTGGCAACAAAAATTGAATAAACAGGAAAGCATAAAGGCAAATTAAAAGCAAGAAATTCGAATATCTTCATTTGTTTCCTTTCTAAAAACAACTTTAAAGATACCTAAAATCTGTAAATTAATTTTAACAATGTAGGTTGGCAATGGCTGATTGAATTTTACAAAAATCCGCAATTTTTTTGACAAATGTATTTTGTTCATTTCCAATGACTGTAAGAAAAAGTGGCTCTTTTGGTAGTGGCTGCATTTGATGTTAATCAAACTGCGCACAAGTGAAGCACAAGTTAACCTATCACCAACTTCATTGCCTTGAGCTTTGCCCAGATGTTAATTTTGGAGAAACTGTACATTCATAAATACACTATGTCTCAGTGTGTACTATGATGGAAACAGATAAAAGAGAAGTAATTGTGGAACAGGAGTAGTTGTGGAACACATGGTGGACCAGCAGAATTCCTAACTTGTGGTATAGCTGTAAGAACAAACACTGCAAATTAAAGCAGAAAGCAAGTCTAGAAGACTTTATAGTAAGAAGAGATTTGTTTGGAGTAGAAGGTAATTATAGGCTCTTACAGGTTAATGGTTCCCCTATACAGAAAAAAAAATGTCGGTGACCTGGAAGGCGTGGTAAGGCGTATTCGTCACTTCCTGTTTGCACTCGGTGGATTGTTTGGTGTGTGATCTAATTTCTCTCTACTGTGATATCTCTTACTTGTTCTAATACATAAGCACGTTAAAACACATACTTTCTGTTGCTGTATTTAACGTTTGGGGACTCTCCGTGTTTTACACGGTTTTTTCTAGTAGTGGTAAGGGTCGCTAGCTTAGCGGTAGCTTTAGCTCCACCATAGCTACCTGTTCTGCTGTTTCTCTCGCTGAGTCTCCTCCTCTATCCTGCTCTCTGTGTCAGATGTTCAGTTACTCCTCTGCCTCCTTTAGTGATAATGGTACATGTAATAAATGTAGCATTTTTGTAGCTTTGGAGGCAAGGGTGTCGGATTTGGAGGCCCGGCTCCGCGCTGTTGAAAAACCAGCAGATAGCCGAGGCCCCTTAGCCAGCGCGGAGCCACCGAGAGTAGCTCCCCGTAGCAGTCCTCCAGCAGAGCCCGTGCAGCCGGGATCTCAGGCCGACTGGGTGACGGTACGTAGAAAGCATAGTCCTAGATCCCAGCCCACAGGTCACCACCAACCCGTCTGCGTTTCTAACAGATTTTCCCCGCTCAGCGACACACCCGCTGAGAAGCCAACTCTGGTAATTGGCAGCTCCATAGTCAGAAACGTGGCACTAGAGACATCAGCGACCATAGTCAAATGTCTGCCAGGGACCAGAACGGACGAGATTAAATCCTACCTGAAACTGCTGGCTAAGGATAAGTGTAAATACAGTAAGATTGTAATTCATGCTGGCGGTAATGACACCCGGTTACCTCAATCGGAGGTCACTAAAGTTAGTGTTGCTTCGGTGTGTAAGTTTGCCAAAACAATGTAGGACTCTGTCATTTTCTCTGGTCCCCACCTGATCTAACCAGTGACGACATGTTTAGCCCCAAACGAGAAAATCAGGAAAATCTAATAAAAATAAACACAACTCAGACTAAAAATAAAAATAAAACAATTAAATGTGGCTTAATGAACATAAGATCTCTCTCTTCAAAGACTTTGCTAGTTAGTGACCTGATTTGTGACAATCAGATTGATTTATTTTGCCTCACAGAAACCTGGCTGCAGCAAGAGGATTATGTTACTATAAATGAGTCAACTCCTAATAATTATTTAAATTTTCACATTCCTCGAAATACTAGGCAAGGAGGAGGAGTAGCAACCATCTTTCAGTCCGATTTATTGACTAGTCCCAGACCACTCAATAGCTACAACTCTTTTGAATATTTAATCCTTAGTTTTCCTCATCCAAATTGCAAAGCATTAAAACCACTTCTGTTTGTTGTTTTGTACCATCCACCAGGCCCTTACTCTCAATTTTTAGATCAGTTTTCAGACCTTTTATCTGATTTAGTGTTAAATACAGATAAAGTTATTATAGTGGGGGATTTTAACATTCATGTTGACACTGAAAGTGATAGCCTAAATATAGCCTTTAATGGAATCTTAGACCTCCTTGAACAGCCACCTTAACGTGGTGGAGGGGTTTGAGTGTTTAAATGATCCTAGAGGCTATGTTGTCTGGGGCTTAAATGTTGTAGGGTAGGTAGGGTCTCCCATGGCAAACAGGCTCTAGGTGATGGGTCAGACAAAGAGCGGTTCAAGGATCCTTCATGAGGACCATTAAATCGAGGCACGTGACGTCGCCCGGTACGGCAGAGCCGGGGTCCCACCCTGGAGCCAGGCCTGGGGTCGGGACTCGTCGGAGAGCGCCTGGTGGCAGGGTTGCTCCTCGCGGGACCAGGCCGGGCCAAGCCCGAACGAAAGACGCGAGGCCATCCCCCAGTGGGCCCACCACCTGCAGGGGGAACCGTGAGGGACCGGTGCAAAGAGGATTGGGTGGCGGACGAAGGTGGAGACCTCAGCGGCCCGATCCCCGGATGCTTAGGCAGGCTCTAGGGACGTGGAATGTTACCTCGCTAGGGAGGAAGGAGCCTGAGCTTGTGCGGGAGGTCGAGAGATATCGACTAGAAATAGTCGGGCTCGCCTCCATGCACAGCGTGGGCTCTGGAACCCATCTCCTTGAGAGGGGCTGGACTCTCTTCTACTCCGGATTGGCCCATGGGGAGAGACGGCGGGCTGGGGTGGGAGCCGTCTCGTGTTGGGGTTTACCCCGGTGGATGAGAGGGTCGCATCCCTGCACAGTTGGGTCGGGGAAAGGTCTCTGACTGTCGTTTTGGCCTACGGGCCGAGCGGTAGTGCGGAGTACCCGGCCTTCTTGGTGTCCCTGTCGGGGGTGCTGGATAGTGCCCCTTCCGGGGACTCCATTATTCTGCTGGGGGACTTCAACGCCCATGTGGGAAACAACAGTGACACCTGGAGAGGCGTGATCGGGAGGAATGGCCTCCCCGATCTGAATCCGAGTGGTGTTTTGTTATTGGAGTGGTGTTTTTGTTATTAAGCATAAGGGTGTCCATCAGTGCACTTGGCACCAGGACACCCTAGGCAGGAGGTCAATGATCGACTTTGTTGTCGTATCATCAGACCTTCGGCCGCATGTTTTGGACACTCAGGTGAAGAGAGGGGCTGAGCTGTCCACTGATCACCACCTGGTGGTGAGTTGGATCCGCTGGAGGAGGAGAAAGCCGGACAGACTTGGCAGGCCCAAGCGCATAGTGAGGGTCTGCTGGGAACTCCCACCTCCGGGAGAGCTTTGACCAGATTCCAGGGGATGTTGGAGACATAGAGTCCGAGTGGACCATGTTCTCCGCATCTATTGTCGATGCTGCTGCCCGTAGCTGCGACCGTAAGGTCTGCGGTGCCTGTCGCGGCGGCAATCCCAGAACCCGGTGGTGGACCCCAGCAGTAAGGGATGCTGTCAAGCTGAAGAAGGAGTCCTATCGGCTGTGGTTGGCTTGTGGGACTCCTGAGGCGGCTGACGGGTACCGTGAGGCCAAGCGTGCTGTGGCCCGGGCTGTGGCAGAGGCAAAAACTCGGCCCTGGGAGGAGTTCGGTGAGGCCATGGAGAAGGACTACTGGTCGGCCTCGAAGCGATTCTGGCAAACCGTCCGGCGCCTCAGGAGGGGGAAGCAGTGCTTTGCCAACACTGTTTATAGAGGGGGTGGGTGGCTGCTGACCTCGACTGGGGACATTATCGGGCGGTGGAAGGAGTACTTCGAGGATCTCCTCAATCCTGCCATCACGCATTCCCTGGTGGAAACAGAGGCTGGGGACTCGGGGTTGGACTCTTTCATCACCCAGGCTGAAGTCACCGAGAGGGTTAAAAAGCTCCGCGGTGGCAAGGCTTCGGGGGTGGATGAGATCCGCCCTGACTACCTCAAATCTCTGGATGTTGTGGGGCTGTCATGGTTGACACGCCTCTTCAACATTGCATGGTGGTCGGGGACAGTGCCTCTGGACTGGCAGACCGGGGTGGTGGTCCCCCTTCATAAGAAGGGGGACCGGAGGGTGTGTTTCAACTACAGGGGGATCACAATCCTCAGCCTCCCTGGTAAGCCCTACGCCAGGGTATTGGAGAGGAGAGTCCGGCCGATAGTCCAACCTCGGCTTCAGGAGGAGCAGTGTGGTTTTCGTCCCGGCCGTGGAACACTGGACCAGCTCTATACCCTCTACGGGGTACTCGAGGGCTCATGGGAGTTTGCCCAACCGGTTCACATGTGTTTTGTGGACCTGGAGAAGGCATTCGACTGTGTCCCTCGTGATGCCCTGTGGGGGTGCTCCAGGAGTATGGAATCGGGGGCCCTTTATTAGGGGCCATCCGGTCCCTGTACGAGCGGAGCAGGAGTTTGGTCCGCATTGCCGGCACTAAGTCGGACCTGTTCCCGGTGCATGTTGGACTCCGGCAAGGCTGCCCATTGTCACCGGTCCTGTTCATAACTTTTATGGACAGGATTTCTAGACGCAGCCAAGGGCCGGAGGGGGTCTGGTTTGGGGACCAGTGGATTTCGTCTCTTCTTTTTGCAGATGACGTGGTCCTGCTGGCCCCCTCTAGCCAAGACCTACAGCATGCGCTGGGGCGGTTCACAGCCGAGTGTGAAGCGGCTGGGATGAAGATCAGCTCCTCCAAGTCAGAGGCCATGGTACTCAACCGGAAAAGGGTGGCTTGTCCTCTTCAGGTTGGAGGGGAGTTCCTGTCTCAAGTGGAGGAGTTCAAGTATCTCGGGGTCTTGTTCACGAGTGAGGGAAGAATGGAGCGGGAGATCGACAGACGGATCGGTAATGGGGGCGCTGTGCCGGTCCGTTGTGGTGAAGAGAGAGCTGAGCCGAAAAGCGAAGCTCTCGATTTACCGGTCGGTCTACATTCCTACCCTCACCTATGGCCATGAACTTTGGGTCATGACCGAAAGAACGAGATCCCGGATACAAGCGGCTGAAATGAGCTTCCTCCGTAGGGTGGCCAGGCACTCCCTTAGAGATAGGGTGAAGAACTCGGCCATTCAGGAGCGACTCGGAGTAGAGCCGCTGCTCCTCCACATCGAGAGGAGCCAGTTGAGGTGGCTCGGGCATCTATACCGGATGCCTCCTGGACGCCTTCCTCGAGAGGTGTTCCAGGCATGTCCCACCGTGAGGAGGCCCAGGGGACGGCCCAGGACACGCTGGAGGGACTATGTCTCTCGGCTGGCCTTGGAACGCCTTGGGCTCCCCCCGGAGGAGCTGGAGGAGGTGTCTGGGGAGAGGGACGTTTGGGTGTCTCTGCTGAGTCTGCTACCCCCGCGACCCAGTTCCGGATAAGCGGAAGACGACGAGTACGAGTACGAGGGTATCTTAGACTCAATTGGCTTTACTCAAAACATTAACAAACCTAACCACATTTGTCTTCATTCTCTGGACCTTGTGCTGACATATGGCATTGAGTGTAAAGACATAACAATATTTTATCACAACCCTGTGCTGTCTGACCATTTTTTAATAACCTTTGAGTTTAATTTAACAAAGTACTCCACACCTGAAAGAAAATTTCATTATATATATACACCTAGAGGATTCCTACTTAATTTGGAAAAATAGCCTACTGTTGTATAAAAAGACACTTCACCAAGCCAGAACAGCTTATTTCTCATGCTTAATTGAAGAGAACAAGAATAATCCTAGGTTTCTCTTTAGTACATTTGCTAAACTTACACAGAGTCATAGCTCTGTTCAGCCATCCATTCCCTAAAAGTCTCTAAAAGTAGAATGGGAGGCAGATCCTTTAGTTATCAGGCTCCTCTCCTGTGGAACCAGCTCCCAGTTTTAGTCCGTGAGGCGGAAACACCCTGTCTACTTTTAAGGCTAGGCTTAAAACTTTCCTTTTTGATAAAGCTTATAGTTAGAGTGGCTTAGGTTATCCTGAGCTATCTTCCTTATTTTACCTCCGTCTTCTTCTCCCCTTGTTGGATGGAGTAAGGGGGATTAAGGTTTAGCCTAAACCGGCTCAGTTATGGTTGAGGTGCAAACACACCCTCCATTTCTGCTACCTGTATGACCCCCTCTCTTTTCCAATGGTTATGGTCAATCTGACAGAGAGAGGTATCCCAATTGTTGTGGTTTTTAGTATAACAATGGCCATCAGTGGGCTCTAGATGGACAAACTGTCTACTTCTAAGGCTAGGCTTAAAACTTTCCTTTTTGATAAAGCTTATAGTTAGAGTGGCTTAAGTTATCCTGAGCTATCTCTGTAGTTATGCTGCTATAGGCTTAGGCTGCTGGAGGACATAATGACCACTTCCACCCTCTTCGCTACATTCTCACACTACTCTTCAATTTTGTATTATTTGCTGTTATTTCAGCTTTTAACTTTGTTCTTGTAATGAAGAGGTCTTCATTACTTGGACTATCCCTATTTAAGTAATTCATAGCACTTTAAGAGCACCTTTGCACTTTATTAAAAGCACTTTATCTAGCACTTTAACAAACACTTTATTTAGCACTGCACTTTAGGCATGGATTTGCACATAATCATTTGCACACAAGTTTTAACTTTTTATTTAATATTTATTGAATATTTTAGTGATGAGCATGTAGCCTTTTGTTCCAGGCTCTGCACAGCTGCTCCTGTGGGGTGGGTATCTGTGAAAGAAGAATTGTTAGTCAGAGCAAATAAGGTCTACTGTTTTGAAACTTGAGCAAACGTTTGTGTAAAATCTGTTTAAAAGTGAGTGAAGAAGTGTTGTGCTAAGGAAGTGACTCACTGGTCTTTTCTGTGTCCTCTCCAGGGTGTTTGGACAAATACTTCCCCGGGGGTCCAGACACCATTTATAGGTTCCGGGAGAGACCATGGAAAATGTGGGGGATTTGTGCACTTGGTATTTGTGAGGTTTTATGGTGTTTGGGTGTGTAGGTTTAAACAATATAAAATATTTATAAAAAGTAAGGGGGGATATGTATATATTTGATAAAATGTAGGTTTGAGTTGGAAGTTGTGAGATGTTAAATTCCCTGTAGAGAATGGTTTAGTCCTTTTATCAGCTGTGCCTATTTAAGGCTGCAATTGTGTCTTGTTAGGAGGTTTTTTGATGCTGTTAGGCTGAATGGTGTGCGCCTGAATAAACCAACTGCTACTTCCACCTTCCTCTGCCTTTGCTATTATTTCTCACTGGCAATCCAACCGTTGAAGGCCGCCAGGTGACAGTTCTCTCTCTTTTCTCTTCCTAGAGGCTACACCTCGCCTGACTCTGTGTCTACCTGTGACACCTTTCTGGAGAGGGGCATCGTCCAAGCTTCTGCTGGCAACAACTTAATGCTCACCCTCTACCGATGATCCACATGGCCCTGTCTTTCAGTGTTTAACCCTTTCTCTCTCCTAGACATGGCGATTGACTGAGCTTTTACTGTGACTAACTCTATGTGCTCTCTTCAGACTCTAACCCTGAAAACTGGCTCAGAGTTTATCTGTTCCTTCTTTCTAGGTGAAACAACTAAAGGAGCTACATCCATTAACATTTACTTTTCCTTTTCATAGAAAGTACTCCTGGATCAGTCCTTCTTTGTTCTCTTTGTGTCTCTGCTCTGTTCTCTCAAACCCCCAGTCGGTCGTGGCAGATGGCCGCTCATACTGAGCCTGGTTCTGCTGGAGGTTTCTTCCTGTTAAAAGGGAGTTTTTCCTCTCCACTGTCGCAACATGCATGCTCAGTATGAGGGATTGCTGCAAAGTCAACGCAAGTGACTGTCCACTGTCTCTACATGCTCATCCGGGAAGAGTGAATGTTGCAAGTCACTGACTGGATGCAATCTGCTGGGTTTCCTTAGATAGGAAAACTTTTTATGCAATTTGAATAAATAACAGAATCTGACTGCACTGTTCAATAATTAAGATTAATTGGAATGTATGTACCTAACTTTTGTGAAGTGCCTTGAGATGACATGTGTTGTGAATTGGCGCTATATAAATAAACTGAATTGAATTGAATTAGCATGGAGACGAAGACAAAGGTATTAGCCTCCCTGATACTAAGAAATTCCAGTTCGTCCTTCTTTTCTAAGTTTCTCAATTTCTTTCAGATTTATTGGACCTCTACTAGGGACCTTTGTCTTCAGTTCACCCCAGATGTTTTTATTGGGTTTCAAGTCAAGGGTTTGTGCAAGTCAGTCAATAAAATTCACATTGGTCCTTGGGAGGTGGTTCTTCACCAGCAGCAATGTCTGTTTAGGGTCATTGTCACTTTGGCAGACATCGCAACAACTCAGACCTAATTGTCCTGTTTATAGCTTTAGTTTTTATTTTTTTCCAAAATCTTCACAAATCATTTTTCATCATAATTCCTTTCACTGTTATTTCTAGTTCAGCATGCACTGAAGCCATGATCATGTTTACTGTGAGGACGTTGCCCTTTGGGTAATAGGCCTCTACCTACTTTCTCTGAAAAAAATAAATTTGTCTATGGCCAAAGTGTGCTTGTTTTGTCTTATCTAACTTAAGGACATGCTTCTAATATGCATAATATTTTCCCAGACTGTCCTTAGTATACCTCACTTTGTATAGAAAGTGCCTCTTCTTCACAAGTGGGGTTTTTGTAGACTTTCAACCTTGTCTTCCATTCCTGTGCTGAACTTTAGTGATTGTCTTCTTTGAGACTATGATTCCTGACTTGACCTAGTCAGTTATTATTGTTTTGGTGTTTTTTATGTGATCTTTACAGGACATCTCTCACCAGTTTTCTTTCCAGGATGTTTGAAATATTTTTCTTCCTATCTCTGCCAGGATTGTTAAGTCCTGTTTGGTTCTCTTTGAATTTCTTAATGAATTTCTTAACTTTTCACTTCAGATCTTGACACTTGGAAATGCTGTGATAACTTTGTTCATCCTTTTCCTGCTTTGTAGGCAAAAATAATTTCTATATTGTTGCACAACAGTAGTTTGCATTATTGCTCAATAAAAAGTCAGTTCTTAAGGGGGCCAATAAGGTTGTCGCTAGTAGTTTTTGGTTTTTGTGGAATAACATTTCTGGGTACAAAGTAAAATAATTATAATGTACAAAACAAATGTATAATGTTTGCATAAGATGTGTTAAGACCTAGCCATTAGCTCTTGTGAAATATTTTACCATGATTTGATTTTCGGAGGGGGATTAATGTTAGTTATCTCTGACAACTAATGAGTGTTGTAACTGAAAAAAATCTGAACCTGTACAAACTCACATATTAACAATAGTCTTTCTATTGTTGTTGTTCTATTGCAAAACCAGTTTGCTCCATATGTTGCTCCATATCTTTCTTAAAGAAGGAAATGTAAACTGCCATTGCAAATCCAAACTGTTTATTTGAGCTTGGCACTGTAACTTAAATTGAACTGAGGATACAGAAAACAGATCCACCAGAATTCAGATATCTTTAAAGACTTCCTGTCAATGCAATCTATTTTTAAACAAAACAGCTCTAGAAAAAGAAACATAATCCCTTGAATTGGTGGAGTGGATCACTAAGTCAGTTAAACAGGAAAATAATGACAGCAAGAAAACAGCATCTACACATAGTGTAGTTCTTTGATTCCTTTGTTTTACCATCATCATATTTATTTCTTAGTTTGATGTCTTATATCCACCTTTAGAGAGGTGGATGTAGGAGTTAAAAACAGGTATTAATTCTTTTGTCACATTCTGGCTTTAGGGATGTCTCGATCTGATTTCAATCTATTTCTATATATGTTTACTGTCTATGTGGTTTTAAATCAAAATTAATCAGTTTGACAGCAAGGAGAAAAAAGTCTCAATTGAAGTGTGCTATCTTGGTCTAATAAGTCCAAAGAAGTCTTATAGTTCCTGTTTATATTGACAATATTTTTTGAATGTTCATTAGTAATGTTGATAGAACAGGCTCCTGTGCTCATTTGTAGTTTTGACCAATTATATACACTAATGTTACCTGGAGCAGATATCATAGATTGTCATAATTTTGACACAAACCTAAGATTCAATAAAGAAAACCAACTGGAGCCACGACACTGGACATTACAAAAGTGTGTTATCCTGAAGATTGGACTCTTTGCACATCAAGAATAAGTTCATGTTTTGGATTTTCTGGCATCAGCGCTTTATTTATGTTACAGTTATTTGATTTATTCGACATCTAGAAAGCTTTATAAGGAGTTCTTTTGTTTAAGTTAATTATTCCTGCATTTTTGATGGATTAGTAGCAACACTAATATGGTTTCCCTGATGTTGGGTTAGCTCATACAGTGAAGTAAACTCTAAGGAAATTCATTTTAGGTGGGTTCTATGGATTGAGGTTGATTAACGTTAGAATTAGGGATGATTCAGTTGTGCAAAAACTGCAAAGGTGTTATATTTGAAATAAGTGTAAAGCAGCTTAAAGGAAGCTAAAAGGATAACACTTTGGGGTAGTAATGACTTTGTTGAAGTTGACTCTTTTGGATAGAAAAATATATGAAGGGTAAAATTTATAATTTGCATTTTTCAGAGTCTCTTATTTTAAATGAACAGAGAGGTTTCACTGGCTCAAAGGGGACCATCCTTAGGTCACAAAAATGAGGTTTCGAGGTTGAAATTGCATCATTTCTCTTCATTAACCAAAGTTATGCAGGGCACAAATTTGATGAAAAATATTCTGGGAGTAGCTTACCGTGTACTGCCACTGGAATATCAACAGCCTGTGGTAAAAAACCCATTTCAATTTTGACTTGAGACCACATTTCCTATTTGCCCCGTAAGTTATTAAAGCAGCACCAGAAGGAGGTGTCTGAAGGTCAGGATGAAAACTCCAGAGAGACACAGAGGAGGCAGAGATGACAGAAAAAGAAGCTGAAATGATAAAGACAGAGACTATGGCAGTAAGGAGGAAAAAGAAAAGAAAATGAGTGGAAGGATAAAAACCGTTAGACAGAAAAAATAAAGAATTCAAGAGAGCAAGCATAGAGGAAAACATTCTTTGTTCCTGACTCTGCCACTCAGTAACTTATCCATGTCCACTTCCGGTTTAATAGATTTCTAGCAAGGCTTCCTGTTCCTCTTGCAGCTCACAGATTAAAATGATAACCAACAATAATGAGGTCCTACAGGACTGTGGCTGCATGACTAATCGAAGGGCAAAATGTATGTAAAGGTTCAGGAGAAAAGCCTTAAAAGCCCGCATCCTGGTCTGTAAAATACAGATCAGGCAGGAGGTCTGAATCATAATAATGAAACATTAGCACAATGAAAAACACAGGCTGTCATATATATAATCTGAAGTGTCATTTCCAACAGGCTTTTTTGCAGCAGTGTGATCACTAAAGCAATGGCAGCTAAACAGCCAATTCATTATTAAATCACTGAAAGGGGATTGAGATCTATCTCTCCCACTTTATTCTCATTTGGGGCAAAAAACCCTCACAAATATTACATCAGTTTTATTTACTATAATATGCTCAGATACATAAAGGGAGTGCATTTGAGTAATATACTGTTTTTAAAGCCTTAATAATACAATAATGACGCTTAACATCCCACAGAGAGTCTGTTTTAGTGAATAACTTTTTTTCTGAGCACTGAAATACACCTCCATAAGTTAAATATCATAACATAATGCTTCCTATGCAAAAGTGTTGAATAATCGCTCCTTTCTTCATCTCTTACCACTAAAGCAATCAGACCTTTCTCTAATCTGTTAAAGCAGCTTCAATCAGTGTTCTCGAGGCTTTCTGAAGGTATGTCTCTGGACTTTGGCAGCTTTTAAGTCTCTTTTTAAGAACATCAATTCATTCATCATTTTCCTTATCCAAGACTAGTTTATGGAGGCAACAAGTTCCGTAAGGAATCCCAGACGTCTTCTCGGCAGCGACACTCAAGCTCATTACGGAGGATCACTGGGTGCTCCCTGGTCAGAAGGGATATACAGTTCCTCAACGAGGACATACACAGACAACCTTCAGTCATCCTGACCAGATACCCGAACCATCTCAACAGATTCCTCCTAAAAACTATCTCTGAAGCTGATTCCAGTCTAGCCAAAGGTGTTGGTCGAAATGTGGATGGATTGGTAAATTTACTGGGGCTCAACTTTTTTAGACAGTCCTTTTTTCCTGAAGGCTTCCAGATATAGTTTTGTTGTTGTTTTCAGTTTTGGCACTTCTACTTGCACTCCACTTCTCACATTTTTGAAAGCACATGCTGATCAATGCAGTCATGGGCAGGTAAAAAGACCACATCTAGGGTTGGTTGTGCACAGTACTGTAATCGCAGTTGCATTACTTTCATTTTACAAATTCAGCAGTATTGCAAATCTGAAATTTAAAGAAATATACATATATATATATATATATATATATATATATTTTTTTTTTTTTTTTATTGAACTTAAATATGCCGCACTCTAACACTATGGTTCATCTTTCAGTAAGCCTTGATACTTTTATTTCATTCAAAATTATTCTTCTCTATGGTAACAATCCTTCCAAATTTACAATCAGAGCAAACCATTTGAAAAAGAATACAAGTGGAAATGTGACAAACGAAGCTGGGAGAGGATCCAGATTTATTTTGCCACCACACACAGTGAGCAGGATGGTAAGGAAGGTGAAAAAAAAAGTATGCAAGCCAGTTGTTTGGGAGGCATGACTGGAAAAAGCCTCTTCTGTCCTACTAAGTATAAGAACAAAATATTTGCAACTTTAACTGGAACTGTGTGCTTTGGTCGAATGAGATTAAGCTTTTCAGCAAAAAAGGGCCAAGATAAATAGATGGAAAAGGCCCTCACACTGTTAAGCTTGGTGGAACATATGTTACAGACTTCTTTACCTTCTAAAGGTAATAAGAACCTTGTTGGACTGTGTTACAACCTGGCTCAGCTAGGGATTTAGGAGGTAACATAAGAACTAAACAAATGGTATGGTTCACCAGACTTAACAGTTTTAATGTTGAATGTAAGATATTTTATTACAAAGATAAATGAAAACCAGAGTCTTAGCAGGCAACATCAAACCAAAGAGGAACTTCAGGGCCCATGGATGCTACATAAATCAATAAAACAGAACACTTCTAACTTAATGTAGTTAAAACTAACTCAAGCTTCTCTAATTTAAAATAAACACACAACAATGGAGCATCATAAACTACTAAAAATACTAAAAGCCAGGAAACTGAAAATGGGTTGTCATCGGGTCTTCAACTGGATATCGATCCAAAACATGTCACTGAGTCAATTCAAAAATGGTTCCCTTGGCATAAAACTAAGCTTCATGAACTCTTAAACCTTAATTACCTTTTTTTGTATTTCACATTGCCAATCTTTTCCTACTTAAAGCTAAACAGACTAAACATCTGCTAGTTTTAATCAAACTGGCACATGTACGAACATTGGTGCAATGTGATCAAACCAGAGCATTAAAGTATTAAAAAATGTGTCACACATCATATTATCTGAGTCGCACCTGAAAAAGTTATGGAAAAACTTTGAACTAAGTCCTCTAAAACAGAATATATGTTCTTTGTGTTTGTATGTTTTCTTGTTTTTCTCCTTTGTATTCCTTTTTTTAATACTATTGCATTGTTTCAAACTGCTTCTAATCATGCAGCTGTGAATTAGACCCTAATCAGATAAATTCACAGCTAAAACACTGGAGCTCTGACATGATGAAAACTGTGATTTATCTTTTATCTTTGAGGCTAATGGCTATTCTAAAAAAAGGGGGGGGTCTGCATTTAGCCAGATTGGCAACAAAATCAAAGCCTTTAGAGTTCCCATTTTTATTTATTAGTGACATCTCCTGAAGTACCCACGCTTTACAACCTCCCCCAAGTTGTTATGGTTAAAGTGGCAATTACATAAAATAATCATTATATTGTCACTCTTTTAAAATAATGTACTTCACTGGCTGCTTAACCCCTTAGTGTTCACAGACAATTTCACCTTCAGAAGGTTCAGCTGGAAACTATGTGGTAGAATCTCTGAAACATGCTTTAAAACATAGAGCAGGGAAAGAAAGTATTAAAAATATGTCAAAATTTTTATCACAAATATATTGGGCCTATTTATATAGACTGCCATTGCCAATAACATCCGAAGTAATCCAGAGAAAACTGCACAAGTTTGTCCATAAAGTTGGTAATTTAGCTTTTTCTTGTAATAAAGCAGAATGAGTATTGAAAAAATTGAGAAACTGAGGTGCAAAAAGCCATGAAAAGCCAATAAATCTGTTAGCATTTAGAAAGCAAACTACCAGTCAGTGCAAATGAATATCATAGTCCAAATAACTGACAGACCGAAAAAGGTGACTAATCAACAAGGTATACATGAACACTGTTGGGCGCATAATACAGAAGTGGAAGGAAATCCATTCCCTCACAAGCCAGCTACAGCCTGGTAAGATTTCCGACATATTAATCAGAAGAGTTGTCCAAGAGCCAGCGAGCACTAACAGTCAAGTTTAATAGGACCAGGAACAAACAAGTCCAGTTTTTCCATGACAACAATAATTGATGCACCCATTCGCAATAGCCTCTTTGCATACTCACAGCACAAGAGTTTAATGTTTGGTTTGCAATCGGACCCAAATCAGATGGAATTACAGGTGAAGTTGTGAAGAATATTTGATGACATCAAGGGTCTAGTCAAGATCAGACCTGTATATGATTGAAAATATATTGAAAGCAGTATTTAATGAATTAAAATGGACATGTTTAGTATTTATAGTCTGTATTATTCTACTTTATTACATATAGCTTAATATATGGACTTATTTGTGTTGATTTATTTTCAGGGATGTATTACAATGGTTGTTACCAACATCTGGGGTCAATTTAATCTTTTTAACCCCATTAGAAATTGTCTGTTTAATGAGAAACATATTAACATGTCAAATGCTCATTTTCCCAGCAGTGTGAATTTGTTTTTCTATGAGCATTCACACAGTGGGACATGCTGGTAAAAGCATTTTTCTTCCCATATTATTTGAGTTTATGGTATAAACAATCTGTTACTTTACCCTGTTTAGGAGAGAAGATTTTGTACATCCCCCACTATCACCATCATCCTTTGTTCCTGCTTCCCGATTTCCAGCTGAGCACAGAGTGACAAAACCTTCAGATTGGCATTTGTAAAGTGGCCCTACCTTCTTGACGTAGCCCTGGATGAGCTCGGGGGTGGGCATCTGCTCAGCAGTGAGGCACTCTTCCAGCAGTAGCTTGTTTGCTGGGCAGACTGGTTGGCTCCTTTCCACCCTGCAGACACCACAGTGGGGGTGGTGGGGGGGGGGGTCACAATGAGTTTCAGCCTCTCAGTCAACCAGGCCACAGGAAAATCCACAGCGAAAGCATGCACATACATTTACACACATACTAATGCATAATCGCAGGCTAGAATTACTGAATTGCAGTCATAATACTGCAATGAACAGGCATCAAACATACAAAGAAACCCCGTATCAACAAATTACAGTGCATCAAGATGCTTTATTAATGTTATTGCTGCCCTGTGGGAGGTGGGAGGGAAAATATACTTAAGTGAAACAAAGAGCCACACCAATGAAAGAATGATGGAAATTAAATGCAAATCCAGTCTTCCTGCTTTTCCCTCTCAGTTTTCTCTGCTGAGGCCAGAGCAATGGTTTGAAGAAGGGATAGGAGGTAAAATATTTATATAATGCTGTATTTTCCTTCTATGTACAGTGGGGGAAATCCCAAAGCCAAGCCAGAGGAGAGTAATGCTCTAGCTTCTATCATCCCTGCTTCTCATCCTGTTGACAAGCGAAAAAGCCCCCACACCCACACTGTCCCTTAGTGTTCAGCAGACCGTGTGTGTGCATACATGTGTGTGTGTGTGCACTCTGCATGGCCTCTGGCTCTACATGGACACCAGATGTGTGAGAGGTTAGGGGATGCATGCAGGCTGGTGTGACTATTAAAGGTCGAACTAGAAGTTTCCTACTGCACGCAAGGACTCCCCCCAGAGAGAACACGCCCCTCTGTCTTTCTCTGTTGTTACCAGTGATTCCCAAATACTGTACAGCAGGGATTTTTTTCATACTACCTCCCGCATGCATTAACCGGCAACAAATATTGCAATATTTGTGATAAGTAAAAAATTAAATCCTATATTCTGTTGTCTGTATAGAAACTGTGACCTATGGTCTCCACCAAATAGGATGTGCCTTTTATGGCTGTAAAAGGAGGTATCTAGATTAACTGCTCGAGTTAACTCAGCGTTAACATCTTGCAATTTAATTGAGCTCCCCCGAGAGGATGAAGCTACACACTGTATCTCTAAAGTAGAAAGCACATTGGGAAATTTTGCTTTGACCAATCAGTTTGCATGTGTCTGCTTTGCTTTCAGTCTAGAAAAGTAGACTTTAGTCATGGATAGTTTTCTCAGAGGCATCAACACTTTTGAACAGAACAATAACTGTTGCAAATGTTTTGCCTCGGAATGTTGACTGCCAATCAGACACCACCGGTGTGGCCGTTCATTTTAACAAACCCCATTTGTGTTGCCCTTAAGGCCGAGTCCTTCCATCTTACACCAGCTGATTTTAGCTGTTTGCATGTGATCTTAATCTTTTGGTAACAATCCAAAAGGTATAATAGGTGAGGGTTGGAACATAGATGGACCAGTAAATAAAGAGCTTCACCTCTCCAGACTTCTGGACCGAGGTTTTTTCTTCACCACAAGAGACTAGAGCAGTGGAGATAAAGCTTTGATTGTATCTATGCATCTTGCCCTCCATTCATTCATTGCTTGTGCACAAGACACAAAGATCCTTGAAATACTCCACTTGAGGCAACAATTTATCTCCAACCTGTAGAAAGCAGTCAATTTTTCAGGTTGGGAACCTTGGCTTGAAAACACTAAAGGTCTTGGCTTGAAGAGCCCATCACAAAGTCTGCAAAAAGTAGAGATCATGTTCGCTTTTATTCTATATAGATCTTTTTTATCCACTTTGGATTAAAATTTATACACAATGTATTTATTTACCTATTAATTGAATTTCATTACACTTAGAAACACACAAGAACATTGACAATTATGTCTCCTTAAAACTAAAAATGATGGTGTAATCAGAAACGTTTTACTCCCATTTTTCCCTTCATTGCCAGTTCAACTTCTTATTGGTGAAATTGCCCTTTTCAAGTGCCCCTTTAAAGTCCACACTGGAAGACTTTTGAGGCACAAAAGACTCTTTGATATTCAAAGGAAACTGGCGAACACAACAGGCTTTCGTACTCCTCCTTTCAGTTCCCTTTTACGGATTTGCTTGATGAGCTTTTGCTTTCTTCTTTCTCAAAAAGCCTACATTTTGCTGTACTTGTAAATTTAGGTCTATTCAACTGATTCAGGGAACAGTTTAGTCTCTAATGTCAAGCTGTCAGGGGAATTATTGGTTTTAAAATTTGACGGTGTTTGTGATTGTTCTATTGTCAATTCCAACCAGGAAAATGGACAGTCTCAGTTTTAAAGTCTTAATATTCTAAGAATATTTGGAACAGTTATTATTATGATGTGAAAAATGGCTACCATTAAATTATTATTAATTAAATAAACAGCAGAAGCCTCACGGCTCAGCCAATAAAGGTTTCTCTATTCCCAGTTGGTCATGAGATAAATCATAGCCACCTGGCTGAGCTGTGCCCGGGGCTCCTTTTTTTAAGAAATAAAGCTGTAGAAGTGACAGAATTGACCTTAGTAAAGTACAAACATTGTTCCATTCTTTAAAATCTAAAAAAAATACGTTATATAATCAAGTTTATCACTTTATGCTGCATTTTCAGAGAACCTTCATTGGGTAAAATAAAATAAATTACTTTGGTCAAAATAATTAAGAATTTTGTAGAGAAAGGAACACTCTAGTTAATCATTTCTAATCTAACAATGAAGTAAAAATGATTCAGTCTGGCTCAGGGACTTTTTAAATCCACAATTGCCACTTAGTCTTAATTTGATTTGCTTTAATGCAATCAATACGTTTGAATGGAATAAAGTAGCTAATTTAAAAAAAAAAGTGGTGATTTTGGACTATGTCTAATGGAAGAAAATCTCTGTAGGCTGAACATAAGAGAAATAGAAGAAAGACTTAAATGGAGCATTTGTTCCTGCAGGGAGCCTCCAGGTTAAAAATAGCAGCTGCATCACCTGCAGTCCTTCTTCTCCATGTGAAACAATGACTTTTCATGCATCCTGCAGCACCAGCTGTCAACCTCTGAGGCCTCGTGTGGTTAGAAGAGTGTAAATGCCTGTCTGCCTGCCCACCTACCTGAAGCTCCCCTCTGGGCAGGTAGACCTGCTCTACTCCCATTTCTCCTGACCCAGATGGGTCGTGTGCTTTGTTCTGCTGTGAAACACCTTGTGATGTACTAATCGCTCCCACCGGAGCTACACGTTCACATAAGAAACTAATTGTTACATGGTAATGGGTTGCTTTGGGATTTGTTCAGCAGTTTGATGGCAACCATGTTTTTTTAATCTGTGGTTTTAAATTACAGTGTGTTCGAGTATGAAAAGGCATACTGTTGATGGATTATTGTTTTTTTATATACTCCAGGCCAACTAACTTTAGAATTAACCAAGAGAGCTTAATCTTTGTATATACTTTAAACTCTATGCGGAAAGACCCCCAGCCAGGAGTTGAACCCAGGAAACTTCTTGCTGCAAGGTAACAGTGCTACCAACTACGCCACCATGCAGGCATGGGGCCTATTCATTTGAACAATTCCATTGATGCCTCCTCTGGTATTGTCACTTTTACCATTTTACCATCAACAATTTCACAAGACAGAAAAATAAAGGGAGCACTAAGGTACATCATGTACATTTAGGTGCACCAATGAGTGCCATTCACGCACATTGAATGCATCATGCTGAAGTGCTCTAAGCCATAATAAACTGGTGGACTTCCATTGAGAGTTTTATCAGAAGAACGCTTCTGAAAAGAATAAGATAAGATAACCTTTTTGCCCATCACTTTTTTGAGATAGAGATTTGTCTTCTGACAAAACAAGCATACAACTTACGCAGATAAAAAAAACAACCAAAAAACACAGTTAAAACAATATAGCTTAATACTGAATACATTAAATTCATTGTATAATTAAAATCAGTGATCTAATCAGTGTGTGTCTAGTTAAATTATTCCTTGTTCAGAATCAACACAGCTGAGGGGATAAATCAATTTTTATCGTTTTTTTTTTTTTTTATGAGTGGGACCATCAGTCTTCTACCGAATGGATAGGCTTGAAAATAATGTCTTGACCCCACACTTTAGGGGGCTGGCCACCAATCAGAGATGTTCAGCTAGTAAAGATAGCTAGTAAGTTTGAGCGAGATGAGCTCATCTTTAGCTATCAAAGATGATTAGAGAGCTAGAGACATATTAACCCAAAATAGGTAATAATAACGTATAACAGAATTTCAAAAGCTTAGGCAGGCTATATACAAGTATGCAACACAAAAGTCTGATAAAATGTAAAAACATGTTGAAGGCTAAAAAATAAGATTTAGAGTAAATTTTGTAATTTAATCTCATCTTTAATCTGTAGAGAAGCTCTCTCTTTCCCTTTCAGTAAATTTCAGGCAGACATTCACTGAAATGCTTTAGATTTATTACCCTGATGTTACCCATCTCTGAAAATTACTTAAGGAGTTTATATCCAACAGCTTTTCTTTCATGACAGAAATAAAGTAAAGACTGGATAAAACCTTTTTGCTCACTGAATTAATAAAAACACGCTTTTTTCTCTGGCCTTTCGCATACAGAACAAAAATTATGTCAGGGCTATCATCTATTGCTATGACGACAGAGTAAGGGAACATCTGAACTCATATTTAGCACTCTGCCATTGTGGCACTTTAATAATACAGAACACCTATTCTAATGTCACATTTTCCCAAATTCATGAATACTTTCAACCAAGCGAATCCACTCTAATGGTTTCTGAGTTGTACTTTTTTATTTTTCTTCTCCTTCGTCTTTTCTCTGAACCAATCTTCTTCTTTCATCCTTCACTTTCCCACTGACGGGGCACACAGAAGCTTTTTGCAATTACCCATAATGATGAATATATCCCATCAGACACTGCCTGCTGAACTGTAACCTCAGAGCATCGTAACCAAATTGAACACTGACAAATTGGACAGCTGACATTTAAAAATTTTCATTCAGTCAAATCTATTCTATCTCCACTGCAAGTTTTTTTTTTATTATTCCTCTTGGCAGTAGGTTGTTGCAGCGGGCGACCATCATCACGGACAAATGGCCATCAGAGTTTTTTGAGGTTTGTTGATGGTCTCTTTATGTTTGCAGGAGACAGCTTCAGTATATTTCCTGCTTTGCATGAACTCTTATGACATCACATCCTTCATGCTGAGTTTTTTGTTGACTAAGCTTTTAACACTAGAACACTGCTGGAGTCTTTTCTCTGATTGCGTCATCATAGGAAGCAAAATGTTTTACGAACACATTATACAAAAAATCCCATCTTTTTACATAAATTACATAAACATAGTCTCATGTGTACAAAAACACAAACAAGGTCATTTTTTTAGAACAAAGTCTAAAATGAAAAGCTGTGTTTAAGAAACTAAGTACACCATTGTTGCTTCCACTGGATTTTCATGACAACAGTAGCATCAGTGGGCTACTAATTAAATGCACACAATGAACTAAACACACAATACATAAATAAATGCACACGATCAATTATTAATAATAATACCTGATCATCTGGTGTGACCACATCTATAAAACCATGTATTTGGCAGTTTGTTTGTCTAAAGCATGTGTGTTAACATAAGCAACTGTTGCTTTTCATAAGTCTGGGAGGGGGTTTAAGGCGATTTCCAAACAATTCGAAGTCTATCATTTTATAGAAAGTACGGCTATTCACAGAAGAGAAATATTTACGACAGCTAAAATCTTCCCAGGAGTGGACATGCCATCAAATTCAGTCCAAAGTCAGAGATAATAGTACTTGATTCCTATACTTGTTTATTATTCAACCCACCGGCCTCACATACAAAGTTAAAATAAACATAGAAAAAGATGAAAGGGCATTTACTCAAAAAATGTGAATTAAATTTCTCAAAACATATCAGTGCAACAACAAACTTATTCTGATATCTCTGACAAGTAAACTAAACCACTTCAACATCACAATGACTACAAAATATTTGTAAACTGCAGCCCTGCCTTAAAAAAACTACTCGGCCCATTACTGCCACTTTGTGGTAGAGTTAACAGGATATTACTACCAGTGGGCAGAGCAAAAACATGCTCAAAATTTCCCTGATTTTAATGATTGTTTAAATATCCATAATTCATTGTCTATCCTGTGTATTATGGCATCATGTTAGAGAATACAGATGCCAAAAAAATAGTTGGAACAGTATTATAATGGCACAGATTTAGTATCTCACATCTAAATGTTTTTTGTTAGAAATAATTCTCAACATTGTTGCATTGCAAAATGTGTTATTATAGAGGTTTATTAGAGATTAGAGGTTCTCAGGGATATTCAGTCAGCTTTGCTTCTGCTTGTTTTTTCTTGCTGTGACCCGCTTCCTCGGCTGCTTCAGTTTTTCAGTGCAAGAGATTGTCCAGTGTCAACTTTGAGATTTTTGTTTGAGCTGATTCCTTTGCCTCTTTAGTCTCTACTTTGCTGCACTGCTAGGTTTGAGATGGTAATAAAAGCATAGTGACATGTTCTCATTGATATATTTTCCTTAGTTGTTCTTTCATCACAAAGATTTTTGTGAGATCCTAACAGGAAATAAAGCAAATGCATTTTTTAAACTACTACAGGGATGCAAAGCAATATTGCTGCTATTATTTAAATCCCTGGAAAACAGTATTATTATAACCTAATATTATTTAGACTGTCCTCTTCAGTTTGTTATTTCTGACTCTGCTAGTCAAACTGAGCAGGTTAAGGCTCCCCCTTATGTCCACCCCCCTCTTTCATCCATTGGTGGAGATTTGGATTCCTGTGGGCTGGTGCTGATGTGAGCAGCTGTCTCTGCTGTGACATATACTGGAGATAAAGCCTCTGCCCCGCATTTGGCCGGTTGAAGTCCTCTGCGCTTTTCTCTCAATCTCCGTCTCTTTTTTTCGGTGATCACATTCATTCTCACACTGTCGTCTTTACTCAGTCTCTCAGTGACTCTCTTGGCTTTCTGTTTTCCTTCCTACAGTGTCTTTTTCAAGCAAATAAATAAAGTAGAGATCCAGTCGATTCGGCTGTCGCTTTTTTCTTTTTAGAATCAATGTTTTTGTTATCTATTTTTGTAGGATTGAGAGGTGTGGGGATGAGTTTGTGTAACAGTGCATATTGAAAATGATTTCCAGCATAAGACATGATTACAGACTGATACAGAAACTCAGGAATTGACAGCTGATAGGGTGTCCTTAATTTTTATCTATCTATATTTATGTATGGCTTTCTAATATGTGGTGGTATGTTCTTCCGGCATCATTATTACTTAAATTTCACCTGTGTACTATTTATGAAGTTATTTTGTAGTGGACATTAGTGTGATTACCCAGAGACTGAAATATTAATTCCTGCATTGATCATATTGGGATTTTAATTAGAGATGAGTTTAGAAAACTGTCCTTAAACCAAACTATTTGTGAGAAGCATATGTTCCAAAATTATCTTTTTTTGTTGGAAAAACATTCAAGCTTGTCTTTGTTTTTGTTTTCTGCATACAATAACTAGAAAAATAAAAATGGGGAACATTGTTAACATACTGTCACAGGCCACTTTATTAGGTAAAGCTGTTCAGTTAATTGTTAACACAAATAAAGATTTAGGCAATTACAATGAATTTAGGCATCCAGACATGACCGAGCATTAGAATGGGGAAGAAAAGGGATTTAAGTCACTTTGAACATGGCTGTCAGTGCCAGACAGGCTAGTGTGAGTATTTCAAAAGCTGCTGATCTGCGGGAAATTTCTTGCACAACCATCTTTTGGATTTACAGAGAATCTTCTAACAAAGAGACAATATCCAGTGAGCGACAGTTGTGTGGACATAAATACCTTGTTGATGTCAGAGGGGAATGTGCTGAGTTTAAAAAACCTCTGTTCATTCATTTATGTGAGAACATAATGTGAGGACAACCAAGCCTTCTTCCTAGCAGGAAAATGCACCATGTAACAAAGCTCATATGATCTCAAACTGGTATCGTGTATATGCTAATTAGTTCACTGTACACCAATAACCACCACAGTGACCAGATCCTATACCAACATAGCACAACTAAACCTATGCTGTGAAGAATTAAGAAACTTGAATGCGACAGAGTGTCCAACCTAATACTACCAAGTGTACGTAATTAAGTGACCAGTGAGTGTATATTTAAGTATTTGAAGTTCACTACCGAAACAAGTTAGCTTTAATGATCCTTAGTTGTTTGAGTTCTTTGTTTTTTTTTGTCTTTTTCCTTAATTTCCCTGTTGTTCATATTTTCTAGGGGGTTGCAATTTAGTTAATGGTCTCTTGGTCTCTTGGTCAATTCTTGTGTTCTTTGTTCATTTAGAAGTATTTCTGTTAGGTGTTTCCCTCAGTTTCTTTTCATCTCCATTTAGGTACATATTCTTCACCTCTTCACCTCTGGTTCTGTCTACATTAGGGTCCTATTGCAAACCTCAGATGACATTGGCTGGTTGAGATGTTTGGTTTATTTCTTTATCTCTTTTTTATGAAAATCATTACAGGCACCAAAGAGTGTTTATTTCATTTTTGTTGCCACTTTCAGTTAACTACTCCTGTCACAGCATGGGGAAAACCCATGAACAAAATACACCACAAAATTGCAGCTCCCAGGGAAATAGAGTGGAATAGTAGGACTTTTGGTAGCAATAAATTGGACGGTGTTAAAAACATTTACACTAAGCTGTGACAACCAAGCCTTCTTTGGACTCCATCATTTAGCTAATCTTTATAACAGAATCACAATCCAAAGAACAAATGGGTCACTGAGAGTTGTCCCTTAGAGAAAGTTGCTCTTTCCATGACTGATTTGGAATTATGATACCTTTAAATATTTTTACGAAACTCTGGATAAAGTTGAATATATTTAGATAAATTTGAACTCTGATTCTTTAAATTGGAAACAAATCTCTAGATTCAGACCCTGTAAAATATTCAGTAAGCTGTTTTTATTTAAACAACTCAAATACTCTTTGTTCAATCTCCATGTGTACTATTTTTACATATTAAAATATAGAAATTTTTGTCTCTTTTCAACCAGTATGTCTTCCACTTCTTTAGGACTTTGTCTACTGTGTCAACTTCACCCAAAGTACATAGAGCTCACACCCATCCTCCCATTTTTCCCACTGAACCTTCTTCTCAAGACTGAAAATATAGGATATTTTTACCTGCCATATTACCTCGATCAAACATAAGAAGTTGTGTGTGGCTTCAGAAAGTTCTTCCACTCCTGCTTTAAAAGATATTTCAATATGACCTATAGTTTAACATGTTCATTGTTTTTAAAAAAAAAGTTGATTTCTTCTTTGCATTTTTAAGGGTTCCCTCTACCCCTCTGCTCCGCAGGGAACCATGAGTCTCGATAGAAACTAGTAACTGCCTTTTCTAACTTTGTGTGACTCTGGGCCTCAGTCCTTATATTATTACATCATTGCAGCCTTCCCAAACATTGGACAATTATTGAAATTCTAATAAGAACTTTTCAAAAGGAGAATTAAATAGAAAGTGATGCAGAATTGAGGATTTACAAGAAGATGTTTTAGCATTTACCTTCAAAAAAAAACGATACTCTTTAAAATATGAGTGTAGCTCTTTCAGAGGTTTTATTATTACAAAAGTAAGATCTAATTTCCTAATGGGCCTAAATCATGATAATTGCTCTATGTTGATTTTATGAACAGTAGCTACATTGACACCCGTCAACATTTTTTCCAGAGATTTCCTTCATTGAAAACTAACATTCCCATAAATAATGTTGATGCCTTAGATGATATTTGAGTTTTTTCCAGAGTCTCTTGACTGACAGTAAGCAGAGCATTTTGTAATGACTCGCAGTGCTCAGCTATGGGAAAATTAATGACTAATCACAGAGTTTGACAAACCCAAATTAAGCTGTCATTCGCTGCCATGAATAATCTCACACCCAGAAGGATGTTTCTCACACTGTTCAACTGCTGTAGGACATTAAGGAACTACTGTCTGCTGAAGAGTTAAAAACAAGTCCAGATTTCTGCAGCAAACACCAGCAGGGTTGAAGGTTTTATTTTAGGGTGCACTAACAGGGTTTATCTGCAGTTAAGTATTAGCATGCATCTGCCCAGACAAATAATTCCTGGATTACTTCCACTGCTATTAGGTTGTGGTCCTGTTCTTTTTTTATGTTAAACTCTTATTGAGTTTCTGTTACTGTTTCCAGAGGATTAACAAGTTTTATATTATTTTATCTTATTTCAAATCTATTACCCTCCTGAAGCCTATTTCTGATCCTGCTTTTATTATTAGTTTGTTTCAGAAAGTAATAAAAGTAATAAATTCCTCCCACAATAAGCCTCTTCATAGTCTTTTCATTTTTTTCTGCATGATCCTCTTGGTTGTAGCAGAACTGTTGGGGCACAGAGATTTTTATAATTACGCTTTTCACTCTTGGTTTTCGTAATATCAAGTATTGGTTTTTCAGTTGTTATTTCCTCTGTCACTGTGGGAGAAAGAGTTGAAGTACTGAATTGCCCATGCAGTTTGGGACCGGTTGGTTTTGTTGTCTTTCCTCAGTAGTGAAGAAGCTGCACAAACAGTTTACTGGCAATCAGGAATGTGGTTTCAGTCCAAGGAATCTAATTGCATTGAGTTAAATTATGCTAAGGGACATCAAAGTAACGTAAAAGCACAGACAGTGACTGGCACATGCTTTTTCACATTTTTTCAAAGAGCAACCACAAACCTCAATGTATTTTATTTAAATATTAAAAATAAGTAACAAATTAAAATGAAGTTGTGGACTTTTTTAAACAAATGTCTTCATACTTCATGCTGGTCTACGATATAAAATCCCCCCTCAAGAATACAACGAAATTTGCGTTTGTGCCACCATAAAGTGTGAAAAAGTTAAACAGTAATTGATAGTTTTGCAAAGCAGAGGACTGTACAAAGTTTGCAGAAAATAAGACATCCATCCATTGTCCATACTGTCACCAGTCCACCATAAAGAAAACAGGACATTACCTCAAAATGTTCATTGATTTAACTGTTATATTTTTGCTCCTTAAAGGGCTGCTCAGGTGATATGAGAGTATTAAATCCAAACAAACAATGCCTTTTGCTTTACATTTAAGCATGCAAATGTTTAGGTAGATTCTGATCAAGCAAAATGTAACCTTCCTGCCCTTCAGCAGCACAAGTCTAGCACCTCCCAGGCATCCTGGCCCAAATGAATTACCAACCACATAATTCCTAAAAAAAAAGAGGCTTGAAGAAAGAGATGGAAGGTGGATGTAGGGAGGGCTGTGTTTCTGTGTCATGCTGCCAATGTTGGCTAACACTGAAAGGGCCGACAAGACAGCTGACTGAGCAGCAAGCAGATGTTCTGTTGCTGTATAGTAACAGTGCGATGCTGTCTGACTTCTGCTATTTTTTCACAGGTATGAGGACAATCTTTGTTTTCACTTGTAACTAATAAAGCAGTAATATTTCACATGCACCAGAGCAGTCATTATTCTGGGGCTTATGTTAGACACCAGGCAGGCAGCATAACATTTTTGTACCATTTACGATTTGATTCCCACCAAGTCCTCTCTGCATAATGACACCAATTAAGGTACATTAGTAATCTCAACATGCTGTCTTAAGTGACTATAATGGCTTCATTATTTTGTACTTGCAAAGGTCTTATTCCCAGGAGTGCAGCTAAGACGTCTGAGGCCCCAGAAACATATTTGCCTCGAGACCAGACCCATTTGTTTAGTGCAATACATTCCCCTAATGAGGCTGTTCTGCCTTCAGTTTTCACCTTTTGCCTGTCTAATAACAGAGAGGATTTGTGTTATCTCGTGGAATTAGGCAGGTAATATTTTTTTATTTTTTTATTTAGCTTTAAGTTTGAAAATAAATTACACAAATTTCTAAATTCCCATTTGGAATGAAACAGTTACTAGTTTAAACTGAACTGTTAGAAACAAAAAAAGTATAAATTTTACAAGTGTAACGACTTTTTAAAGAGGGTTTCTCTGTCTGTACAACATGCAGAGCAGATATTAATGTGATGTAAGAAACAGGGGTTTAAGACAATGGAATAGCTACTCTAAACATACAGCCAGAGCTACAGTGGAGTGCAGATCAAAGGAAACTAATATGGTTTACATTGCCCCGGTCAAATTCTAGACTCAAATCCAATTAAGAATCTGTGGCAAGACCTGAAAATTTATGTTCTCAGATGCTCTCCATCCAATTTGAATGAGGTTGCACATTTTTGCAATTACAAGGCAGAAATCCTTTGCATGTTTAAACTGGTAGTACTGGTAGTACTGGTAGTAGTACTACAAAAAAACTTTAAGCTGGAATTGCAACCACAGATGGTACTATAAAGTATTGATTTAGGGGGGCTTGATAGAAATGCTCCGTAAACTTTTCAGATTTTTTTTGTAAAAAAAATATATTTGATATAAAATTATAATTTTACTCTACTTCACAATTAGGCATTCCTTTGTGTTGGTCTTTTGCAAGAAATACAGATGAAATACACAGAAAACTATGGCTATAACATGAAAAAATGGTCAAAAGTATTTTTGTTGAGGACTTTATACCAGGAGGAGATATTATTTAAATCAATCCATGCCAGAAATATGTCACAATTAACATCTTAAATAATTCCCCAAGTCATTCATAAAAATATTCTCTATTGTCTCTTAACAAAATTATTTCCTTCACCATGTTTGAAAATGTCATAGTTGGACAAACTTGTGAGGCCCATGTGCTAAACTATAATGTTAATTTGCAACACTGAAATCATGGGTATTTAAAAGTAACAGAACTGTATATTAGTAAAATATGCCATTTTTAATATTATTACTAAATATTGCAAAGATATGTTCCAATTAACTCCAATTAAACCACATTATTCAGATTCTTCTCATTCTTTCCAGTAATCAAAATGGCAACATCACTTTGCATGACCACTACTATTTTGGCCACCAACATCTACCTCAGCTGTGGGACTTATGGCAGTATAAACTCCACCTAAATGCCAAATGTATTATTGGAATGCAGAATGTGAATGCGTAGAAATACAACAGATGTTAGATACCAAACATGCATCTAAGCGTCTTTTGCAATTAAACACATTGATATTACGATGATTCAATATATTGTGCAACTTATCAACAGAAAGCGGATTGAGTAGCTTTACTCTTGATTCTTATCATGTTGTATCACAAAATGCATTGTTACATTTACTAACAGCTATATTGTACAACTCTCAGTTTGAAATTTATGTAAGCAATTTACGACAGTGAAATTTTTTGGTATAAAATAATCTCTTCTCCTTTCATAAGTGCCAGCCAGGTGTAACTAATGTTAAAAGAGCTTCTTTTTTGCCTTTTAGACAAACAAACCTGCTCTTATTTTCCCTTAGAACATTTTATTCAAACAATTAAAGAAATTACAACACAAAACAAAAAAACAAGACTCAGCAAGATGTAGATTTTTCTACTAAAACATTAAAAAAAACACTCATCCACCACAGAAATATGCAACTAGTCTGTTAAGATAATTAGATTTCTGCACAGAAGCTAATAATTTTATTTACTTTTTTCATTATTCATTCATTTCTATCCTGAGGCAGAACTTATTTTGTGGTCAGGAATAGTTATCTTACCCGTCATTGATTCGGACAAGTATTGCCCGGTAGAGCTGGTGCTGCGGGCTGTTGGACTCTGGACCACAGGGATGGATAAATGGATGAAAGGCTGCCAGGACAAAACCCTGCTGGTAAAGCTCCTGGAGCTGATCGGGCAGCTCCCGTACCGATGAGAGACGCAGCGTTGAGGTCCCACCTGAGAGAAACCAGAGAAAAGAAACAATTATGGACGGTGAAAAGGTAGTTGTGACTATTAAATCTCTTCTACAGCAAGATTTGGTTTACAAATGGAAAAGCTTTATTCTCCGTGGATTTAATTTTGTGTTTGCCCATCTGTGAGTTATGGTTGTGGTTATTGTTTGGTTCTTCTCAGCTTAGTCAAACAAACAATAATTTTCTGCAGCAATCTCTGTTTTTGTAAATGATCTTGTTTTTCCCCATGTCAAGATAAACACAACATTTAATTCTAGAACAGGATGTTAAATTTCCTGTTTAATGCATTAATTT
Source organism: Crenichthys baileyi (assembly GCA_036173005.1). Classification (NCBI taxonomy): domain Eukaryota; kingdom Metazoa; phylum Chordata; class Actinopteri; order Cyprinodontiformes; family Goodeidae; genus Crenichthys; species Crenichthys baileyi. Next base: position 55,904 of record JAHHUM010001189.1, on the reverse strand, counting down.
CAAGCCCTAAGTCCTAATTCCAAGCTTTTTCATTAAGATTTCTGTATACATGTTTTTTCCCTAACACAGCTTTTTATTTTTTATCCTTTGGGTTTTTGTGTTTTCAGAAACATCTACACATTTCTACTCTGCAGCTGTTCATGAGATCTTCATTTCTTAATATTATATATTCCAGTATCCCTGCAAACAGATGCCCTAATATCCCTAGCTTAATTTATTAATGCTGTTTTAAACAACACGCATATTTGTAAACCTTTCGCAGTCCCAATTATCTGATCTTAAATCTAATCAGGAGTATCAGCACTGAAACACATGAGCTAAATATTGGATGTAGAACAAGACTGATTAACACCCTCTGGGGATATTAAAAGATGGCAGTGTTTACGAGCTGACCCGGAAATGCCCGGTCAGCTCGTAAACACAGTGACAGGTGAAATCAAAGATAAGAGAAAGGGACATGAAAATATTGTGTAGATTTTTATTTTATTTTATTTTTTGCTTTTATTCATAGTCTTAAATTAAGCAGATGAAAAACATAACTTTTTGAATTGTTGTTGGCCTTTATGAGCCTGCCGGCTAGCTCCTGATGAAAGCAATTATTTGCTTGGGCCCAGCTCAAAGTTGATCCCAGTGCCAGAGACGAGTTTGTGCCAGTGGAAACGGAAAGTACTGGGGAGGAGCGAGCACTAGAACTAGTTTAGCACTGTAATTGGTTTTGCTTAAATACGAACTAGTAGCGGTACAGTTACTGCAAATTTAACCATCTTTTATATCTGTAGAAGCCATATTGGATTTGATGTCTGGCTGGTGGGGAACCTCCAACCTGACATGTTCCATGTTGGAACTCTAATACTACTACTACTACTACTACTACTACTAGTAATAATAATAATAGTAATAATACATGTTGTTTGTATAGTGCTTTTCTAGGAACTCAAAGATGCTTTACAGAGGTACAACAATAAAACCCAAACAATTTTTTCAATTTTAATGGGCTGTTCTAGTTCGGTTTTTCATCTTAGAAATTTAAATTTCTGGGTAAGAACAGAATATAATGTAAACAAGCAGTTAGCTTGACTCACCCATTGAATTTTCTCATAGATTCTCAACTATGACTGCTGCCTACAGACTAGCACCCCATATAAAATAAATAATTGTTATTCATTGTTTTTGGCAGTTTTTGGCAGTGACCTTAATGTCAGTTGGAAAAAAGTTATGTCTCTGTAAGACCCCAGCTAATCATAGTTTTCTATAGCCTTCTCTAGGCTCTGATTTCTTCTCATAAGTTTATAATAGAACTGCAGTGTGTGGTTGGTATTTTAAGTCTGTTTATCTATATAGCATCAATACATAACAAACCTTTCCTAAAGGCACTATAAAAGACAAACAGATGCAATTAATTTCAGTTCATGTACAATACAATGCAGTCCAAAAANGGGACTTTTTTTTGGGTTTGTTTTTTTTTTTCCCTTTGTTTCTCACAGTTGATTTTTGGAACCTGCTTCTGTTTATTGTTTTAGAGGGGGGTACTATGTTTTTCGGTTTCTTTGACTGTTGTATTTATTCATATTGCTTTCTGGATTAGGGTTCTTTTATTGCTTTGTCTCTTGGGTTTGGTTATGCCCCGGGCAGTATTTAGTTCCTCCCATCTTTGTTTTCCTCTGTGTTAAGATCACTTCATTTGGCCCCCCCTTTAACTTGTTAATCAGTTTTTTTTCACCTTTGCCTTTATTCACCTCATCCGTTCTTTTGTTCGGAAAACTTTTCGAATCACCTCATCAGTTACTTGTTCATGTTGCCCGTTTTTTTGGTTCTCCCTCCACCTGTGGTACAGTTTTGCTGCGAAGATTAAACCTTTTTTACTTACGTCATGCTGCCGTTGTTGCTTTTTTCGGGGTCCCCCCCGCTACAAAGCCGGACACGGCATCAAAATTTGTCATATTCTAAAAAAAGATTGTTGAATTGCCCCAACAGATACTAATATATGAAATAGGGTATTATATTAATTCTTAAAATATCAGTGCTTGAAAAAGTATTCCCCCCCCCTTTTGAACTTTTCCAATATTGTCACTTTAAAACCCACAAACAACATATATTTTTTGGGAATTTTTATGTCAAAGATCAACACAAAGGGGTTCAACTGTGACATGGAATAAAAATTATTCATTTTTCTTTGTTTTTTCAAAAAAAAAAAACTGAAAAGGGCATTGGGAAAAATATTACCCCCCTGAGCCCAACTTTTTTGGAAACCCCTTTTGCTGCAGTTAAGCTGAAAAGTCTTTTAGGGTGGGTTTTCCTATCAGCTTGCATTTCTGGGACTGAAACTTTTCCCTTTTCCTTTTTGCAAAAACTAAAGTCCCAGTCGGTTTAAAGGAGGGGGTTTTTCAGATTTTGCCCCGTTCTCGATTGGGTTTAGGTCTGGACTTTGATTGGGCCATTCTAACACATTAATATGTTTTGTTTTAAACCATTCCATTTGTTAGATTTATGATTATTAATTATAAATATTTATCAAAAATTATAATTAAAAATCATAATTTAGCAGAAATAAGTTCGAACCAAAAATCAATTATTACAAATAGAGATCAGAGATACACACTGGTTGTGTGATTATGGGGCTCACCGTCATATTCAGCCAGTGTCTGTGTTTTGAATTTATGTTTTTGTTTATTTCTCCTGGTCTGTTCTGTTGGAGTCATCCATTTTGGTTGGGCAGTTTGACATGCGCAGCTCAACAGTCATCGCAGCTCTGACATCACCCGGGATTACAAAACCCGTGGAAAATAAACTTTCGTTGCCATTTCCAGCGTGTCTCACGGGACAACGCAACGGAGGCACATATCTGGAGAGACAAAAGCTCGCAGGTGAACTTCTGCTCCACAAGGCAATTCCCGGAAGAGCTTGAAATCTGGAAATCTGTCTGATACCAGAAGGGCAGAAGATTCATATACCAATCGAAGACCACGCCAACACCCGGCACAGGTGAAAAACCCACAGAGGTTTTATTTCCAAGGAGATGAGTTGTCCTTGTGATTCAGTCGACTGAATGTTTCTTCATATTTTCCCTTCCTGGACGGATGAGAAGTTTACAGTTTTTCTTTTGAGTTCATCACGGACGCGTGACCCCCACCCCTCGTTTTTCTTCAGACCTGGTGGAGAAAAGAAATCAACGTCAAAGAAATTTTGTTCTTTTTATATTAAATCAGATGGGTGCATTTAGAAGTCTGGGCAGGGTGAGGCATAGTTAAGGTGATCTAGAATCACCAGTAGTTAATCCAAGGTATCAACTTGTTGCATGTAATACTGATTGAAGTGTTTTATGCTGAGCTGTGTTTTGATTTGCTGCGCAAGTGCTGCTGAATCGTGCATGTTCACATTTTGTCCAGCTGATCCCAAATCAGCCAGGAATTAGAAGTTGGACATTCAACGTTTTCATTCAAAGCAATTGCGCCAATAGAGTAAAAATGTGTGGCACTGGATTCCAGATGTTTACCTAATGTCCGTCTGCCACTTCTGGCAGGTACACTCTAAGAAATAAAATGTTGGATTTACTTAACTAAGGTGTGGCAAGCAATCCCACACAACTGTATTATTTTAATAGGAAAAGCAAGATATGTGAGGTGGAGGTAATAATGAAATGTAATTCCTTAATCAGAATCAGAATCAGAATCAGCTTTATTGCCAAATTGTACATACAAACAAGGAATTTGACTCCGGTACACTTTGCTCTTTGGTTTTTGTTTTTGCACTACAGAATATACATATTTACAATGTACAATATACACATATATAAATAAAAATAAAAAGGTGCATTTGCAACATATGTATGCTGTTGTTTTGTACTCTATTGAATGTTCAACAGAGAAACAGCCTGGGGGAAGAAACTGTCTCTGTGGCGGCTGGTTTTAGTGAACAGCGCTCTGTAGCGTCGGCCTGAAGGCAGAACTGTAAACAGTTTATGTGCAGGGTGTGTGGGGTCTGCAGAGATTTTAGCAGCTCTTTTCCTGACCATAGACCTGTATAAGTCCTGGATGGAGGGAAGATCAGCCCTGATGATTCTCTCTGCAGTCCTGGTTGTTCGTTGCAGTCTAATCAAGCCATCTATTGCTATACCTGTAAAAATACATCTAAGTTCAAAAGAACATTTGCTACAACCCTTAAAATCTAAGTCTGAAGCAATTTCTCCAAGATCACCTCTTTTCACTACTTACAAGTCTTTATTTGGAGGCCTCCCACTCTTGTGTGATCTGTGCGGTCTTTGTTTTTTTCAAATGGTTGTTGATGTGAAAACAATACTCTCTAGTAACAAACACTTCCAGGGCAAGGCGAACTGAAATCCCGTCCTTGTCTTATCCAGTCTCAATGGAAATTTTACTGATGCAGTTTGGTTTTGATGACTTGCACCTTAGTGGAGAGCTTATTAAAATCAAATCCCATCAAAACTTTCTGAATAAACTTGGAAGTGAATCATAGGTCCTTAGGATAGCTCAAGTTCAAAGTGTAGATCAAGCCAAACAGGGTTGTGCAGCCATTTTACAGGCCTTTAAGTCTAGCATCACTGTAAATCCTACAATGATGATCGCAGTGTCCTTAGGTGCATCGGTTGCCTCTGCGTAAGTAGATGCCCAAAACCACTTTCTTTATTTCTCCCTCGCAGTAAGAGCAATAGGGAGTTATGGCGGAGATGATGGTTTCTCAGTTATCTACATTGTTTAAGACGTTGTTTGGAAAAATAGACTTACAGGACATATCACCAAGCTTTAGAATATGTGTGTGAATCACATGCAACACATGCATAGAATTGTGTCCATTCACCTAGTCCAAAAGATGGACACCTAGACTGATGTACTTAAAATCACTTATAAAAGGTAAGGCACTTTTTAATTAATGTGCAGCCATTAAAAAAAGCATGATACCTGATACTCAGAAAACAGGGCTGGCAATCTTTTTATGAACTTCATTATAGAACATATCTTTAATTTCTTCTTGCCTCATGTAGGCAAATTTTTTCTCTATTTTACTGAAGGATGTTCTTCTTCACCTCTGATGTGTCTAAGCTACCGTACCCTGTTGGTGGTTAAATGCCTTGGAGTTCCTCCGGAACTTTTCCCCCATTACTGTTTACGACACTTTCTCTTAAAGGAATGACTCTCAAACTGTACTATACTTTTAACACTTTTAATCTAATCTAAATAAGGCAGACGAATGGTTACGAGGATCAATGCTGAGGCTCCTGTCCTGGATCCGCTCGGTGAATAAAGAGACAAAACAGCCTCGAAAGAAGGTCATACATAGTTTTATATCTGGCACTCCCATGCAAGGGATGTGAACTCCCTCAGTGTTTATTAGCAGACTACGTGTCACCATCGTGGTGTCTAACTGATAGTGTGTAATAGCAGGTGTCCAACCCTCAATCTAAGTGTGGCTGCCCCATTCTAATCAACCCGGTTACAGTGTTCCACCATCAAACTCAATGTACAAAACTTTATGTCAATCTGTAGGTCATGTGTCCTTATAATGTGCGTCAATGATGATATCCTAACAAAACTGGAAACATTAGAATTTATACTTTAACATTATGGTGTGTATGTGAAAGCTCATCTATAAGTAATAATAAGAAAGGCTATTCCTGACAGATGTTACTGCCTGATTTCATTTAACTGGCTTTCGTTGGTTGACTACAGCTTTCTTTGGTTTCTTCACCTGCTTTGGACTTGAGCCATGGCACCTCACTTTTCTTTGACAGCGTTCATGCTCAGCTCTGTACAGGCAATGCTTCTCAGTCATGTGCGGTAGTTTATCATTTTGTACTTCAAACTAATTTTCCATCTATAGAAACCAGTAACTGATCCCAGCTCCTTAAAACAAGGATACCTTATTCTTTCTTTCTTATTCCGTTGTGTTCTTTGCGGGGCAATTTGGGGACTTTGCCAAGCCCTTAGATGCATACGATTTTACCCAAAATTTGTGTCAGTGGGTGTGGCCAAACATCTTAGCCACGCCCCAAAACGTGAGATAGTCGCAGAGATCTGAAATTTGGCACACTGGTAGAGCTCCTCAAACCAAGAAAAAAAGTATCTTTGGGATTATGCCCTAAAACGCACAGGAAGATGACCATTTTGGATCAATGGCTAATTTTTGGCCGTTTTTCACTTTTACTCACCTTGAACTTTAAGGATTCTGAGCTATCGGCTTCATATTGGTTCAATATACAGTTAAGGCATGGGAGATTAAAAGTTATCAAAATCGTGAGTTTTCGGCCATGTTTGGGGGAGTGGCGGGGGCAGGAACTTAAAGTTTGCGCCCAAAGTGAAAAAATGCAATTACTTTCCCAAAAAAACGCCAAATCACACCAAAGTTGACATGAAGGAGTACCTTTGGGTTCCCGATGATCCTATGGAGTCATATGATGACATCATTAAAGCCACGCCCCCTGAGAACAGGAAGTCACTTTTTTTACTGGGAAAAGGACGCTATCTGGCTGTCTACACTCAATCCGCTTCAAACTGTGTCAGGTGACTGACAACTGGTGGGTCTAACTTGACCTAGGTTTTGCCGTTTCTAGCCCGCATATCAGATCAAACTTGGGCGTGGCCAAGCCTCAAAATATGACTTCTCGCAATAAAAGATGAAATTCATATAGCTCCTACAAAGAAAGTCACAGATATGTTTGGATCTAAATTACACTTGCATGGTCCGATTCACTCCAAAATAAATGTGACGCACCACGGCAAAACCAGGAACAAGTCGGCAGAGCACAAACGGAGAAAATGAGGAAAAACCGTCAATTTCTGAGAAAATGGTTATTTTCGTTTTATTGCAAAATGTGCAAGTTGAAATTATGAAGTATCCACTCAATTCTTTAAATAACAGTTTTGGAGGTTTTAAAATGGTAAATTTTATATTTAAACTCGGCTTGTTTTGAGCCTAAAACTCAGCCAGTTCGTATTTACATTTTGGGGAGGGGAAAATCCTCAGCTCATTTCTGTAGCGGCTTTGTTTGGCTCCGCGCTGGCTTTTGTTCTGCTTGTCGACCAATAATCAGCGTGCTTCAAGAAACCTCGTGGCTACTTAACAGCTCCTATGAAAAAATATTGTATTTCTCCACAATGGACCAAGCTCAACGTGTGGCAAACGAACTGAATCGCGGCTGTTACAGCGCTTCGCTGTGGAAGTACATGTTCAGCAGTACCGTCGCCGGACTCTCTTCAGATTCTGAATCAGAAGGAGATGAAACGGAAGATGATAGTGACTGCATTACTTTGGAGAACATTCCTAGTTTGCAGCTGTCTTCAACCCAAGACGAGGATGACGAAGAAAGCTATAGACTGGTGGCTGAGGAGCTAGAATGTAAGATATCAGAAGCTATTGCTATCACAACATTTGAGGAAAACAGAGACAGTGAGATGGAGAAGATACGTAACTTTGACTGTAAATGTTACGAAAGAAGAAAGGAGAACTCTTCACTTGGGACACAGTCCTATTGCCGCAAACTTTCTCCAGAGATCATGTACAACATACGGATGCATTCTTTAGCAGCAGAAAGGGAGTGGCAGGACATGAGAATAATCAGACATCTTGAAGCAAACCGGCAGTACGTTAGAAACTTCAGCAATGACCACGTCCACCAAGAAGACACCACGGAAAAGAAAACACGCCAGGACAACGTATTCCATCGGAGGCATCGAGGTCTGCCGGAATACCTTTCAGTTTCTTATGGGGTGAGTTTGATAACTTTTTAGTTTAGCTAGTTTAGCTGGACAATCACTGTATCCCATGTGAAAATTAACTTGAGAGGGGATTGTATTTTCAATCCAAGCTTGAGATAGGTTTTTTGTTCCCCTTGCACTGGGTGATCAGTGTTCACAACGAAAGTTTTTTGGCTAGCGTAGCTACACGAGGTTAGCATCTACTGTATCCTAATTCACAATGTGAAAATCGACTTAAGTGGGGGGGGGGGTTGTATTTTTTAATCAAAGTTTGAGGTTGAAAATAAACAAAAAACAAATACCTGTTTCTATGTTTTGTGTTAGAGGTTTATTTTTTATAACACACCTATATGCAGAAAAAACGTGGTGTGTTGTCATACCAATTTGGTCAGCACTCGTCGATGTAAACCATAAGCTGAATATTTCCTTTGTTTCCCCTGCTCAGAATCTGTAAAGCCACGTTGACTGACATCATCAGACACTTTGATGAAAACGGTGCAAGACCCCGCTTGAGGAAAAAGAGCCAGCGGCCACAGGATCCCCATTTCATCAGCAGTGAGCAACTTTGCAGAGTTTTGGAGTTCATAACGAACTATGCAGAGGATCACGCCATCATGCTGCCTGGTCGACATCCTGGCCAAAACATGTCTCATACTGCCAAAACATGTCTCAAAGGCCTCAGTGTGGCCTCTCTATATGAACTCTGCCTAGGAGCTTGGTATGTATAAAAAAAATATTTCTATAGAACAGTGAAATTTTTCTAATGACCAGTGATGTAAAACTTAATCACAAATGTATAACCCTGTGAAAATTTTCTTTCAGGTGAGCGGGCAGTTTGCAAATCAAGCTTCAAGGCGCTTTGGACCCAGCTACTCCCACACATAAGAAGCTGTAGGCCCCGCACCGACCTCTGCTGGCAGTGCAAACAGAATAATAACCTTCTTATAAGAACTGCAAACCTTCCAGAGGAGAGGAAGACTGCAGCAATCAAGAAGCAACAGGATCATCTTCAGCTTGTTCAAAAAGAGAGGGCCGTCTACAACGAGATGGCTGCTGCCTGCAAAAAGACCTTTCGACGAAATATCAGTTGTCCATCGGCCCCTCCCCACCTTCAAGTAAAAAGATCAGGATGCACTACAGCTTTGACTGTGCACAGCAGGTATTTGTTCCACATTGCACCTTTTTTATAAACATAAGACTGCTTTAACGATACACAGCTTTGTTTAATCTAATCCCTTGTTTTTTTTGTCCTCTGTCTTCCTCAGATGCATTCCCCTCGAAACCCACTGCAGCCTGGGCCAATGTACTTCCTGACACCACGGAAATGTGGACTTTTTGGGGTCTCTTGTGAAGGCCTGCAGAAACAGGTGATTTCCTTATTGATGAAGGCATGTCATCAGGGAAGGGAGCAATGAAGTCATCAGCTTTTATGCACCACTTCTTCACTCATGTCGGAGTTGGAGAAACTGATGTAGATCTTCATTGTGACAACTGCACTGGGCAAAAAAAAAATTTTATGCTGTGGTATGGCGCCTGGCGGGTTGCACACAAGCTTCACTTCACACTAAACATCCACTTCCTGATTGCTGGCCACACCAAGTTTGCCCCAGACTGTGGCTTTGGGCTTATCAAACAAGCATACAAGAGGACCAGGGTCAGCACATTGGCAGATATCGCCAAAGTAAGTGTATTCCATCTGATAGAAAATCGAAGAAGAAAGTCAGTCATATGCATGAAAACTAAAATGCTTATTTCTATTATGGTCCTTCTGTGTACAGGTAGTGGAAAACAGCTCGCCAGAAAGTCACCTCAACATCCAACAGCTGGTCGGACTGGCAGATGGCAGGGTGTTAGTCAACACGTTTGACTGGCAGGCACACCTGAGTCCCTACTTCCGAAAGCTCCCACAGATCAAGAGTTACCAGCACTTCAGGTATCTATTATGCAGACTTCCACAGTCTGTATTTCTTCAATAACAAAGAGACATGCAATATTTTATTGTCTTTTGTGTGCTTTTATTAACAGCTTTGATGCCAAAAGACCTGGTGTGGTCCTAGCTAGGACTCACAACGACGCAGAGCCTGTTAGCTTTCAGCTTTCAGCTCCTGAACCCGGGAGTTTTACCCCCTGTCGTCTGTGTTCCTGCCCTGCCTGCACGTGGACTGGCCACGGACAAACAGAGTTATCTTTATTCAAAGATTAGGCCATTTTGTTCCGATGAAGCGAAGGACATTACATGCCCAGCACCACAAAGCACTACACAGAATAGCACACAGAAGAGGATGATGGTGTGACACCGTGACACTGTGACACTGTGTCTGACACAATTTGTAATGTGTATAAAGTTGTAAATAAAAATTACATTTGTGACATGATCAAAGTCAAATTATTGCCCATTTCTCTTCCTTGGTCCATTAAAGTCAAGAGGTTTGCAGACATAAAATTTGATGGGTACATACAAATTTAATAGCTGTAGCACCAGTCTGTTCTAGATTAACTCGTATTCAAAAGGTGTAAACTATTAACACATAGCTCTATTCATACCTGCACACATAAAATGAAGACTGATAAACAATATTTCTGCATGCTACAATAATCTTTGGACATTTCATATTACAAATTCCAGCTTCTGCTGGCAACAACTTAATGCTCACCCTCTACCGATGATCCACATGGCCCTGTCTTTCAGTGTTTAGCCCTTTCTCTCTCCTAGACATAGCTACTGACTGAGCTTTTACTGTAACTAACTCTATGTGCTTTCTTCAGACTCTAAACTTGAAAACTGGCTCAGTGTTTATCTGTTCCTTCTTTGTAGGTGAAACGACTAAGGGACCTACATCCATTAACATTACCTTTTCCTTCCCATAGGAAGTACTCCTGGATCAGTGCTTCTTTGTTCTCTTTGTGTCTCTGCTCTGTTTTCCCTAACCCCCAGTCGGTCGTTGCAGATGGCCACTCACACTGAGCCTGGTTCTGCTGGAGGTTTCTTCCTGTTAAAAGGGAGTTTTTCCTCTCCACTGTTGCTACATGCATGCTCAGTGTGAGGGTTTGCTGCAAAGTCAACGCCAGTGACTGTCCACTGTCTCTACATGCTCATCCGGGAGGAGTGAATGCTGCAAGTCACTGACTGGATGCAATCTGCTGGGTTTCCTTAGATAGAAAAACTTTTTATCCAATTTGAATAAATAACAGAATCTGACTGCACTGTTCAATGTTTAGGATTAATTGGAATGTATGTACCTGACTTTTGTGAAGTGCCTTGAGACGATATGTGTTGTGAATTGGCGCTATATAAATAAACTGAATTGAATTGAATATTAAGAAGAACACATCCACATTATTATGATATTTTGCTAATTGCTGTGAGACAGGATTTCAAACTCGGCCTGAGGCAGAACATTTAATAGACTGGAACTTTAAGTAAGACTGATCTAAAAACAAGAGGAAACCAAACCAATCACCAGGATGCAGACATTAGGTTGCAGTCATGATGCAATTTGCAGACATAAATAATATAAAAAAAATAGATTGGAATGCAGTGTTGTAAATTATCTTTACATACTACTATGAGTTCAGTGACAGAAGTCTTGCAGTCAGTTGGAGCTTCTGTTGACAAACAGTTAGGGGAGGTGGGCTATTCAAAGTTATTCAAATGAGCAGCTTTTGTCACTGCCCTGCTTTCAGGGAGAGAAAACAATGAATCTTTGAGTGCTGATTTCTCAGAAAAGTAGTCTGGTGAGTGCAGACAATCAGATGGTCATATCTTATTCAATTCCTTTTTGATTTCTACAAGTTTGACATCATTGGAAAGCTTAGACTCCACTCTTTCAGGATCTGTAAATTACTCAAAACGACACCAGGTAGACTTGTTCCTGGTTTTGCTACGGCCAGTCACAAATATGGTTGATCCTTGTCAACCCCCAAACTGCTCTATTGGATTACATTGGAATTTGGATCAACAGCGCCCCCTAGGACATTTCAAGTGCTCTATCTCCCTCATACATCATCGGATCCACTTCAAATGTAGTATACATCATCACGGATCAATGTTGAACATGTTGGCGCAGTCAATTTTAGCCCGCCCACCAATAAATAAGTGAGTGCAGCTTCCATCTGGAAGGTCGGATTTCCCCCAAATTTTGAATGTTTCTTGCCAGACCAGAACTCTGCATGACCGGAGATCATATGATCATATGATGTTCCTTACTATGCCACCTAGTGGCCACATGTGGAATTGAATGGCAGCCTTGTCTGTGGCGTGTATGCGGTGATGCCAGGCTCCCGCGGTCGCTGCACAGGCCGAGTTGCGCTGAGCTGCGAGGGCCTACAATGCTGCATGCAGCTTTAATTTCTCTGTAATATCATTTTTTAATTTAAATTTTTTTTACTTCATTTGATTTTTGTTTTTAATTCATTACATTATTTGTGGGTTATTGTGTTTCATTTAATCTGGTGCAGACTTGTTTGATGGGTGTTTGATGCACAGTTGTTTGATGGTTTCCATTTGACAGATTGTTTTACTCACACCAAGAATGACATTTATGGTAGCCGTTTGATTTTATGTCATTATTTTTCCATTTACATTATTTCATTATTTACTTTTATTTTATAAAATTTTATTATACATTTATTCATTGTCACTCAGTAACTTTTACTATTATTTTTATCACTGTCGATGACATATGAAACAAGATTCATTTATGATCGAAAAGGGTTGAATGTTTTGGAAAATGTTATTGCCTTGCCCAAATTCTTTGGTTTATGATTAAAACTCAGCAGGCCTTATAAAATAGTCTAACCCCTTCTGTGTTGTTCTGTTACAGACTTTAACTATGGCAAGGGTCAGGATAGATGGTTCTGTCTAGGCTCAGGGATATGGCTCCTAAACCTTCTCCAGAGCACTTATATGAGATAACATGTATGCCACACTGTGTAAGGTTCAATTTTCATTGTCAACATGTCTAGGAGAGAATTAGAAAAGGTTTCACCTTATCTCCCTCCGCTGTCAGTCTGGGTAGTATCAGAATCACCTTGAAAGCTTTTGAAGCTGTTATAAGGACTTTTGGTTTGTCTATTCAGCTTTAGCAGCACTCCTGAGCACATGTCCAATGCTGTAAAAAAAAATAATCTGCTGCAAAATTTTAATAAAGCTGATCCTGAGTGACAATCATCAGTCCCTGTCTTGGTAAATAAAAAAAATAAAAAAATCCACAACAAAGTGTTTAGATGAGTTATGTGGGCTAGAGTTTGTATTTATGTATATTTTTTTTCAAGTTTTTCCAATTCGTGTGCATCCTACAAGGAGATATGCGTGATGACATTGGGGGATGAACTATTACATGATTTCCTTGCACGCCAATGGCCACAACAAGTAGAAGTGATGTCATTTCCCGGGTCTTTTTTTCTGGAAGTTGTAGTTTTTCCACAGTAAACTTTGCTCACACTTTCGTTTTCGTTTTAGCTTGTGTTTTAGTATTTATTGCCCTTTTACAAACACCAGACACTCAACACACACATACCCGCACGTACATTTATGGAGCTGCAAAAAGCAGGAGGTACCAAACTGTACCTCGTTCGAAGCTTTGGAGCTTATTATAGCTCCGAATGAAGGCAGGATTCCGTTCACTCATCTGGTCTGGATTCAGCCGGAAGTGGAAATGAAACTGATTTTGATGGGATCGATCCTTCCCATGACATCTATGTATGTGTTTATGAAAAATTACTTGTTTCTGAGTTAGAGAAAACTAAGGAAAATATACAATTGAAAGAACTTCACCATGTTATACATCATTATTTTAATATTAACGTTATGGATACATCTAAGATACAGTGTTTTTTACAAGTTTTTCTGTTTACAGTGTTGATGATGAGGAGAGAAAATAGACCTGAGGCACCCAGTGCTCTGAAGACAGGCAGAGGGAGAGAAAGGAGTCAGCCTTCAGAAAACAGGAGCTGCATCAGTCGTTCCATTGGCAAGCAAGTTACTGTAGACAGGAACTTCACAAGGCCTATAACAGCTCCACTGGTCAAAGTTAAAGCTAATGTTTGGCTGTGATTGCGCTATTGTAAATAGTTTATTGTAAATAGTTTTTTTATGCCCATGTTGTCTTTTTGCATTCTGCCTATTTGTATCTTGATAAAAAATAAAAATTGTATTTGTGTTCATCTGTGCTAAAGTTTCGACACAGTAACAAACAATTACGTTTTTTGTTGTTTTTTGCACTTCTTGTTTGAAGATGGCCTTATGAACATATGTGTGCTCATAAGTATCTGGCACACTTAGAGATTTGATTCCAATACTGTAAAGATATTTTGATATGCATATTATCTTTTCTGAAATTTTTCACAATGTACATTTTATTTCCGTTTTTGTCACTGTTTATAGAAAAAATAGTGCATTTCAAAAATAAAAATATGGATTTGTGTGGTGTGAAGGGGTTTTGTACAGCTTTACACTACAATGTTTGAGCGATACAGCTGTGATATTTCTGTATTTAGGAAAATATTTGTACGAAAAAAAAATATTTTCATTTTTCTGGCGGTTAATTGCACTCTTTAGCAATTCGGGCTTACTTGTTCTATGGTAGGTCATAAAGAGTTAAGGTGTCAAGCTCAGTACTTCTCTTGGCGGCAACACATGTTGGTCCAGGCAAAAACGGTCTTCTCCAGGGCGAAGGTTACAATCACGTAACTGTGAACCATCAACCATTTTTTGTTAACCCCAATACAGGTCCCCAAAACAGAATTTTAAGAGATTTTGTTGGATCTGCAAGTCAACAATCTGGAGATTAAGAGGGAACCGCACAGAAAAGGTATCATAGAGATGGGCTACTTGGAATGGTTCTAAATGACATAAGAAAAAAAATATCCCGGATAAATTGTGTGTGGAAATGTGTTAAAGTATCTGTCGGCAGCAGCCTGACACCTCTGTACCTAAAATTGTGTGTGTTTTATTTGGCTAAATTGACTTTTTTTTCTTCTGTTAGGAGTGGATCCTTACTTATCTCTCTCCAGTGGAACAATGTAGATACTTAAGAAAGTTGAAGATGTTTTGTTTTTAAAGATGTGTTTTGTGTAGATTTTGTTCACTGTAGTAATTATTATGAAGACTTAAGCTGTTTACAGTTTCAAAATTCAAAATTTATTTTAAAATTGAAATAAATCAATGAAGGTATACCTTAAACAAGGATACATTAAATGCCTGCCAAATAAAACTTTGGTCTTAATAGTTTTTGAAAAAGGCAAGAAGAGGTTGTGATAAATACTTCATTAATTAAAAACCTAATGCATTTCAGGGTGTACTGTACTGTATGCCGTGCTCTAGTTAAAGTGTAACATTTCAACTGTTCTTTCTTCATACCCTTCCTATGGTATAAATATATTTTAATGAAAAAAACAGAGAAAGTACCAAAATGACCAGATATAAATAATAGATATAAATCATAGAGTAACACGTCTGCCCTTACCCCACCTGTTAATGGACCCAGACCTCCTTTTTTACTTGTAAAAAACAAGTTAAGTGCAAAATGACCAAAACTGCAAAAGTAAAAAAAAACAAAAAATCAAGGAGTGCAATGACCATCATCCACCAAGTTCCTCCTCTCTGTTTTAGTAGTCATACTGAATATACCTCTGTAGAAAATAGCTTCCTGTCACATAACTACCTAAACATGTTGTACTTCCTCTGACTTTATTTGAAACTCTTCAGTAATGTTGACAAATGCTAACTTTCCTTTTGTTTAATGTCAAAATCTGCTAGTTTCCAACTAGTAAGTCCCACTGAAAATCTGCCATTATTTATGGTGCTTTATCCTTATTGCACAGTAACATATTAACATATTAACTCGTATCAATAGTCAAGAAATAATATATATATTATATAATTATATAATATATATATATAATATATATTAAAAAAATATATATATATATATAGATATAATACAAAAAGAGATACAGAATACTGACCAACAAGTACGGTGCTCTATTTAAATCTTCAATCATCTGCCTATTCTAGTGAGTGTAAAATGTCACTGTGCACATTTTCACTGTTGTTAACAGGAGAGGCATCTTTATTTAACCAGAAGTTATTTGGTACTTCTGCATTGACGGGAATTTCACTGAGCTGAGCGACAGCATTCCTTATTTCATTCAGTGCAAGTCTGATTTGGTTATCCATATTTACATGAGTATAAGAAGAATAAAACCCAGGATCATTTGATAATCACCTTGATATCAGCTCAATGTTTCAGTAACAGAGTCTGGCATGCAGCCAAAAGCGTTAAGGTTGACGCTTTATCACGATGGTCACGTAAGGCTAGAGAAACTCTGTCTGCGCTGTTGCTGTCCGGGTCTGGATGGAATCTGCTCTACCATCAACAGTGCCTCTGGAAAGATAAAGAAAAAAAGAAGTTATTGAAATATACGAAATAATTCATATAAAATAAGAATTAAACGTACCATTCATGAAACCTCTAACAAGCTTTGCCCTGGTATGCAGAGCAGAGAGTCGCTGTCTTTTCCTCGGTGTAAGATATTCTGTGAAACAAAATAAAGTTACCCTACAATGCGGGTCTTCCGAAAAAAGTTTTTTTTATTGTTTCTGTGAAGATTTGGATAGAACAGAATTTGAAATACTATAACTTTCACTTACTCCTACACGGGGTATTTTAACGGTTCCAGGCGGTTTCAACTCTTCCTGCACTGAACTGGTACATTTCTGCGGAATTATTATTAGGCTAGGGTTCTGGATTAAATCATTCAATATATCTGTAAAATATTTATTCAAGGGTTAAAACAAGTTGGCAATATCGCATACACCAGTGAAAACATATGCATAGAAAAATATATATTTTTACTTATTCTCCCCCCTCCTTGAACCGCCACCTTAACGTGGTGGAAGGGTTTGAGTGTTCAAATGATCCTAGAGGCAATGTTGTCTGGGGCTTAAATGCCCCTGTTAGGGTCTCCCATGGCAAACAGGCTCTAGGTGATGGGACCATTAAATCCCTGGGCATCCCTGCGCCTTCAGGTCGGGGATAGGTCTCTGACTGTCATTTCGGCCTACGGGCCGAGCGGTAGTGCGGAGTACCCGGCCTTCTTGGTGTCACTGTCGGGGGTGCTGGATAGTGCCCCTCCCGAGGACTCCATTATTCTGCTGGGGGACTTCAACGCCCACGTGGGAAACGACAGTGACACATGGAGAGGCGTGATCGGGAGGAATGGCCTCCCTGATCTGAATCCGAGTGGTGTATTGTTATTGGACTTCTGTGCTAGTCACGGATTGTCCATAATGAACACCATGTTCAAGCATAAGGGTGTCCATCAGTGTACTTGGCACCAGGACACCCTAGGCACGAGGTCAATGATCGACTTTGTTGTCGTATCATCAGACCTTCGGCCGCATGTTTTGGACACTCGGATGAAGAGAGGGGCTGAGCTGTCCACTGATCACCACCTGGTGGTGAGTTGGATCCGCTGGAGAAGGAGAAAGCTGGACAGACTTGGCAGGCCCAAGCGCATAGTGAGGGTCTGCTGGGAACGCCTGGCGGAGCCCTCGGCCAGGGATGTAAACTCCCACCTCCGGGAGAGCTTTGACCAGATTCCGGGGGATGTTGGAGACATAGAGTCCGAGTGGACCATGTTCTCCGCATCTATTGTCGATGCTGCTGCCCGTAGCTGCGGCCGTAAGGTCTGCGGTGCCTGTCGCGGCGGCAATCCCAGAACCCGGTGGTGGACACCGGCAGTAAGGGATGCTGTCAAGCTGAAGAAGGAGTCCTATCGGCTGTGGCTGGCTTGTTGGACTCCTGAGGCGGCTGACGGGTACCGTGAGGCCAAGCATGCTGCGGCCCGGGCTGTGGCAGAGGGAAAAATGCGGGCCTGGGAGGAGTTCGAGAGGCCATGGAGAAGGACTACCGGTCGGACACGAACCGATTCTGGCAAACCGTCCAGTGCCTCAGGAGGGGGAAGCAGTGCTTTCCAACACTGTTTATAGTGGGGGTGGGAAGCTGCTTACCTCGACTGGGGACATTATCGGGCGGTGGAAGGAGTATTTCGAGGATCTCCTCAATCCTGCCATCACGCATTCCCTGGTGGAAACAGAGGCTGGGGACTCGGGGTTGGACTCTTTCATCACCCAGACTGAAGTCATCGAGGTGTTTAAAAAGCTCCGCGGAGGCAAGGTTTCGGGGGTGGATGAGATCCGCCCTGAGTACCTAAAATCTTTGGATGTTGTGGGGCTGTCATGGTTGACACGCCTCTTCAACATTGCATGGCAGTCGGGGACAGTACCTCTGGACAGGCAGACTGGGGTGGTGGTCCCCCTTCATAAGAAGGGTGACCAGAGGGAGTGTTCCAACTACAGGGGGATCACACTCCTCAGCCTCCCTGGTAAGGCCTACGCCAGGGTATTGGAGAGGAGAGTCTGGCCGATAGTCTAACCTCGGCTTCAGGAGGAGCAGTGTGGTTTTCATGCCGGCCGTGGAACACTGGACCAGCTCTATACCCTCTACAGGGTATTCGAGGGCTCATGGGAGTTTGCCCAACCGATTCACATGTGTTTTGTGGACCTGGAGAAGGCATTCGACTGTGTCCCTCATGATGCCTTGTGGGGGGTGCTCCAGGAGTATGGAATCGGGGGCCCTTTATTAGGGGCCATCCGGTCCCTGTACAAGCGGAGCAGGAGTTTGGTCCGCATTGCTGGCACTAAGTCAGACCTGTTCCCGGTGCATGTTGGACTCCGGCAGGGCTGCCCTTTGTCACCGGTCCTGTTCATAACTTTTATGGACAGGATTTCTAGACGCAGCCAAGGGCCGGAGGGGGTCTGGTTTGGGGACCAGTGGATTTCGTCTCTTCTTTTTGCAGATGACGTGGTCCTGCTGGCCCCCTCTAGCCAAGACCTTCAGCATGCGCTGGGGCGGTTCGCAGCCAAGTGTGAAGCAGCTGGGATGAAGATCAGCTCCTCCAAGTCAGAGGCCATGGTACTCAACCGGAAAAGGGTGGCTTGTCCTCTTCAGGTTGGAGGGGAGTTCCTGCCTCAAGTGGAGGAGTTTAAGTATCTCGGGGTCTTGTTCACAAGTGAGGGAAGAATGGAGCGGGAGATCGACAGACGGATCGATGCGGCTGCCGCAGTAATGGGGGCGCTGTGCCGGTCCATTGTGGTGAAGAGAGAGCTGAGCTGAAAAGCGAAGCTCTCGATTTACCGGTCTGTCTACGTTCCTACCCTCACCTATGGCCATGAACTTTGGGTCATGACCGAAAGAACGAGATCCCGGATACAAGCGGCTGAAATGAGCTTCCTCCGTAGGGTGGCCGGGCACTCCCTTAGAGATAGGGTGAGGAGCTCGGCCATTCGGGAGGGGCTCGGAGTAGAGCCGCTGCTCCTCCACATCGAGAGGAGCCAGTTGAGATGGCTCGGGCATCCATACCGGATGCCTCCTGGACGCCTTCCTCGGGAGGTGTTCCAGGCACGTCCCACCGGGAGGAGGCCGAGGGAACGGCCCAGGACACGCTGGAGGGACTATGTCTCTCGGCTGGCCTGGGAACGCCTTGGGCTCCCCCCGGAGGAGCTGGAGGAGGTGTCTGGGGAGAGGGACATCTGGGTGTCTCTGCTGAGTCTGCTGCCCCCGCGACCCGGTTCCGGATAAGCAGAAGACGACGAGTACGAGTACGAGTACTTATTCTCCTTTTCCCGAGCTGTTAATTTTTCCGGCGCACGATCAGGGGATATTACAGACTGTGGTGCATGAATGGGGTCACCCTCTCGTCCATGGATATGTTCAGTTGGGATTGGATTGTCTTTTTTGAAGACAAGTTTCCATTTCAACTTTGATTTTTTCGGGGGCAGACAATTACAACCGCTGACCCCTCCAACGTGATCATTCAGGTATATGCCTCTTGTTAAATCTGTAAGTACAATGTATTTCATTTATTTTTTTTAAATCACAAAATAGCATTCACCAGTTGACTAAACCAGATGTTGTTGCAGTTAATAATTACCGTAGTCGGACTGTGTTAAAACGATACCATCCAACTCGTCACTTGTGGGCTCTAAAGAATATAAATTAAACATCATCATTATTATTATCAAGGAGAATTCACACGCAATTCAGGAATTCTTAAAGATGAATACTTACTGCTAAAGATTGCGTCCTATTTCTCGATAGAAGCTGAATGACAGACTTCACCACCTTCTTTTTTTCCTGAAATATGTTCCGACATTTTTGTTTTCTCCAGTGTAATAAGTTAAAAATAAACTTTTAGCTACCAGATTTCAAGCTGATCTCCCTGTAAAGATTGCGTTTGGTCACACCTACGACACTTAAGCAAGACCGCAGACGTCTGCCTTAATTCATTAAACAGTGACATGTCTGAGGTCTGATTAACTATTGAATCAGCTGTTTCTTGTGCTGAGACAATGCTCGACACTTTGGGCCAGGAAGGAACACGGTCGTTTTAATTACTTTATGTCTACAGACGGTGTGAAGACTTTGAAGCTCCCGACACCTAAGCAAAACCGCAGACGTCTGCCTTAATTCAACTGGTGCAGATTCAATTACTCAAACATTTGAGTAGAAGAATAAAGGTTCTGTATCTTCTTATTTTTTGTCTCCCTTGTTTTTTCTTAGATGTAAAAAACATCTAAATAACCCTGCATTAAAACAAAGGAATTTACAATTCTGTCAGGTTCTCTTTTTATCAGAATTTCGTGTGACGTGCCTGCATTAAGTTGAGTGTACCTTTAAAGTGGAGAAACTGCATGCTTTTTTTAGATGTAAAAACATCTAAAACTTACAATTACATAATACAGTTACATAATACAAATAAATAATAACAGCCTTAAACACACCCCTTTGTTTTAATTGGTTGATTCTAGATTTGTCCCCCTAATGACGACATCCGATCAGCGTGCTGGGTTACGCACCTTCCGGTTACGCCCCCTGTAATCTGATACATGTGCAGCTATGGGGATTTTATTGAGCTCAGCTACTGCATTCCTTAATTCATTCAGGGCAAGTCTGATTTGGTTCTCCATATTTACAAGAGCATAGGAAAAACCAAACAAACCAACAAAGAACACAGGGATCAGTTGGGATCACCTTGATATCCTCGGACAGTCTGGCATGCAGCCAAAAGCGTTAAGGATGACGCCTAATTATGATGGTCACGTGCGGCCGGAGAAACTTTCTTTCTGCCATGTTTTTGTCTGGGTCTGGATCGAATCTGCCCTACCATCAACCTTACCTCTTCAATGACAATGAACAACAAAAGAAGTATTGAAATAAACAAATTAAAGAAAAAAAGTGAATTAAAATTAATTCAGTAGGTACAATAAACGTACCACTCATTAAACCTCTAACAAGCGTTGCCATGGTATGCAGAGCAGAGAGCCACTGCCTTTTGGCTGTGGTTAGATATTCTGCGAAACAAAATAAAGTAAAGTTACCTCATGCTACACAGCACAGCGCTCATAAATAAACAAAAATAAAAGTTTTTAAATAAGCGAGTCTTAATGGGGAAGTTAACCCCAATAACTTTAATACATGTAGGTTAATAAACTAATTTTGAAATACTATAACTTTTCGCCTACTCTGTTTACGGAGGTGTATGTTAATAGGTCCAGATTTCACCTCTTGTTGCACTGAACTGATGCGCTTGTGGAAAACGTTGTCTTGATCTTTGAAAAGTGACCTTCGCGGGGTCGGTTTCAGGGTTACATCTTTGGATGAATCTGTAAACAGATTTGATATTAATAATATGATATTATTTTATTGATCTGTAGATAGTCAGGTTATGGACGTATATCAGCTAGGGAGAAAACAAGACGAGTCCATATAGGAATTTACCATGCCGCTCCCCAGCTGATGATTCCAAGGGCTGCCCAGTGTTTTTTACAGGCTGCATGTATTTTTTTTATTTTTTAGATGTATAAGCATCTGAAAAACATACTATTACTTAATAACACCCTTAAACACACCCCTGTGTTTTAATTGGCTCATTTAAGGTCTTGCCCCCAATGACGACATCCAATGAGCATGCACACTTGCGACCCTTGGTAACCCCCCAGTAACCCCCCCCCCCCAGTTCTTTTTCCCCATGACCCCCCTTAAAGGTAAAAGGTCACCTGTTTGATTGAAGGGTGTACTATAGTCTCTTCAGCCTCCTACACTCCTACACTCTTTGAGGCACCTTCTCTGCCAGCACCTCCCTCCAGACCTCTTTCTCAGCCTTGCCGGCGCCTTCTCTTCTGGCACCTCCCTCGAGACTTCCTGCTCAGCCTCGCCGGCCTCCAAACCTCCTTCTCAGCCGTCAGCGCTCTCCTAGGTGCCTGCTCATTCATCCCTGGCCTTCTAGGCACCTCTGCTTTTGTTGTCAGCCTCCAGGTCCTCGTCATCGCTACACCCATCATTTCCATCATCAACGGGCAGTGCATTCTCGAAATTTCTGGCCACCCGAACTCTGTGCCTACTCGGGGCGATGTTTTCCTGCTTAGAAATGCAAGCATTATTATGGAATTTCTAAGCAATGCTTATGGTAACGTGTTAGTGTATTTTCTGTAGTGCTTTGATTGTTTTAACTTAAACTTTTCCTTCTCTTACAACCGGATAAATGCAAGGGGTATGTTTTGTCTACCAATAACTACCGTTAAAGCAACAAAGACGCAAGCTGACATTTGACTGAGTAACACAAACATAAAAACTTAAGACCCTTAAGACAAAAGCCTCATTCTTTAAAGAGCATTAAAACCAAGCCCACCCAACATGGAACCAACATTGCTAATATTATGGGACTATGTAGCTAGTCAAACCAAATAGTTTGTTAAAAGGGATGTTTAACAAATGTTAGAATCCAAACTTTACTGGAGAATATTTTCCTGTCCCAGTTGAATGGATGTTGACAATATTGTGGACCTTGGAAGGTGGACAGAGGAAGGGTCTCAGGAAACTCAATAGAGGATAAGTTATGTGGTCCAACATTAAGATGTTTGAACATACATGCTTCGCATGATTGTCACTTTTTGACTTGAGCAAGAAATGAACCCATAAAGGTCTTTGGTGAGGTTCAAATTAGATCATGTAGAATGGGGCGGCCTGTGGTGAAATCAATGTTAAAAAAAAAAATCAATGCCCTAATGTTAATTCTTGATGAAACAAAATAAATAACCTTTGATCCTTTGATGTCTTGACAGATGGCATGGGGAAGATGCCATAAAGTCTGGACCCTTTGTTCCTATAATTTTCTGACTGGTGGAAGTCATAAACCTTTATGACTGTCATAAACCCTTTGATCTACTGACAGGGGTCATAAATCTTAGTTTGAAACAATATGTCTATTTCCTTCTCTTTGATATTTAAATTAACTTTACTGCGTATATACTCGTCGTACTCGTCATCTTCCGCTTTACCTGGGACCGGGTCACAGGGTCAGCAGAGACACCCAGACATCCCTCTCCCCACACACCTCCTCCAGCTCCTCCGGGGGGAGCCCAAGGCATTCCCAGGCCAGTTGAGAGACATAGTACCCTGGGCCATCCCCTGGGCCTCCTCCAACCCCAAGTCCCCAGCCTATGCTTCCACCAGGGAATGTGTGATGGCAGGATTGAGGAGATCCTCGAAGTACTCCTTCCACTGCCCGATAATGTCCCCAGTCATGGTCAACAGCCTCCCACCCCCATTGTAAACAGTGTTGACAAAGCACTGCTTCCCCCTCCTGAGGCGCAGGATGGCCAACTGGTAGTCTTTCTCCATAGCCTCAATGAACTCCTCCCAGGCCCGGATATTTTGCCTCTGCCACAGCCCGGGCTGTGGCATGCTTGGCCTCACTGTACCCGTCAGCTGCCTAAGGAGTCTCACAAGCCATCCACAGCCGATAGGACTACTTCTTCAGCTTGACAGCGTCCCTTACTGCCGGTGTCCACCACCGGGTTTGGGGATTGCCACGGCGACAAGCACAGCAGACCTTACGGCCAGCAGCATCGACAATAGATGCGGAGAACACGGTCCGCTCGGACTCTATGTCTCCAAGGAATCTGGTCAAAACTCTCCCGGAGGTGGGAGTTGAATAAATCCTTGGCCGAGGATTCCGCCAGACGTTCCCAGCAGACCCTCACTATGCGCTTGGGCCTGCCAAGTTTGTCCAACTTTCTCCTCTACCAGCGGATCCAACTCACCACCAGGTGGTGGTCAGTGGACAGCTCTGCCCCTCTCTTCACCGGAGTGTCCAAAACATGCGGCCGAAGGTCTGACAACATGACAACAGAGTCGATCATCGACCTCCTGCCTAGGGTGTCCTGGTGCCAAGTGCACTGATGGACACCCTTATGCTTGAACATGGTGTTCACTAAGGACAATCCGTGAGTCGCACATTAGTCTAATAACGAAACACCACTCGGATTCAGATTGGGGAGGCCATTCCTCCAAGTCACGCCTCTCCAGGTGTCACTGTCGTTTCCCACGTGGGCGTTGAAGTCCCCCAGCAGAATAATGGAGTCCCTGGAAGGGGCACTATCCAGCACCCCCGACAGGGACACGAAGAAGCCCGGGTACTCCGCACTACCGCTCGGCCCGTAGGCCGAAACGACAGTCAGAGACCTGTCCCCAACCCGAAGGCGCAGGGATGCGACTCTCTCATCCACTGGGGTAAACTCCAACACGAGACAGCTGAGCTGGGGGGCTACAAGCAAACCCATCCCAGCCCGCCACCTCTCCTCGTGGGCCACTTCAGAGTAGAGTCCAGCCACTCTCAAGGTGATGGGTTCCAGAGCCGACGCTGTGCCTGGAGGTGAGCCCGACTATTTCTAGTCGATATCTCTCGACCTCCCGCACAACCTCAGGCTCCTTCCCCCCCAGCGAGGTGACATTCCACATCCCTAGAGCCAGCCTAAGCATCCAGGGATCGGGCCGTCGAGGTCTCCACCTTTGTCTGCCGCCCAATCCTCTTTGCACCGGTCCCTCATGGTTCCCATTGCAGGTGGTGGGCCCACTGGGGGGTGGCCTTGCGTCTCCTGTTTGGGCTTGCCCCGGCCGGGTCCCACGAGGAGCAACCCAGCCACCATTCGCTCTCCGACGAGTCCCGACCCCGGCTCCGCCGTGCCGGGCGATATCACATGCCTCGACTTATTGGTCCTCATGAATGTGTCTTGAACCGCTTTTTGTCTGACTTCTGCCATGGCAGACCCTACTAGGGGCATTTAAGCCCCAGACAACATAGCCTCTTGGATCATTCGAGCACTCAAACCCCTCCACCACTTGAAGGTGGCGGTTCAAGGAGGGGGCGTATATATCAGGACTAAAACAAAACATTGAATACTGGAAAACATTGCCCCTCTTAATGATTGGATGCATAAACTCAGTGAAAATGATCTCTCCTCCCAGATTTTGTTCCCCAACTTATTAAATTTAAAGAGTCAAAATATTGTTTGAAGGGATCCCAGATGCTGTTCAACTATACCCAGGCTTGCAAGATTCTTGTCTGGCATGAGTATAGTGTACCCTAAATAAAACTAGCCTATGTGTACAGATGGATGACCTGGGAGATAGCAGAATCCCACTGCTGTGTGGTGAACTTAATATTAAGGCTTTCCTCCCAAACATTTCTAATGGCAGAGAATGAGGATGAAGATGTTGCCCAGACAGAGATGCATCCTTTAGTTAGGGGATCCATAGAACGAAAAGTATCTCCAGGTGTTTCTGCAGGGCAATTCGGAAAATGAGGAAACAATTATTTAACAAAGTCCTTAGCCTGAAAAAATGGAAAAGGTGCGGATTTGGGAGGCTGTATTTGGTGGAGGGCTGTTCAAATGCAGAGAATATACCCTCTGTATACAGGTCATTAACTGATTTAACACCAATGTTGTGCCAGACCTGAAACACAGGATTGGTTCTGGATGGTTCAAAGACAAGTTTCTGTACAATGAAGTTCAGGCCAGAAAGTCCAAATTGTTTTCTGAACTGGTTCCAGATTTTTAAAGAGGTCAACAACACTGGGCAACCTGCCAGTCCTCAGAGCGGAGATGGAAACTGAGAACATAGAGCTGAGCGTAATGAGAACGGAGACAGTTTCCTCTCCAAAGGCACCCAGCCGGGGAGCAAGTCACCCCTCTTACACATCCAAAATGACAGCTTTTGGATGTTAACTGCCCAGTATTAATACCTAAAGACTGGTAGGGCATACCCACCCTTCTCTTAAGGTGATTGCAAACCTGAACAATGAATTCTGGCTGGTTTGCCATCCCAATGAAACATTGAAATCAGTTTATCCAGCTTCACAAAGTAGGATTTGGTAAGAAGGATGGGGAGGTGTTTAGTTTATCGTGCCAATAAGCCCAAGAGGAAGAGCCAACCTGTGGGCAAAGTCAGTCTCAGTCTTGTTAAGCGTAGGTGCAAAGTTGGGGTAATACAGGTCTGTCAGAGGTAAGGTAATCCTGACACCCAGAGAGCAAAAACCACCTGAGTGGAGTTATGGAGGAAGAAATTGCCCTAGCAGGGTCATTAATAGGAAATAATTAACTTTTTTGATAACTGACTTTGTATCATGCCACAGCGGCATATTCGTTTGATTAAAGATTTAGTAGGGTCACAGACATAGAGGAGGTGATCATCTTCATATAAAGAAACCTTATAGACTGTGCCTGCACATTTAACGCCCTTAAAGTTGACCTCAGATCCTAGCCAAAGGTCCAGAGGGTCAATTGCTAACACAAAAAGCAAATGGGAAAGTGGACAGCCTTGCCTTGCACCGCGACAAAGAGGGAAAGAAGATAGGGTGTTGTTTGTGCGAACCAAAGCCCGAGGGGAAAAGTAAAGGAGCCTAATCTATTCTCCAAAGATTCCATCCAGCCCAAACCCAGCCAGCACACTATACAGGAAGCCCCATTCAATCCTGTCAAAGGCCTTCTCCGCAGCAAGGGTGACCACAACCCCTGGCATTGCAGAACCACTTGAGATAATGATATTGAGAATATGTCTGATACTGAATAAGGATTGCGGACCAGGCATGAACCGGTTCTGATCTGAACCAATAATATCCAGTATGACACGTTGAAGACAAGAAGCTAGGACCTTCCAAAGGATTTTATAGTCAGTATTTAACAGCGATATTGGCCTACAACTGCCACAAAGCAATGGTTCCCAACGAACAGACAGGGACCCATTGCACCTTCCCGATACTGCTACAGACAGGGTATTGGGAAGGTGGCCAAGCATAAACTCCTCATTGAATATATCTCTAAGAGTAGGACTAAGAAGAGCGGAAAATGTCTTATAATATTCAGCCCTGAAACTATCAGGTCCGGGAGCCTTGCCGTTCTGGAGAGTGCTGATTGCTTCCTGAACATCAGCTGTTGTGATAGGAGCACCTAAAATTTCTGTCGCATCATTATCAACATGAGGAAAATTAATATTATTCAGAATAGTGTCAGGGGGGATATGGGGAGTTTGATGTATATAGAGCTGTGGAAAATTTTTACAAGGGAATGGTTTATGTCACTCGAATCCGTTAAGGTGTTACCAGAGGTGGATTTTATCACTGAGATCGACCTAAAAGAGGCCTTAGCTATAGCTTGAAGCAAAAGAAGCCTCCCAGTCTTATCACTGGATTCATAAAACGTCTGTCTGGACTTCAGTAGAAAGGTTCTAATTTTTGTGACATATTGTTCATCCACCTCATTAATTTCCCTAAAAAGACTAGTTAGGTAGGCAGCCTCAGTCTTTTTTTCTGTTGGTGACAACGGAAATAAGATGAGCCCTAAAATAAGCCTTGGACACCTCCAAAAGAACACCTCTGCATGTACCAGGTAAGTCATTCAGTTCAAAGAATAAAGAGATGCAAAAATTAAAATTGTAAAATTGTAGAAATTGTAGAAATTGTCTATAGAACTCTTCTGCCAGGAGAACTGAATGCAACCTCCACATTCTCAATGGCTCTGGTTGAGTGGATAAAACAACATCAAAAGAAGTTGGGGCATGGTCTGAAATTGAAATGCAATGGTAGTCTGAGGCCATAACTTTTGAGAGTAGTCTAACATAGAGAAGAAAAAAATCAATATGGGAGTATGTATGATGGACATGAGAGAATAAAGAGAAACTCTAGCCTCCTGGAAACTTGTGTCTCCAAGGGTAAGTGAGTCCATACTGTTGAGAGAGTGGGATAGGTTCTTCACTGATTGGGTGGGCGGGATACCCTGACAGAATGAATAATTCAGCACTAGGTCCTGAACAAAATGAAAGTCATCTCCCAAAATTAAATAATGGTTTAGGATATCCAGAAAGGATGTCAAAAGTTTGGTTACAAAAAGATTATCTTCCCAATTAGTGCTGTACACACACCAAAAGACAATTGGTATTCTGAAATGTTCCCGAAATCATCAGATACCTACCATTGGGATCCAATATGGAGATATCTAATATAAAAATGTATGCTGCTCCAGAACCTTTGGAATGTAGTCTTGAACAATATGTCTAGGAGCATCCTTATACTGCAGCTTTCCTCGAAGCTTTTGGGCCCCTCGCACCACCATCTCCTGATATTTAAAGCTGTTAAAACACACTAAAACACTCCATTATTCTGCTGGGGGACACTTTGCAAAGGCCAGATTAAGTTAAATGAATTCCAAAACTCTTCTTTCTGCCACCTTTCTGTTTATTGAATTTTCTGTCTTAGTGGTTATGAGTTTTTTTTTTTCCAATAATTGATGTTTGCTAGTGCATCTGAGCCTAATATGTCTACTTGTTTGTTTGTTCTAAACTTATTTATTTGTTCTCAAATTGCTAGTATTCCTGCATATTGCTGCAATCTAAATTACAAGGCCTAAAATTACTTTTTTGCGATCAAATTAATGTTTTTAATACATTATATTAGTTTTTTGTTTTTGCTGGATAACTTCTACTGAGAATTCTACTGAACAAACAAAGCAAACGTAGCCTTGTAAAATGTAATGTTTATCATACTTAAGGCCCTTGTGATAGAGTCATAGTGTCTCACTCCCACGGTTTTAGGATTATTGGAATCTTGGCCATGCTAGTGTTAAAGACATTTAATTTGGGCATCCCAGGCTGGGCTGACCAGCGTTAATATGATTCTAATGTGTGCACAGAAAACCATGTTTCTGTAATCATCGTTGGTCTGTTTCTGTATTTTCATTTCTTGCTCGTACATAAATGGCAATTAGCATGACTTTGCATTACTTTACTGACTGACTGAAGCTTTGGTTGTGATTTAGCCTGTTCAACACTGTACACAGAAAGTAAATAATCTGAATAAACTCAACTCACATGATATTTGTGAGTTTTACGATATTAATGCACAAAGAAAAGCAACAACACAGTTAACAAAAGAGGTTTGCTTTAATTTATGAAAATGAACCCAAACATGGGGCAAGTGTTTTAACAACATTTAAATGAGATTGGCATTAAAAATAATGAAAATGAACAATTAATGCCAATACTTGAACACAAGTTAGCAGATGAACTACTTCTCTTAACCTACAGAGCTGAACTGCAATGCTGGTAAATAGCCCTTGGCTTCAATGTCTTGTGGCTTCAATATTTTAGTGTGAGTCGGGTGTGTGAGTGAGCACTCTAAGTTTGTAAGTCACTGCCGATTGAGCCAGGCTTTAACCTGTATTAGGTTACACTTAATTTATGAACAATGTAAAACTTCTGCAATCACATGGAATGGCGTCCAGGGCCATATTAGTTGATCATTACTGACCTACAGTATCAAAATTGCCTAATATCTTCCACATTATGAGTCTCTTGACAAAATCAGCAGCTCAGTGAGAAATTCCTGTCTATGCCTACTGAACCTAAATGGCTGCTTTCCAGGCTATGAAAATCTGCTATTTTATTTAGTTTCTTATAGTTTCCCTTTTTTCTACATTATGTTGGTCTTACTGGACCCAGGCTGTAATATCTTTAGTGTCACAATGTGTTTCATTGCTTTTCTAAACCAGGGATAAAACATAGCATAGATCAAAGGATTAAGGCAAGAGTTAATGCTGAAAAGACAGAGGACAGTGGCAGATGTGTTGAATGAGATGTCACCTCCAATAGCAGCACAGTAAAATGGACAGAAACATATTAGAAACACAAGCACTAAAATACCAAGAGTCCTGGCTGCTTTTAGTTCGGATTTCCTTCCTGTCACTGAACACCGCAGGAAAACAGTTGTGACATGAGAGCGAATGGCTCGAGCCTGAAAAACAACGACTACAAATACTCTCGTGTAGAGAACTATGATGATAGTAACTGGAATGGTAAATGATAAAACAAAATCAATAACAAAAGTAGTATAATCGAAAAACACACATTTTCCGTGGCATTGAATCTTTTTTCCATTTAGCCCATCCTTCACAAATGTAATGCTGTAGAAAGCTGAATAAAGCCAGCATAGACTGATACACAGTCGTACTCTTGTCACAGTGATTCTGCTGTGATAACGCAGAGGGTCACAGATGGCCACATAGCGGTCAACAGATATCAGTACTATATTTCCAACTGAGGCAAGGGTGATAAGACTTATAATGTATAAGTACAGTAAACACATGATATCACCAAAAAACCAACAAGATGTTAGTCTGGCACTTTCACCTGGAAAAATTACAAGACCTACCATCAAGTCTGAGATGGCCAGAGACAGGAGCAGGAAGTTGGTGGTTTTGTGAAGCTGCCTGGAGGAAGACAAAAGCTTAACAAAGAATCTGAATGAAAATGAGCACGAAACATTACTACAAATTTAAAGCATTAAAAAAAAATGTTATTGTACTGAAAAGCAATGCAAATGTGTAATTATTTCATTGTGATAAAATAATAATCATCTCAGAATTATTGAAGGCTGTCAATGATAATTAGTTTCTCCTTGCCTGAAGTGAGAGATTGAGATGATAACAAGCATATTAAGTGTCACAGTCAACACACTGTTGAAATTAGAGCAGAAACTGCAGAAATTCAGCTGTGACCCATGGAAATTTGGCTTTCTACAGGAGGTGTTGATGAGCTGTGGAAAGGCAAAGTTCTTCTTCATCATAGACATCCATCATCAGAGACCTTTAAAGAGCAGTGGTTGTGACAGCTCTTAGATTGTAACTCTGCTTTACATCCATTTTATTTCTTTCTGACACACAGTTCACTACAGCTGCTCCTTCTCCCTCTCTACCTCACATATGGTAACTTGCGCTTGGAAATGTGTCCCTTAGGTAAAGTAGGTTAGTTGTTTTTCACTTGATTCTCTTCATATTATTCAGTTTTATTTTACTGTACATGTTCAGATTTTTTAAAGACATTTAAAAGAACGTTTTAGTTTGCCAAGACTAGTATAGATTGAAGAAGTTGTCCAAATCTTCATGAAAACGATAATTTATGTCTAACTACACCTTTATAACATGTTTATATGGGGTGTAATGTTTTCTGTGCTTTCTGACACCTGTGCTCGGGATGTAGGTGATGCCAAAACAAGGTGAAATACAATAAAGCTAAGTACAAGAGAATTTCCAGGCTGTCCTTGTTGTATAGCAGAAAAACTTGACACCTCTTGCAACTGTGCTACTCCAGGTGACAAACTGGCTTACATACACCCACTCTATCGTGCGGTGCTAGTGCCAAATTCAAGAGTTCCAGAGATGGACGCTTCCTTGTTGCAGGAACCTATATCCATTCCGAGGCCACCTACTGATCTGATGAATGACATACACAACATATTACTATAATATATATATATATATATATAATATATACTTATTATATATATATATATATATATATATATATAGGTCATGAAGTGTCATGATGCGGGTTTTAAGTAGGACCAACGTATAAGTAAGGAGAGGCCAGGAGCTGGACGACTGAAAGTAAGTTGACAATTATTCACTCTCACTCGGAACCCAGGCAGGGCAGCCAGGACCAAGGGAAACAGGACCAGGCCAGGATACAGTGTAGCAGACGAGACCAGGCATAACCTAACGGTAGCTACGACACTGTCTAACAAGACGTCTAATATAACGAACTAAGGCAACAAAGGAACTTAAATACAAATAGGAAATGCAGGGAAAACCAATGAACATCACTAGGTAAACAAAGGAAACTAGGAACAGGTGTGGAATAGACTGCAGGGAGACAGGGGGAGTGAGACCAACTAACATAATAAACAGAACAGTAGGTAAACGAAGGACCAGACTAAGTGAAATGGAGTTTAAACGAAAATTCAACATGGAAGACTCACCACCCCGTCAAACCAATCACTCCTCACTGGCTGCTCCTATCATCGGCAGGTCCACACTCCTCCTCAGCCAATCATCTCCAGGGCATCACTTTTAAAGACCCTCTGCATGGAAGACACCGCTCTTCTGCTGAGCTTCGATCAGCATGTCCGATTACGAATCTGACGATCCTGCTGGTTCCTTGCAAGACCTCTTTCTGGGTCCTCGCCCTCCTGCCGCTGCTTATGCTAGAAGAAGCTCTCGTCTAGCTTCGCAGCTCATCACTCCCTCTCCTTCCTCTCAGCTCAGGAAAAGTGGAATAAATCCCGGGTCTGACCAAGACGCTTCTCAGCTCGCTCTAGTCGCTGACATCCTCTCCCATGACTCCCCTCCCCCTCCTTCCATGGGAAAATGCCGCTGCAAAAATTCCAACCCCCCTGCCAAGACACGCCGAGGCTGTTCCTCATCCACTCTAGCTTCAGCTATGTCTCTTCCCGGCCCGTCTACAGCCGCACTCGCCTCTCTCTTGGATCCTCCTGCTGCCTCATCCTCTTCTACTCCAGCTGTCCCCGCTTCATTTATATCATCGATGGACTTACTTCAACGTTCCATCACATCGCTCACTCATCACCTCATGGATTTCTCCGCAGAACATGCCACGTCAGCTGTCCTTCCGCCCTCTGCCCCACCCAACGCTCAGTCTGTCGCTCAACCTGCTGCTCGGCCCCTCCCCTCAGCTTTCACACTGGCTAATGCCCGGCCCGGCTCTTTGTTAGGTGAGACGTATTTATTCCTTTATTCACCTTTTCTGCATTTTTCTGCATTCTTTCTAATTTTTTTTCCTACCTTTTTTTTTTTACATTCAGGCAGTCCTTACGTCCCTTTCATGCCAACATATCACCCAGACTTCGCTCAAAAATCCTTCAGGGTCAAATGATTAATTTAGTGTCTCTCATTTTACCTTTTCCTGAATTAGATCATCGCATCGCGACCTCAGAAGACGTCAAAGCAGTCTTTAAATCCTCCAACCCCACCTCTCCAAAGATCTCTCTTTTGGAGAGTTTGTGGCAGCTTTTGGCATTTTTAGAGAAGTTATTAGTTCTGTATTATCACAGGTGTGCACGTTAAATACGGACATTCTCTCTTTTATCAATATCACAAAACCTTTTCTGCTAAAGCTGCTTCCATTTTGGCTCCGTCAGGATCTCGCCTAGACTGGTCCGTGCTCGACATGGACATCCTAATAATGCTTACACAAGCTTCCCCATGCTTCTCCTGTGGCACAATCGGTCATCAAAGTTCTCTCTGCCCCTCACTCCTGCTCTGCTCTGGCTCAGCTACTCATCCTCTCCCTTCCCCTTCCAAATCCTTTCAAGGCCATGATTGCAAAGGAAGAAAAATCCAGGTTTTCAATAATTCTCCTATTTGTAATAACTTCAATGAAGGTGTTTGTTCAATCCAATCATGCTCTTTTCTTCATATTTGCAGCTTCTGCAAAGACACCCACCCGAAGTCCGTTTGTCCCCACCGTTCTTCCATCAGCAGGAGTCGTCGTGGTTCCAGGTGTTAATTTCCTGTTATCTTTCCACTCCTGTCATCATTCCCCTACTAGCTGCCCTCCTTCAATCCCACCCAGACCATACTTTTGTCAATTTACTCATCACTGGTCTCTCCCAAGGCTTTTTCATTGGCGTCCCTCTCCTCCCCACTTCCTCTTTAATTTGTTCAAACCTGCAGTCAGCACTCCGTGAGCCAGAAGTTGTACATCAGCTTCTTATAAAAGAAATTTCCAAAGGCTATATGATAGGTCCTTTTAAATCCCCTCCTTTTCCTTTCTTCCGTATTAGCCCCTTAGGAGTAGCTACCAGAAAATATTCAGGAAAAAAGCGCCTAATTATCGATCTTTCAGCTCCTCACTCCGGTTCCCATTTCAGCATTAATTCCATTATTCCCAAGCCCCCATTTTCCTTGTATTATGCTACGGTAGATCACGCCATATCACTTATAAAAACTGCTGGGCGTGGAGCCTGGCTTTCTAAAGCAGACATTACCGATCCATTTAAAATTATGCCGGTGCACCCTTCTCAATAGCACCTCCTCGGCGTCAAATGGGATCGCCCTTTTTTTTTTGCAGTCAGGCTCACTTTCGGCTGCAGAAGTAGCCCCTGCCTCTTCAACAAGCTGTCTGAGGCTCTCTGCTGGATTCTCCTTAATGTTTGCAAACTCCCTTTTGTTCTTCATCTGCTAGATGACTTTCTTCTAATCGATCCCACCTCCCCTCACCCCAGCCCCTCTCTTCCTAAGCTGATCCAGTTATTTCAGCAAGTCGGTGTTCCCCTGTCTGAAGAGAAAACTGCAGGTCCAGCCAACAAGCTCGAGTTCCTAGGCATCTCCCTAGATTCAGTCGCCATGGTAGCTTCTCTGCCGGAAGATAAGCTGTCCCGCATTCAGGAGTTTCTCAGTCCTTCTTCTCCTCCCCAGTCATCTCCAAGCGTCAACTTCTGTCCCTCCTGGGTCATCTGAATTTCGCAATGCGCATAATTCACCAAGGTCGCTCCTTTATTTCTCGCCTTTTGGATCTGGCTAATTCCATCCCCTCCCTGCTAGATTTGGTTTCTTTAGATGAATTTTGCCGCTCTGACCTGTCTTTCTGGTCCTCTGTCCTGCAGAATTGGAACAGTATATCTTTCTTCTATGAGGACACCTCGTCACGTCAGCAGATTCCATTCAGTTTTTCACGGACGCAGCTCCGTCCGTGGGTTTTGGGGGATTTCTTCAGGGTGCATGGTTCGCTGGCATCTGGCCATCTTCTTTTCCCCAATCCGAATCATCAGCCTTTTATGAGATAATCCCCATCACTATCGCATGCTGCGTCTGGGGCGATCAATGGAGAAGAAAACGCATAACTGTTTTATGCGACAATGAAGCTGAGTAGAAGTAATAAATAAGGGCCGCTCCTCTTCTAAGTCAATCATGCCCTTCATGCACCGCATCACTTGGTAAGCTGTAACTCACAATTTTATCATTACTGCCCACCATATTCCCGGTCATCATAACTCACTTACTGATGCTCTTTCTCGTTCTAAATGCTTTGCCTTTCAGCCAATGTTCATCCAACACGGATACCACCTCTCGAAGACCTGATACTCGACTAAACTCATCCCTCATTCCTTTACTCCAATCAGCTAATTATTATTGGAATTCAGGGTTGGTTCCCTCCACTCTCAGGTCTTATTCCTTTGCATGGCAAACTTTTTAAAAATTTCGCATCACTCATAATACTCCTCTTTACCCGTTTGCATTCCTACCGTCTTAGCTTTTATTACTTATTGCTTTGATGTCCGGCATTTCAAACTCCCTTACACAAAAGAGTTTATTAGCCGGCATAAATTTCTTTTCAAAAGGCCATCTCTTCGAAGCCTCTCCAAGCCTTTTTGTCAGATCATTCCATCAAACTTTTACCGAAAGGTCTTAAAAATCATAGCATTCCTGAGCCAGATTCCAGGAAACTGTTAGGTATTAATTAGTCAACTCAGAGGAACAACACAGAGTCTCTATTTTTCTTTCGCAAGAGGTAGCTCACACTGCAGTGCAAATCTACAAAGTGTTGGCACCCTCTCTCTTTATTTATATATGTGGTTCACACACACAGTTCAACAGACAGTTCAAGCATTTAGGGGGTGTACGTGTGTCTGTGTGTGGGGTCAGAAGGGTTAGGGTGCATGTGTTTTGCTTTTAAACAGTGAGGGAGTGGGGACAGGTACAAGCAAGCCCCCAGATGTTGCCGATAGTAGCATAACTCACTCCTCTCCCCCCTCCCCCTTTCTGTGGCACGTGGGAAGGAAGAGCACTTTGTACAGACATGAGTGATAAACAAAAGTTTTCAAAACCCTAACAGTCCCTCCTTTTTCATCACGAATAAAGTCATGATTAGATACATGTAAAAGAAAATCACTCTGTGTGAGCGAAAAAACCCACGGACGGAAAGCAGATTGTATTGTGGACAAATACTCACACGGCCCCTCGCCCAAGGCGACCCCAACCATAGTAGAGTACAATAATAATAAAACAATTTATAAATCAAGGTAAAACAAATGTAATAAAAGAAAAGAATTAAAACAAAGCCTTGTTCATGTCATCATTGTACTTTCATCATTTCACTTAAATAGCAATTTCTTTCGATTTTCTGCTATAAGGTCATTTTATGAAGTAAAATTATGAGTACACTCAGGCATTGAAGATATATTCATTTACAACATGTCATCATAGTATCTGTTTTTGGGTCCAAGGGTGTCGACTTGAATCAATGCTGCATATGCGACTGTGACTGACTGAGTCACTATCCTTTTTACCATACATTTGCAGCATGGAATAATACATATTGACAAGATGCACAGGATGATCAGGAATACTGCTATAGCGAGTAAGAAAATCTTAACCCAATTCATCCATCCCCCTTGGAGCATCCAGTCTAACCAAAAGGAGCTGGGAGTCGGGTGGTCATGTGACGTTTAGCAGGCTACGCAGGTTATTCAGTGCTCCTGTTATGTCTGAGGAATGTATATTATTCTGGAATATATGTGCAACAAGTTTTGTTCAGCAAAACGCAAACGCCCCCCGTTGATGCTGTTAGAATATCCAAAGCCATGCGGTTCTCAATTATCATGGCTCACATAGCATTCATTTCTATGTTTTAGCGATGTTCTACTATTATGGAGTTATTCAAAAACAGCCCTAATCGGTAGCTTAAAGTTTCCACACGCTGCATTAGTTTGCCCACACCTAGCCAAGGAAGGAGAGATAGTGTCACTTTATCTCCTTTGGCCCAAGGCTTAAATTCATCCGGGACATTAGTTCCCAGATAGTGCGCGTGTGTTTCATTTTCTATGTCTCTCTTTAGCCTTTTGGGGAAGGTGGGTATCATCGTTACCTTACTGAGTATCATAGGGTGGTCAGATGTGAAAACTGGAAGCACACACCCCATACCAATTCGGGGTAGTATGAAATAAGCGTTATTCCCGCATAACCAAGCTACCACCTTCGACCCAGTAAGTTCGTTTTGAATTGTTATTATCCTGGGGATCCATGTGCCTCACACTGCGTGGTGTTAGGAAGAATCATTGTCCTTTTCTCTACTCAAACAATCGTGGTGGGAATGTGTTCCGTCTGCCATGTGCTTCGAATGGTGTGGCTTTCCCTTATTACTGATGTGCAGAGGGCGCCCTTTCGTGGGGTCACATGTGCAGTTACGTGGTCCACCATGCATATGCACAAGAGAATGTTGTAGTATGTGTACGTTTCGTTGTTCTTATTAACCATTTGGATGGCCTTCTCCCTTCTGTCAGGTTTTGACTGGGCAACATGAAATTTGTACGCTTCGCATACCCCAGAGTCCTATGAAAAGGCACATGCTGCTCTGGGAAATTCATTTTCTCACATACACTGTAGGGCCCTGGAATGAACTGGCCATGAAGAACATAACCTAACAAAACAAAAAAAATCTTTTGTTTTTTTTTTTATTTTGTGCTTTAGTGTTTCATACACATAACCCCCGATACCAATAATTTTGCAGAAACAGATGTCTTCCTCCTTTCTTTAGGGGGTCTGAGATGAGAGCCGTCCGGTGTCCATCTTTCTCGTGTGATGTCGGATCGCCTAAACAGAGAAAGAGTCCTGATACCAGAATTAGGCCTCAGGCTTATCAGTCCTGCCCACATGTTACAAAAAGCCATGCTAAGTTGGGCACAGGTCAGTTGTTTTCTATCTCTGGTTTGAGATGCTGAGCCCTATGGGGCACCAGCCCACTTTGTCAGCCGTCTTCCCCTGTTACCCCGTAGGTTGTTTGGATCCTGTCACGGTAATATTGCTACAGTGGATCTTGTGGATCCAGATGGTCCTGTCTGCAATTTTTAGAGCTGTCGGTGTGGTAAGGAGACTCGGTATGGCCCTTTCAGCAGGAGGCCTTCAGTCTTTCTATGGAGTATTTTAATCAGGAACCAGGTCTCCAGGCATCAGGTTAGCTCTGTGGAATAGGATCAGAGGTTACTGGCAGAACTACCGGGGGACAACTTTACTTCCTTTGTTTGTAAATTTTATTCATCCATTAAGCAATGATGTTCCTGCTGTGCTTTTCCTTTGTCATCCATTTCTGCATGGCAATGGAAAAGGTCTTCCGTACACTATTCAAAGGAGTGAGGACCAGTTTTGATTTGGAGTTTTCTCATCATAGTTTAACCAGGGATAGGCATTGGGGAACACGCCTCACTGTTTCTTCTATCGCTTTCCCTCTAATCTATTTTTTATTGTTCCAATTTGTCATCAACCAGCCGCCCCAGCGATGTGGGTGTAAGAACAGTGGTTTTTTAACTAAAACACTGATGCTTTAGACCCACAGTTCTATACATTATACAACAATGAGTCCCATTATTGATCTTATATTTGTGGGATACAATATGTGGGGAAAATGTGTCACTAAACTCTTTGCACTGTGAGTGATCAACAGTGCTCTGTAGGGGTATATTCAACCCACTTTGAAAATGCATCTATGACCACTAAACAATATTTCTTCCCCCTGACCATGATAATCATGAAAATCCATGTGACTCGTGTGAACGGGATGAAGGTGCTGCTGGGGCAACTCGGCCTCTTTTGGGTCTCATGTTTCCTGTGGGATTATGTTTGCAGCAGATAATAAATGATCTCCAAAATTTTTGCAGTCAGAAAATTTATGTGTGAAAAATGTAGATTTAATAAGTGTATCATTCCCCCTTTGACACATGGGGAAATCATGTTTCACATGGGCCGCCGTTCCTGTATAATTCTTTGGTAATATTGGTTTATTTCCACCAAGGATAAATATCATCTTTTTTTATGGCCCCTCTATTCAGCCAAGATTTAACTTCGAAGCTATTTAGCAGAATGTCAGGAAAGTGTTCCCTTATGTTTCAATGGGTTTTTTTTTTATCATCAGATTGATGCGCTTTACATTTACAAAGCGCTATCTTTGATGTAGCTGGATAGCTAACGCAATCGTTTTAACAGATTAAAATGTGTCAATTTGTTCCAAATGATGTTTTTGAACCCTCTATTTTCCCATATTTTGGCAATATGGGAAACAGGAACTGAATACATATTAGGCTGTTGTGTAGATGGTTAGGATTTTTCCTCATGTAATTTCACAGGCCTTGATGACAGCATACAGCTTGGCAGTCTGTGCTGAACAGTATGGGGCTGCTGTGATTCTATAATTTTAGTTTTCAGTGTTAACTGAATAACCAACTTATTTTTCCAGATTCATCTTTTGATGCTGATCCGTCCACAAAGATATTTGGGAGTTTTGCAGAGGGGTCTGAGAAGGATGGTCTGCCTGGGTTTTGTGTCTCCCTCAACCTTGTTTTGCAGAATGGGTTTCCATCTTCTGCTGTTGGATGTAAAGTGCTAGGTTCAGTGGACACATCTTTGCAAAGTTATATTTGGTTGTGAGAGTAGCAATTAAGGTCAATGCCCGATAGCCTTGCAGTGTCAAGAAAGGAAGTGAGGTTTGTAGCAATACAAGGTTGACACGAAATCAGAACTTTCATGTGAATGTGTGCACAGCACAATTTCAGCTGTCTGCTTCACAGCTTCTGCCGTGCTGTGCAGGCTGTAGACAAGCTGGAAACCAGTTTTTTAGAATAAAATGCTAAGGTCTGTTTCTGGAGCCAAATGGCTGGGTAATACAGCTTCTATAACCTTACATGCATCTACACAAAGTGTGAAAGGCTGGGTATAATCCCGGCAGGTGACTGTTGTTTGAGCAGATTTTTTAGCTCTGGAATGCTGATTTCTCCCTCCTAGTCCACGTGATTTTGTCTTTTATTGTCATGTTTTGCCATAGATCATAGATGCAAGGGTTGTACAATGGCTGCAAGTCTGGTAAGCAATTCTCTGCAAAAAGTTACACAGTCCAGGAAAGGACATCATTTGTGTTTAGTCGTGGTTTTGGGCTTACTGCTATGGCTGTCTTTCTGCTGCTTAGAGGGAGCGGCCATGTTGTGATCGCATATGTCCCAAAATAAATCTTTTCTCTTACAAAACTGCAGTAGCCATAGAGACTTTGTGCCCTGTCTGGTGGAGATGTTTTAGAAACACTGTTCATCGGTAGCTTCCTCACAGTGTGGTGAGTGTCTAAAGCATAAGAATATCATCTACATACAACAGGGACTTGGCTATGATTCAGGCACCTCACAGGTGCTAATGGAATATCTTAATGCTTGCGTATATACAGGGTTGGGACAATGAAACTGAAACACCTGTCATTTTTAGTGTGGGAGGTTTCATGCTAAATTGGACCAGCCTGGTAGCAGTCTTTCACTTGATTGACATTGCACCAGTAAGTAAGGTGAAGGTTCAATTAGCAGGGTAAGAGCCAGTTTTGCTCAAAAATATTGAAACTGCAAACAACAATTATGGGTGGACATACCAGAGTTCAAAAGAGACAAAATGTTGGTGCACATTCTTGCTGGGTGCATCTCTGACCAAGGACTGCAAGTCGTTGTGAGTATCAAGAGCCACGGTAATCCAGGGTAATGTAAGCATACCACCAAGACGACGAACCACATCACAGGATAACCCTGTGGACACAAGGGAAGCTGTCTGAAAGGGACTGTTTTCGGGTGCTAACCCGCATTGTATCAAAACATAATCATGGCTGCCCAAATCCCCGGGCGAAGTAAAATGTGCACCTAAACTATCCTGTTTCCACCAGAACTGTCGTCGTGGAGCTCCACAGGGTCAATATAACGGCCGGGCTTGCTATAGCCAAACCTTTGGCACTCATGCCAATGCAAACGTCGGTTCAATGGTGCAAGGAGCGCAAATCTTGAGTGTGGAACAATGTGAAACCCTGTATTGTTATCTGATCGAGTCCACCTTTACTGTTTTCCACCACATTCGGGAGCAGTTACGGTGTGGAGAAGCCAAAGAAGCGTACCATCCCAGACTGTTGAATGCCAGAGTGAAGAAGGGGGGTGGATCAGTGAGGTGGGCTGCCTACATGGCATTCACTTGGCCCAATACTTGTCTAGTTATGAGAGCGTCATGCCAAGGGACTACCGAAACCATTCTTGAGGACCATGTGCATCCAATGGTTCAAACATGGCATCCTAAGGCAGTGCCGTGTATCAGGAGACAATGCACCAATACACACAGGGGACTGGGTTGAAGATTGGTTTGATGAACATGAAGTGAAGTTGAATCTCCCCTGGCTGCACAGTCACTCAGACTAAAATATTATTGAGCCACTTGGGGTGTTTTGGAGGAGCGAGTCAGGAAAAGTTCATCCACCAGATCACGTAGTCCGGACCTGGCAACTTATGTCCTGAAGCAAGAATGGGGATTAAATCTCCTCTTGATCACACTTTGTGTAGGAACTTGTATTCATGTCATTCCCAAGACGAATTGACGCTGTATGGCCGCAAAAGGAGGCCCTACACCATACTAATAAATGATTGTGGTCTAAAACAAGGTGCTTCAGTTTCATTGTCAACCCCTGTAATGTGTTGGCTTTCGCTGAACCCTTGTGGTAATCTGGTGTAAGTATATTATTCCTTTTAAAGTGAAAAACGCAAATAAATGCTGTGGACTCGTCATGCAGTGGTACTGTTAAAAAGGCATTGCTTAAGTATCTACCCACTGTGAAATATTTTTATCTGGAGTTTAATGATGCAGTATGTATGTGGATTTGGGAGTCAGGAGCAGCATGATCCATTATTCATTTATTGGTTCTGAGGTCCTGGACCATTCTTCACTTTCTGTGCTGGCTCAAATCTGCCACAGGAAAGCATAGGGTGTTGCATGTAGCATCAGGTCCTCCTTATATTAATATTCCTGATTTGGCATGTCCTGATTACTGGCTTAATGCTTCTCAGCTTTGGCGTCAAGGGGTATTGGCGACTAGTGGCGTTGTTCGGATATTAATTTAATCATTATATGGTGAAATCCTTATAAGTCTACATCAGTTGGTGATTGGACCCACAGTTCAGGTGGACAGAGCTAGGGCAGGGTTGCCTGTTCGCTCTCTTGCTTCAGCCATGGCCTGTATTGTCCCTTTGCCTCATCTAAAATGTGTCTTTGGATGGACTTGAATGTCTACCTAAGGTGAGTTTCCAGATTTCCCCCTGTGTTAGGATCTACTTTCCGTCAGAGCTTGTTTATGCCTGATATCTCCCTCTTTCAGCCCGCTGTATAAAGTTTTCTGATTCTTTCACTTGCCCTCAAGGGTTTAGTTAATGATAGCTGAGGTGTACTGCCGTGAAAATGTTGCGAGCTGATTTAATGACATATAATTGAGGTGGAGGATATTCTGTTTTGGGTCAACATAAAGGTGCGGTATGGTAACAGTTGATTATTTTCTCTGTGAAAAACAGTTGTCATACTGATAATCTGGCCATGGAGTACCTTTATATCTCATGTACATGGAGCTCAGTATCTGGCATGTACTGTGCCTCATAGGAAGTTTGTTTCTCTCTGTTCTCCTCAGCAGTTCTTGATCTGTGGTGTGGGGCCTAGATCGAGGGACCAGTAATAATGCGGCTGTGAGAATTCATTTAGGACTAGGGCCCTCGTTCCACCACAGCTTGCATACCTGTGTCTTGTTGATACTATAACTTCTATGCAACTTTTGCATAAGATCTCTTCCCAACAGGGTTACTGGGCATTTGACTTATCAGAACGGGGGCAGATAAGTAAGTTTTGTCTCAGGCCTGCTGTATTGTTACCGGCACTTAGGTAATTCTACCTATGATGTGCCAGCTGCTGACGAACACGCACTGCGGTGTGGAATATTTTACTCCGGGTGGAAGGTTAGTTACCACAGTTTACATGCCGCCTGTATCACACAAACAATTATATTCCTTTGCCATTTTATTTATTATGTTTTGTATATGGCACAACTCTTGCGTCCTCTAAGTGATATAAGTTCCCGTGCTGATTGTATTCAACTTCCTCCAATTTCACTACTGTTTTCTCTGACTAAGGGTGGGAGGAAGGCTGGGCGGCCGTGCTGTAGTTGTCAATTCTGCGAAGGAGTCGGGTGTATGAACACCCACTTTTTCATTTACCATTATCTTGCCCAAAACTGTCCTGGTCCATTGCAGATCCAGCAGTTTCATCTCTTGGCCATGGTCTTGTAAGTTTGTTCGACATTCTCTAGCATAATGCCAATATTGCCACACCTCAGGCACGCATTGTCTTGTGTAGGTGTTGTCGTGGCATCCTCCTCTTCCTCCGCGACCTCTGAATCCTCTCCCCTTACCCTTTGCCTGTTTGTCCTGAACGATGCAATGCTATTATAAGCCGTCTTGCATCTGCAAATGTATATGTCTTCCTATTTTGCTGTGTCTTTATGGGCTGCTGTGCATTCTCTAAGCTCTGCGGGAACAGTTCCTGTATTTTGCCTGAACCCGTGTTTACTCTCCAGTACCGTCTGAGTTCAAGCTTAATGCCTTGCAGAAAGGCTCTCTTTCACTGCTTTGATAGGCTCCTGCTCTGCTTCATCATATGGTATAAGCAGAGTTTGCTATAAAAACACGTCTCATCCTATCCAAAAAATCTTGTAGGTTTCTTCATCCTTCTGTTTGCATTGTGAGATTTTACCATAATCTGCTGTCTCTAATATAACTCCTCGAATTCTTTCAAAGAGTAAGCGTAAGCGTGCCTTTAAAACCTGGTGAATTCATGTGCTAATGTGTCAACCATTGTCATCGCATACCCAGTAAAACCGCCTGCCGTACTCTGCACCAGCGATGACCAAACAGCGGGGAAAACACTCGGTAGCATTTCTCTACATTAAGATGG
The DNA here is from genome assembly GCA_036173005.1 of Crenichthys baileyi. NCBI lineage: Eukaryota > Metazoa > Chordata > Actinopteri > Cyprinodontiformes > Goodeidae > Crenichthys > Crenichthys baileyi. The sequence goes on along the minus strand of JAHHUM010001189.1, from coordinate 12,170 downwards.
AAGCTTCCCTATGAGTTCTGAAATAGCTGCCAAAAAAAACTCCTCTACACCTTCCTGTATCGGTGGGATAACCTTTAGAGCAGCAGTTCTGTCTCCTGTGTCCATGGCCCTATATACTAGAATAGTTGGCGGCTGTCGGGTGATTCGCGTCACCTACGTTTGGATTGCTTATTCAAACTATAGGAAATGTGTCTTCTCTAAATTTTTTTCCAGCTGGATGAAAATTTCTGTTTGTGCGACCATTAAAAGCTTCGCCTGGGTATATGCGCGGGTCAGTAGTAGTTTTCTTATCTTTACTCACTAGTTCGACACCTGTGGCCCCCCAGAAATTAGGAGACCAAGGAATCACTAGAACAGCTCTGTTCTTCTTTTTTAAAAGGATTGCTAACTTTTCTTGCTTCTTATAGGAGTTTTAGGAACTTGCTCAACAGCTCCTTCCAACTCTCTTACAAATTTGCTGTGCGCAGCCGCCTGTCAGGACGCTGCCTGCACGGCAGGGGGCTGCGCCTCTCGCTGTCAGGTGCGACCACTGTCCTCATGGTGCGCCACCAAGACAAAGCCGCAGCTGTCAGCTTCTCCTTTCGCCTTCTCCTTTTCTATTCTTTCCTCTGCATGTCTCTTAACCTACTTTGTTGAGCCATTGTATGAGAATTGATTACTCGGACCTGTCTCTGTTCTTTTTAGTTGGTTTCTTGTTTTCATTATTTCTAATTTTAAATCTCCCTTGTAATTTTCTAAGATATCATTAGTATTTTAGTTTACCAAAGAAACCATGTTTTTTTATTTCCATCTATGACAGACTCATACCTGATCCTTCTACATAGTTCTCCATTAAACTTTACATCCCCTTCCAAAATAATTTGCTACTTGTGTTGTTTCCCCATTGATGTTTAATTTTAGTTCACAAAACTATTAAATGTCCCCAGATCACTCCTATCCCCCATCCCCCTTTCTGTGGATGTGGGAATGTGTCATAGCGGATTTAACAAGTTGACCCACATGCAGAAAGCAATTCAGGATTACGAGCTTTATAGTTAGAAGTTTTAGTTTACAAGACAAGCCAAGAACTGGGAAAGGGAAATGGAGTTTGAACCTGTAAGAAAAAAATAAAGCAAAAGGTAAGCAGGGATAAACTGAAATAGAGAATGAAATAATGATTCCCAGTCTTATGGGAGAAAGGGAGATCCGCCAGAGGGGAAGGGGGAGAAAACCCAGAGGATTGTTTACGCGTGGGGAACGAGATGCGTGAGTTCGCGGTCTGACAGGAAGTTAGGATGTCCAGACGTTTAATGTGGTAGAAGCTTGATGCGGGATGGTGGACAGGTTTGTTGAGGAGGATCCCAATGGTATAGGAGGAAGCTGCCAGCCGGTGAGATCCACAGGAGCAAACGGAGGTTTGAGTCTTTGTTTGAGCGTTTGTTCATGACTTCTTCCATAAGACAATAATCAAGAGTCAAAGCTGACAGCGAGGTCTCAAAGTTCAGGTACACCTGAGGTAGAGCATGAAGGATTAGCAAAGGCAAAACGGAAGACTAGGCAACGAGTAATGTGGCGGGAGTGGTACCACTAATGGGCAACACTCTGGCAATGAGCTTGCTCGGCCGCCTCCTTCTTAAATCCTCCTCTGGAGATGATCAGCGGTGATGGAAAACACCTGTCAAGACACCTCCACGTTCAGACGCCATCTACAGACTAAAAAAGTAAGCCAGCACCAAAAAAACAACACCATGGCAGCAGATCCTGACAGAAAGGAATTTTAGCAACTTTGTACAGACATGAGTGATAAACAATACAAAGTTTTCAAACCCTAACCAGAAACATATCAATTGTTTCCATCTTAAAAGAGCTCCTTCTAGTGCTCGTTAAGGCCCGTGTGCATCTACCTAAAATTTCTTCTCTCCAGCACCTGTGCTTTTGAGCTTCTTCATGCGTTCCTCAGGATAGGGGAATTTACTACCCATACAAGCTCATTCAATCATGCTAAGAGACCTAACTAATTCTGACCTAATAAGTTCTATCCCGATCATTTTAAAATCATCTTAAAACTTCTCCAAAGGAAAAGGTCCTTGCTTCATCATTTCATCGCTCGTTTAAACGGTCCATTCTCCCCCTTTCATGCCATGTTTAAATTCGTCATCAAACGCCACAAACTCTTTCCTTTCTCTACCACCTGGACTCTGTGCGAGGCTGGCTGGTGCCTGAGGACAGCGCCCCCTTAATGTCTCTTTGCTGGCAAACCGACATAAACTCTTCAAACTGGATCCAAGGCGCTTCCATATGATCACGCGGATCATATGCCACAAGTTAAGTCCGAGTGAATCACTGTTGTGTACCTGGTATTACAGAGATCTTAAAAAGGGAAATGAAGGTATAAGGATTGCTTTACTTTCTCTTGAGGCCTGCAGGAAGCAAACTGTGTCAGAGAATTCCCTGCCAGAGGGCGGTCTCTACGAAGCCAAATGGGAGTGGTTTTCCCTGTCTGAGAGAAGGACAAACAAGTAGCCGCACACCGTCGAGTAACGTGCGGTTGGCCTCGGCCCGGACAGAGCGGCCGCCAGTTACTGCTCCACGAGGGTAGATGAGAAGCTAAACCTTTGTTCACAGAGCTTTCTTCCCAACATTGTCGTCGCTGGACAAACTACCTCCTCAATACACGGTTCACATACCGAGGTTAGGTGTTTGGGCAGAGAAAGATTTCTACATTGCAATGATCTAAACATTTTCATTTTATGAAGTTGTTTTGTTTGTGTGAAAAACTCTACTAACTTAGTGCTAGCAGGCTCCCTGCAGCACACTGCCTCAGTGTTTTCCGCAGGTTAGTGTTTGTGTTGTTCCTATAAGTTAAAACGAACTAACTTAAACGGGGATTTAACATGGAAAGAATTGATCATAACCCCCCGTCCCGCGCTTATGCATTTAAACCCTTATGATTGACGATATTTACAAGGTGTGTTTTTTTCTTTTTTGTTTCTGTTTGAGTTCTGGTGCTAAGCTATCAGATTCTTTTGTTAGCTTTTCACTGCTAACAGCTTAGAACACGTTTGCCTGCTACAAGATATCTTACCCTAGAAAGGTTGTTAGTTTAAACTCTAGTAAATAATAGTTAACTAAACATTATGTTACTTAAACACTTAATAATAAATAAACACCATTAAGCCCCATTTCTCCAGAAAGATTGGCTCTTTTCCAAAAATTCCCTTAAAACTATTATTTTAATAAATAAAAGGCAGCTAATGAGACACCGATTGAGAATTAGTCTGCCAGAAGGTTGGTTTTATTCAGCAAATCATTCTTTGAAATATTATTTATTAAAATAATGTTTTAGTTGATCTTGGCAATTGTGAATGGTTGTTTGAAGGTATTGCAATATTGTCCAAAGTTAGTTCCAAGACAACTTAAATCTCCGTTTCCAGATTCTCAAGAAATCTTGGTTCTCAAACATAAAACACTGCCTGGAATGTGTGCATCACTCTTTGGTCATGATTTTCAATCATCCTTTAATCACTCGTTTATATTGTACATAGCCCATTAGTCTTCGTTATTCTGTAATTCTGCTTGGTAGTTTAGTTGGATTGTTTTAGCATAAGTATGTAAATACGTAAATATGTAAATACATATTTACAGTAAATTCACAGTAAATATGTACATATGAAATATGTTTGACTTTGTGTTGACTTATTTTTGTTCATAAATTCTTGTATATTAAGAAATTGTGTGAATTAATTCTATGTGTGTGCAGAGTTTGGCTGTTCAATAATGTCAGAGCTTGGCTCACACCTTTCTATTTTGTCCTAATACCATCGCCTTACTGGGCTGGTATTCACAGGATAACCCTTAATAGACCAAAATATTATTTGATAAAATATTAATATTAAATATTAAATAATATTTTGAGATTCATAGTCACAACAATAGGCTCCCAACTCCTTCCATACCAAGGCCTACGCCACCACCAGGATCGGATCCCAGGGGGGAAGACGTACCTAATCATAATCATAGGATTTTTATTCAAACTCATTTCATCCTCAGCATTCACATCTTCCTCAGGGGTCCGAGCGCCAAAGAAATAATCTTTCATTAATAAACCCTTTATCCGTCTTCTTGTTGTTTCTCCATATTGTGAGTCTTTCCAGGTTGAAATAAACAAAAACACAAGCACAAAACATAGACACAGGCTGGGCATGACAGAAAGGGGTAAGCCAAACTCAGATTAATGAACAGCAAAGCTCTGCACACACAAATTGAATAAATTTGCACAATTTATTAAAATACAAGAATTTATTAACAAAAAAAAGTTATCTCAAAGTCAAATATATTTCAATCAACAAACTATTTACTATACTGGAACAATCCAACAAAACTACCAAGCGAAATGAAAGAATAAGGAAGACCAACTATATATAGTATGAACAAATGAATCAAAGTTGGTTAAAAACCATGGCCAATAAAGTGATGCAACATTAGCATTCAATGTTATTTATGGCTGAAAACAAAGATTATTAAGGATTATAAAGGATTATTTTGAGGAATCTGGAAATGAAGTTAAGTTAGTCTTGGAACTAACTTGGACAATAATTTGCATACCTTCAAACAACCATTCACAATGCAAGATCAACTAAAACATTATTTTAATAAAATAATTTTCAAAAGAAGATTTGCTGAATAAAACCAAACCACTTCTGCCGATAACTAATTGTCAATGGTGTTTAATTTGCTGCCTTTATTTAGTACAATATTATTTAAGGAAATATTAAAATATTATTTAAGGAAATATTATTTTGAAATAGAACCAAACCCATCTGGATAAATGAGTAGTAATGGTGTTTAATTAGCTATAACAATTAGTAAAATAATATTAAAGGAAATATTATTTTCCTAGATTGGAAACTAACAACTTTTCTGGATAAATGATTCTTAATAGACTCATGAGATGGTGGTCATAAGTCACGTGTTACCAGCCATTAGTGGATGAAGCTAAGAAAAGAAGCTGATAGCTTGTTACCATACGTTTAAAATCAAACATGTACCTTTAGGATACTATCAATAAAAGGATCACAATGCATTGGCTGAGTTTTCTCAACACAAACAAAAAACAAGAGAGAGAAGGAGAAGTTCAAATCGATTATAGCAGACAATGCAAGATTGTTGGGAAACAAGTTGGATGAACTCCAAGCCCTTCAAATGACCCAGCCAAAGTTTCAGGAATGCAGTATTATGTGTTTCACTAAGATATGGCTGCAGGATCAAATCTTCGACTCCAGCGTCTCTCCAGACTTTCCGACCGTATGAGCAGACAAAGATTTAAAGAGCAGCAGCAAACGCAAAGGAGGTGGGCTAGCAGTACCTGTGAACAACAGATGGTGTAATCCAGTACCTGTTACTGTGAAGTGTACTCTCTGCAGACCAGATACTGAATTGTTAGCAGCAGCATTGTAATTTTCACCAGTGTTATTTTGCTGTTGCCGACACAGTGCTGTTGCCAACACTGCATGTGATGCATGTGATGTCATCAGCTCAGTTGTTGCTAAGCACCCCATTGCTTTTGTGGCAATATCTGGTGGTTTTAACCATGCTTCACTTTCTGCTGCCCTTCTAATATTTCAACAGTTTGCCAGCTGCTGTACATGAGATAACAAAATATTGGATTTGTTTTATGCAAATGTCAAGGACACATCAAAGATTCATCTCTTAAAGCAAGACCAGGTCCAGGTTAATCAAATCACATTCTTGTTTTTCTCTGCTCGAAGCCCCTTGTTCAGAGGCAACCTGTAATAATGAGAACTGTGAAAAGATGGTCACAGGAAACTGAAGAAGCCCTGTGTGGCTGCTTTGAGGCCACAGCCTGGGATACACTGTGCCAGCCACAAGGAGAGGACACCATTGTGTAACCGACTATATAAACTGTAGTCTGGATAACACTATCCCCAAACCCTTGATCACCAGTGACCTGAAGGACCTGTTTAACAAGAAATAAAGCCTTCAGAGAGGGAGACAGGGAATTATTGAGGTGTATACAGAAAGTCTTAAAGTCAAGATAAGAGACTGCAAGGAGGTGTACAAGAAGAACCTGGAGAACAAGCTCCGGCAAAACAATACCAGAGATGTGTGGTCAAAGATGAAGACCACAGGCTTCAAGCAGAAGGAAGATCGGACCGATGGATGTCTGGACAGAGCCAATGAACTAAAAACACATTATTCAATAGGCAGCTCAAAAACAAGCTCAGAAACATTCTTCACTCCTGCCAACAGCCAAACAGACATGCCACCATGCTTTGACCGACAGGTTTCCTGTCAGAGCTCAAATGTTTTATCTTCCACATTAGCCATGGACCCTTCTGCTTCTACATGTTTGTCTTCAACCAAATCAGAAGATGCTGATGCCACGGTGGTGGGGCGACTGTGGCGATGGTGAGAGGGGTTCGTCTTATAACCGGTGGGTTGCTGGTTGCCTGCTAAGTCTGTCTCACTCGTTGTGTCCTTCGGCAAGACACTTCACCCACCTTGCCTACTGAAGGTGGTCAGAAGGCTCGGTGGCACCTGTGTATGGCAGCCTCACTTCTGTCAGTGTGCCCCAGGGAAGCTGTGGCTACAATGTAGCTTACCACTGTCAGTGTGTGAACGTGTATGAATGCTTGGATGACTGAATGTAGTGTGAAGCGATTTGGGGTCTCTAGGGACTGGATAAAGTGCTTTACAAGTGCAGGCCATTAATCCTTTACCATTTTGAACTTGAATAAAACAAATTATTGTACATTTTAAGAGAAACAGGAACAGGTCAAACACTGTTTGCATCATGTTTGTCACATTCTGAGTTTGAGATTGACCAAAGCGCAGACAAGGGCTGGGCAGCAGCATGTTGTAGAAAGACTGCAGGTACAAACATAAAGTCGAAATCCAAAAACTTACAAAAGTTGACTCTGCAGGAACATGATAAACTCAGAACTTAGACAAGGGTAGTGAACGCGAGGAACCAGCGAAGAACAATCAAAACCAGAGAGCTTATAAACAGAGGGAAGTGGAGTATGGACCAATGAGACTGAGAGGGAGGAAATCAATGGAGATAGAAATCAGGTGTGGACCAGGCTGCAGAGAACTGAGGGAATGTGAATAGTTGCCAGGGGACCGGCGGCGAAGAAGACAATGGTCCTGGAAACCGGCTGCAAAGGAGCCAGTGACTAAGGAGCCGAAGATCCGGAGGTCTGCTGCAAAAGAGCCTGCAGCAAAGGGGCCGACGATCCGGAGGTCGGCGACGAAGAAGCCAGCGACGAAGAATCCGACGATCTGAAGGCCTGCAGCAAAGGAGGTGATGGTCTGGCGGCCTGCAGCGAAGAAGCCAGCGGTCAGGAGGTCTGCCATGAAGGAGGTGACGTTCAGGAGGTCTGCAGCAAAGAAGCCAGTGACAAAGCACCTAAAGGTCAGGAGGTCTGCAGCGAAGAAGCCAGCAGCGGAGCAGCCAACAGTCTGGAGGCCTGCAGCGTAGGAGGCAGCAGCGAAGCAGCAGACGATCAGGAGGCCTGCAGCGTAGGAGCCAGCGGTGAAGAAGCTGACGTTCTGGAGCCCCTGCAGCAGCGAAGCAGCAGACGATCGGGAGGTTTGCGATGACGAAGCCGGTGTCTAGGAGGTCTGCGACATAGAAGGCGGTGCTCCGTCATTGTCTGGCGTAGGTGTTGGTGTCGGAGTGACCTGTGACGAAGCGTGGAGGACCCTCGGTCGGGAGGTCAGAAGCGCCAAGTAGAGGACACTCGGAGCAGGAGGTCTGGAGGCTGGCCGAGCCAAGTTGAGGACCCTCGGAGCTCGTAGTCAGGCCAAGAGTCTGCCGAAGAGTCAGGCGCCACATAGTCAGGCGCCACGTAGTCAGAGTGTGGGTCAGGCGCCTCGTAGTCAGGGTGTGGGTCAGGCGCCTCGTAGTCAGGCTGTGGGTCAGGCGCCTCGTAGTCAGGCTGTGGGTCAGGCGCCTCGTAGTCAGGCTGTGGGTCAGGCGCCTCGTAATCAGGCTGTGGGTATGGCATGGAGTCTTGCGCCTCAAGCAAAGAGTCAGTCATGCCAGGAACACAGTCAGTCAAGCCAGTAGCTATGGTCAGAGGCAGTCCACCCACATACCCCTCTGGTACAGGAAGTAGTGGCGGTTCGTCCTCGAACCCCTCTCGAAACTCAGGAACTTGGGTGAGAGGCGATTCACTCATGAACCCCTCTCGAAACTCAGGAACTTGGATGGGGGGCGGTTCGTCCTCGAACCCCTCTCGGAACTGAGTTTTGACCTTTACTGGTAACTCTAGCTGGCCAATTCTTTAACTCTCCTTTGTGAAAGATATTTCCAGTACTTACCTTTTTGTGTCCTCCTTCCAGGTTACCTTGTGGTCCTGTACACAGTATCCAGTTCTGCCACTGAGTAGAAGTTACGACTTACTCTTCTCAAGAGGATTATCCTCGTATGTCGCATCCAGTTGGCTGTCTCTGGTTCCAAGGCTCCTCTGACTCTCCTACAAATGAACCTTGCTCACCCTCCATCGTGCTCCCTCTCCAAGAACATTCACCAGGTGCCAAGTCCACCCCCCAAGCCAGAGAAACAACTTATGCGGACCAAATATCCATCTACTGGTACTCACCAGTCCTTCTGGATCAGACTTGGGCTCACCGAGACACTCCAGTGGGGGAACCTTCAATAAAGAAAGAAACCGGTTAGTTCCGGATCTGATCCATACACAAAATAACAAGATCAATCACCTCCAGACAGAATCCCATCTCCTGCCGAAACTCCTGGACCCCAGCAGTAATTCCCCTTCAGGATATTAATTATTCAGTGCTGTGAGCCCAATAGTCACACCACCAGAGTGTATCTCTGATCTTCATTCATAGGAAATGATTTTAGGTGAGAATGATTTTAGGTGAGAATTTATTACTTCTAATTATGATTTTTAATTAAGTGATAAATATTAATTTTTGATAAATATTTCTAATCAATAATCATAAATCCAACACAGTCTGTCTCAAGACAGAATCCTAATTGAGACTGACTTTATTAAATCAAGACTGCATCCAGCATCAATGCGGGCAAGGCACATTTCTGCAATAGTAACCTGTGTTTGTATGATCTTCAACTATTTTGAATATTGGTGGTTGTGTGTTTGTCTTGAGTGGTTGTACGTGTGCGGGTTTGTTACTTGGAGTAGCACAGTTGTTAGAGTGGTGTCATGTTTCTGGAGTTTTACTGTTATACAATGAGGATAACTTGGATATCATCTTGTATTTAGCTTCATTCTATTTCTTGTTGTGGCCATCACCTACATGCCAAACACTGGTGCCGTAATCCTTAATAATGTCAAACATTACTCCACAAATAAACATGTTATAAAGGTATAGTTGGATTGAAAGTAAGCAATTCATGAAGACTTGGACAGGTCCCTAAACTGTACTAGTTTTGTCAAACTTAAAGTTTCTTTCAGATGTCTCTAACGCTATGCGTTAAAATAAGACAGACTGAATAACATGAAGTGAAAAACAACTAACCTACTCCACATAAGGGACATTCCAAATTGCATGTTGCCAGGTGTGAGGTAGTGAGTGAGAAGGATCAGCTGTTGTGAATTGTCAGAAAGGAATAAAATGAACATAAAGCAGAGTTACAATCAAAGAGCTGTCTTCCAGGTGCTCTTTCAAGGTCTCTGATGATGGAGGTCTATGATGGAGAAGAAGTTTGCTTTCCACAAATTCTCAAATTCTAACCCAGCCTCCATGGTAATGCCTGTGCCAGTGTGTTGGGAAGGTCCAGCCAATAGTTGAACCATGGCTTCAGAAGAAGTGGTGTGGTTTTCGTCCCGCCATGGAACACTGGACCAACTCTACACCCTCTACAAGGTGCTCGAGGGTTCATGGGACTTTTCCCAAATGTTACACATGCGTTTTGTGGACCTGGAGAAGGCATTCGACCATGTCCCTCGCGTTGCCCAGTGGGGGAAACTCCAGGGTCATGGACTCGGGCCCTTAATTAGAGGCCATCCGGTCTCTGTACAAGCAGAGCAGGAATTTGGTACGCATTGCCAGCACTAAGTTTGACCTGTTCCCGGTGTATGTTGGACTTGGCAGAGCTGCTCTTTGTCACCAGTCCTGTTCATAACTTTCATTGACATGATTTCTAGGCGCAGCCAAGGGCCAGAGGGGTCTGGTTTGGAGAGCAGTGGATTTAATCTCTCTGTTTTGCAGATGACATGGTCCTGCTGGCCCCCTCTAGCCAAGACATACAGTTGAAAATGAAGTGGCTGAGATTAGGATCAGCTTCTCCAAGTGCGAGGCAATGTTTCTTGAGCGGAAAAGCGTGGCTTGCCCTATTTACTTTGGAGAAGAGCTCCTGCCTCAAGTGGAGGAGTTCCAGTATCTCAGGGTTATGTTCACGAGTGAGGGCAGAATGGAGCAGGGAATCGACAGATGGATCGGTGCGGCTGCCACAATAATGAGTACGATGTGCTGGTCCGTTGTGGTGAAGAGAGAGCTAAACCGAAAAGCAAAACTCTTGATTTACCAGTCGGTCTATGTTCCAACCCTCACCTATGGGCATGAACTTTGGGTCATGACCGAAAGAACGAGATCCCAGATGCAAGTGGCTGAAATATGCTTCCTCCACAGGGTGACCTCTCCCTTAGAGATAGGGTGAGGAGCTCGGCCATCTTGGAGGAGATGAAGGAGAGGAGTCAATTGAGGTGGTTTGGGCATCTGTATCGGATTCCTCCTGGACGCCTCCCCCAGGAGGTGTTCCAGGCATGTCACAAAGGGAGGGGCCCAGGAGATGGCCCAGGACGTGTTGGAGGGACTATGTCTCTCGGATAGCCTGGGAACACCTTGGGCTGCCCCCAGAGGAGGTAACTGTGGAGAGGGACGTTTGGGCGCATCTACTAAGTCTGGTGGCCTCGCTACCCAGTCCCAGATAAAGCGGAAGACAATGAGTATGAGAACCTCTCTAACATTTCTATGCTTCACTTTTTTCCATGAATGTTGGTACAGCTAATGGTCTGATTTTGTCCTTTGGTTTACTAAATATTTTGTATTGCAACTACATTTTTGTAAAAGAATATTAAGATCATATCTTGCATTTTTTTAGGTGAAAAGAATTTTTTAAAATCCTGCTGTGTGAAAAATTAATTTATGCTCATACAGCAACATAAGTATTGAATGTTAGGTCCCAGAAAAATTCTCTGCACTTTATTTTTATTACAATACCAAAAAACTTTAAATATATCTTGTAATTCCTGATACATTTCAATCGTGTAAACTAAATCACAAGACCTAAGTAACTTTTTTGCAATCAAATTAATATTTTTTTGGACATCAATGTTTTGTTTGTGTTTTTTTTTTGCTTTTGCTGGAAAGCTCTTCCTCTACTAATAATTCTACTGAACAAAAGTAGCGAAAGCAGTCATATAAATGACTCAGACATAATCCCACTCCCACAATTTTAGGATTATTAGAATTTTGGCCATGCTGGGGTTAAAGACATTTATTTTAGGCTGACTGGCACAAACAGCATTAATATAAAACTGAAATGTGCATTGACAGCCATGTTTCTGTAGTCATTGTTGGTCAGCTTTACAGAGGTTTGTAAAAGTATTCATACCCTTTGAACTTTTCCACATATTATCACATTATGGGGAGTGGTGGCCTAGCGGTTAGAACAGGAGGTTTGCATTCCGGAGGGGGACACAAGGGGCCAGGTTCGTATTCCACAGATTGCCACTCTGGGTCCCTGAGCAAGACCCTTAGCCCCTGAATGTTTCCCCCGGCCCCGCAGAAGGTAGCCCACGCTCCCTTAAGGATGGATAAATGAGAGGGGCAAATTTCGTTGTAAGGCAAGACCAATAAAGATGATTATTATAATTAAACATTACACCCACAAACATAAATATATTTTATTGGAATTATATATGAAAGACCAATACAAAGTGGTATACAATTGTGAAGTGGAAAGGAAATGATACATGACATTTTCTTTTTCTATTTACAAAGTTCAAGTGCAAAAGTAGTCAGCCCCCCTGAGTAATACCCTTTTGGCAATTTCCCTGGAAGCTTTTAAGAATTTTAGTCAGAAATTTTGAAGGAGAGCGTTTTTGGGGAACAGCAGGTTTTTGATCTTTCCACGATACGATTTGGTTTAGATCTAGACTTGACCCTTAAAAAATGAA